>CAMZMU010000071.1:46942874-47246979 GCA_947311845.1 Poa pratensis
CAGCGATGACCTAGCTCGGCCACTGCGCACGGTGTGCTCGGGCGCGATCAAGGCGCACGTGTGCTGGAGCTTCGGTGGCGACCTATATCGCTCCAGCAGGGATCGAGGAGCAAGGGAGATGGGAGGGCACGGCGCTGGGCCAGCTCGGCGTCACCTTCGTCCTCCTCCACAGTGGCGGCCGCGGGCGGCATGGCGCGAGCTCATGCCCATGGCTACGACCACGATGGTCAAATTGCACGTTTCTATCGTGCTCTGGCTAGTGAGGGAGGTGAGAGGGGTGAGTGGGAGTAGGAGTGGTGCGGGATTTCGCCGAAATTTGCTCGAATTTGGTCGGATTGAGTTTGATTTGGGGAAGAACACAGTGTTGTCCACCAAGTGTGTTCGACGAAATTCCTGAACCAAATCAAATTTCCAAAATTTCTGCAAATTATTTTCATAATTTGCTTCCTATAGATTTATCAAGGTTTGTGGTCCTGTTGTGGTATTTTTTTGTAAGTGTAACTTGGTGCATTTGATGATCTAAAGAGTTAAAGAAAGAAATAGAATTTTAATTAAGGTTTTTCAGAATATTTATTTGAAAGAGAAAAGTTATAAGAAGAAAATGAGAGTGATCCCATCATCACTTCTCTGAATTTTGTATGAGAGGAAATATTGATTTCTAACTTGAGAAATTTTCTGCCACTTGTCACATTGTTTTTGTTTTAACTTTTATTCTTGTTTTCAAAGTTTCTAATTAGAGCAAACAAACATCATAATCAACAAAGAACAATCAACACACATCAAGCAACAAAAGTTTTTGTTGGTCCCAATTTTTTTTGACTAATACAACTTATTACAAATTTGGGATGTGACAGGAACATCACCGCCACCAGACGCACACCACCGCTGACAAGCTCCACCGGGAAAGTCCAACCACAGGAACCGAGTATGCAGAGGAAGCTCCAAGCTTTGCCAGAGGAAGCCCGACGAATGTCGCACAAACTCCGGAGAGCCACACGCCATGGACTCCAAGACGGCGTCTTCAAGAAGAGCGCGACGCCGGAGCGCCGCCACCCGCCCCGCCTGATCCGAGGATCTTGGTTTTTCACCCGAGTACACGAGAGGACCGAGAGCAGCCGCAACGACGCCTTCAAGAAGGGAACGACATCCATGGATGTCGCCGCCGTGGCCCGGGGCACCCGGGCGCGAGTTTCCTCTCGGCATGCTCTCAGTGCCTCCCACAGGGGCAGAAACACCGCCAAAGCGGTAGCCACACCACTGCCACGAGCGCCGCTCGCCGAACACCACGCGCCCTCAACGACCGTGGACGTCGGCCAACACCAGAACCACTGGCTCGTCCGCCAACCGGCATGGTTCCCACCTTCCAGGGCCGCCGCCCCGGCGTCCCGACTCCTCGGCCGCTGAAACTGAGAGCAGAGGACCCCCAAGGCCGCGTCTTCTTCCTGCAAGATCGAGGGCCAGCAGCCCCGCGGCTGCCAGAGGCGCCAGATCGAGACGGGGCGCAACTGGACTCGCCAGGGCCCGGGGCCCCTGCCCCGGCCCGAGTACGCGAGGCGGCCGGGAAGATTCGCGGCTGCACTGCCCCTCGACCCCGCTCGAGCCTTCACTGCAGAGAGTGCGGGCTACGCCGCCGCCAGCCAGAGCCGGCGATTGGCCGCCCGCCCAGCTAGCAACCAAGGAAAGCTCCACCACCACCAGCCCACCAAGCTCGAGGAGGGGCTTCGCCGCCGCCGTGGTCCGGCCCGAGAGCCAGGCCGCGCCGCCGGCCGAAGGACGTTGTCCGCACCGCCGCAAGCCGCGGCCGCCCCGCGAGGCCACCCAAGCGCTGGGTGAAGAAGATCCCGCCGCCACCGGCACCGCGCGGGCTTTGCCGGCGGCTCCCACCGGCGGCGGCGAGGACGAGGGAGGGGGAGGAGGGGCGCGGGGGGCGGCGGCGCTAGGGTTTCGCCCCTGTCGCCCGCGGCGGGCCATGTGTGTGCATGTGAATGTGACAAAAAGCTAAAACATCTTATATTGTGGAACGGAGGGAGTAGATAAGTTCAGAAAAATTGAATGTGGGCACATATCTCAGCGAATTTCAGCATCCAAAACTGGATCATTTTTTCGTCGCGCTTATTTCTTGTAGACTAATGTAGAGTATGTACAACGGTTTGATAGCACACTCTTATCTTATACATTGCATGATGTTTAGAGAATAAAACATTATGACATGCTATTCTTTGCGTTCTCCACCAACTAATAATTGTGTGCATGCTACTAAAGTCATGGCACAAATAAAAATAATAGCTATGCATATGAATCAAATGTTATTGCAAGCAGAGAGAGAAATTTATCGGAAAAACAGAGATAAAAATAGCACATATGTGTTAAAAGGGAGGGTCTCCCCGCAACATTATTGTTGTTGGCCATGGCGATGAAGAATGAAAGGGAGCAGTCGCGTCAACACGATCCCTAAAATCTTATCGGCCCCTGCCGGTGCAGGATCTCAATTGACGTGAATTCAGAAGCCTGTTGCCCTGGACAACCGTGTATGTAGTGGGGAAGTCTGGAAACAACACGGCAAAAAAAAAAGTACTAGGCAAGGGCGACACAGAGAGTGAGATGTGCATCATGGATTCGTTTGTTCTATTCTTTGCTCCATAGCCTGGGTCCATGCACAGGACACAACCGCCACGCAATGGAAGAAACAAGGCATGCGTCAAACATGCACATGTATGTTGACACCAAGTTTATTTTTCCACCAAAACGAATTCTAACTCGATCTCGATTCACACGACGCGATGCGATGCAACGCGCTTGCGATGGGCGAGGCGGGCGGCGGGGAGGAGCACGTGTGAACTGCTCCTACTATCACTCACTTAGCGGGTGTAGAAGAGCATCCTTTATAAGATGGTTCAACTCTATCCCCGGCCGATAGCAAATATGGACTAAATTTAGTCTCACTCCCACTTCCTATGCACACCATCAACCAAAATAAATGGGCCTTTGAGATTTCTGGGATTTGTTAGGCTAAATGGGCCAAGGCCCATAAACATCCAACAACCCCCACCAGATCGCACACGCATTTCAAATGCATTCTAATTCCATATCACTTTTTGATATACCCATCAGTTCGGTGGAGACCGTCAAGTTGAAGTTCCACCTAGACAAGGAGAGACGCTTGATTACAATTGAACAATAGGCTAGGCCTTGAACTGTTAGTCTTGTGCAGCAAGTTTCACTCAAGGTCGTTACTGGTAGGCTATCAAGGCTACCTCACGGGTAAGTCATACTCCTCGGGCTTGCACGAGCTTACTAGAGACTCACCCAAATATCATACACTGTAAACACGAGTGTGGCTCATATAGGTGTGCTCTTTCAACATCGTCATGTAGGACAACGTTTTTCACTCATTAAGAGTCAACAAGAACACATTAAGATAAAATCAACCTACCTAACGGTATTCTATGAGAGAACATCATTTGTACCAGAGAAGGGTTTCATTAAGATTCTCTGAACCAGCTGCTCTGGTTTGTTTTTGCCAGATTTTTAACTGTTTGGACATAATCCTTAGCGATAGCTAGAGAGTTATTCAATTTTTTGACAGACTATAATCTACTCTTAACATGGCTTGAACTTTTCATATTTTCCTATTCATAGTTGGTTGTCACAGTTCACGAGAATAGCAGGTATTAGTTTGTCAACCATAAGCAAGTCCATTAAGAGTTCACGAAGCCGTTCTGCTTCGATACTTTCCATGTGTAATGATGTGGGTTCTGATTTCATCATTGTGCTCTGCTTGCAAGACTTCCATATATGAAACAGCGCCAGCGCCAAGAGTGAATACATATCCATTTGTCCTTTATATCATCAGTATGATAATTCCAATTTGAATCACTATACGTAACCTTCCAGTACTCTCGGAACCGGGTATAATGAATTCCTTAACTCGTGGTTCACTTTAGATAGCGTGTTACCTCTTTTTTAAGCTTGAGCGGTGGGAGAGTTTCCCGCTGCAATTTTTATAAATTATATGAAGTATTTACAAGGTGAAGGGGGTGCAGGGAGATATTACAAAAGGGTTAAAAAGATCAAAAAGTTTGCTAAGGTTGTACTTGCAGCCAAGATTTGAATTATTGAGCATATTTCGCTTTGATTATGTACTTTAACCAATTCAGTTCACTCATATAAATAAATTTCCATTCATCAAAGCTAATCTGCTTCTCCAAGATCTTTCACCTCAAAACATGGAGATAAAAAGGTTTTGACCTCGTCTATCACTTTTAGACGTGTACCTAACATTATGACTCCGACAAGTAGAGCAACAAACTTGGTAGGTTACGGTTTTGCTATTGGAAAAGGTACATTTTAAACCTTGAACTCGTATAGGTTGGACAGGTCAAACCCTGAAGTCGAAATCCCTTTTGTTAGCACTCTGAATTATTGCATTCCGGTTTAAATTGAAACCTAAGCAAACTCAACCGTGTTGCGAAGAAACGAATCAGAGCGAAAATTAAGAAGCAACGAGAGAGGAAAATCGCCTTGGTCCGTCCGTCCAATCCATTGGCAATGCAGCACGGGAGGCCACTACTACGCCGCGAGTGAGATGAAATTTATAAGGGGATCCATTCGGGAGTCACTACCTGAGAGACAAGGGAAGGAGATGGATATGACAGGCTCTTATTGTCAGCGAGAGTAGCAATTTAGAATTTTATTGTTTGCTTGAAGCAGGTACAAGGTTCAATTTAGATCAGGATTTAATAGTTTAGGATGCAAACAACATGAATTTCGACTTCGGGTTCGATCTGCCCAATAAAATGGACTTTTTCCTTTGCTATATCCTACGTTACGAAGATCTGATCTGAAATGAGATTCCGTTGTGCAAGAAGAGATGATGAGATCATAATCATAACCAGATAGTTATAACTTATAGTTCCTTCGGGACATCCGATAACCAGATAGTTATCAATATCGACCTAGAAGCAGCTATTTTATGACTTGATTTTACTGTAGTCGTCGCTAATAGTTCAGCTTTTACAAAAAGAAATTAGTATAGTTTAGTTTTCCACTACAATCCACGCCCTAAGCGACATCAGAACATGTCTCATAAATCGTTGTGTAGGTCCTCTCCGTGCCGGTGTTGAAACTTGCAGCAGACACAAACCACAGTATTACACCTAGTACGCATACCATTTGCACAGAATACGGCGTCATAATCAAATCGGCTCGAGTACAACGTCATTTAAAACCACAAGTATACACTATACACTACACTCCATTGCTGAGCACATCATGTGAGCTGATTAATCAAGCCTCCTCCCTCCGGCCGGCAAGCGACACGGAACCTTCTCGAATCGGCGTAACGACGAGACGGCGTCCTTTTCCGGCGAACCGTAGCCATCGCGCGACCGTCGGCCGCTCGACCGTATGCGAGTTACTCCCTCCGTTTCAAATTACTTGAGTTGGGTTTGTCCAAATACGGATGTATCTAGACACTAAACAAGTATAGATACATCCGTTTTTGTACAAACACAAGTCAAATAATTTGGAACGGAGGGAGTACACACGAGCGTGTGAGGGACGACCCACACCGCCCGGCCCGTCGCCTTCGGTCTCCGTCGTCTCGCGGGCTCTCGTCGGGATCATCCAGATCGTCTAACCCGCCTCCACCAAAGTGCGGCGACGTCCATCCTAGGATCACAGGCAGAATTGGACCGGCCGGCCATGGATTGTGAGCAGCATATATATCCCGACAGCAATATTCATCAGCCTTCCCTGGCGCTGTTGTAGACCCTCGCGTGCAAGTCTCATCTTCATCATGATTTGACTGAAAACGTAAGCCATTTCAACGAGTAACACTAGACGAAAGAAGCCGATGCGAGAGAGATGAAAACTCGAGAAAAAAGTGAGGAGAAGCTGCAAAACACACACACTGAGAGGACGAGTATGCAACAGTGATAGCAGTAGCACACGAGGGGCACAAGAGAGAGGTGGTCCTGAAGAGCCATCGCTGCCTCCTGGGGTCCATCCGATTTGTTGCCCAGTCTGAATTTAGGCTGATGGATCATTTGTGGGCACTGGACGAACCTCCCCGCTTCAATGGGCTTTTTTGCAGGCAAAGCATAGCTAGTTTGTTCCAGGACGCCGTGTTGCCATCAGCATTCAAGGCAAAATCTCCAAGCTGTATCTTGGGCAACAGACCTAACGGCGGTGGTAGGACACCCCCCGTTCCTTCTGCTCGTCACGTACTGGACCAGGTAACGATAAATGGGCAGCACCAGATTAGCACAATCCCAATGTTTAATGCACAGGTAGAGCCGTGTCTTAAGAAAACTGAAAAAGCTAACGAGACTCAAGATTCTCATGTACCAACAGGCACAAGCCAGAGAAAGAACCAAGCATTTCACATAATGAGGTCCAACACCACTAGTGCAGGTTAAGATACGGGAAGCTGCCTCCAACTCTCGTTTTTATTTTGTCAAAGGATCAGCGATCCACAAGGTAGAGTACCACATGCAATTCAAGTCTGTATCCTGTTTGTGTTCAAAACATAAGAGCACTATATCACAAAGGATGTTTCACTAGAACTCCAGCATTCGGCCCCTCAGGATAGCCTCCGCTTTTCTGACTTCCTTCACTGGTCCAATGACGAACACCTATATGAAGCAGGCACATAAAATGGGGATTAGTACAGCCAAGAAAATCAATGATATCATCGGCAGAAATAATTCAAGGATATTCATATGGTTCAGTGACTGAGGAGAAACAAAGACGATTATATGCTTCTGCAGGTATTAACTAGGTGTTGGCTTGCATATCGAAACAGCTGGAAATAATTGAAAGGCAATGATTGCGACATGTATAGGCTATCATAGAGTATATCAGGATAGAAAAGTTTCATACACATCCAGGCCTTAGATCAGACCATTCTACTGTGATCATTTTACATAGAAGTTGGATAAATCTGTCCACGATTGGTTCAAGTCCCATTTGATTACGGTAGACAGCGGAGAAAAGAATATAAAATAAATGATGAAAACCTTAATAGTCAGATTTGTACAAAACCTATAGATCAACAACTACATTTCTGTTAGGGACCATGCATGTGCGTTAAGTCAACGTTTGTGATATTAAAAGAGCCATATTCCCAAGTTTCAAATAAACAAAGCACAACATTCTGTTTCAGAAATGGGTTGCCAACATGATGCCCAAAGCTTAATAATGCTTGACATAAGCAGCAAATAAAACCTGTTGGTAAATAAGCAAACCAGAGGACTACATACTGCAGCTACAGCTGTAAACCTATCAAGCCAGGAGGCTGCATCAGTACAAGGGAGAAGTTTTGGTACTCTACATGTCATATCACTAGAAAACTAAAGGTATCGCTCTTAACCTACTCAAACAGGGAGGCTGAATAAATTTAGTAGAGCATGATGGTACAGTACTAAATATATCAGCTATAGAAAATAATGCTCAACCTACCCTATCCGGAGGCCCCTTTGAACCACCGATGTGGATTTCAACACTGCAGATAGGAGTGAAATAAACCAAGGGAACGTGAGTTAGGTTTCACAGCACGGATATCACGGGACATATAAAGAATCAAACTTAAGATTTTACTTGCAAGATTCTTTCACAGCCATTATTGATGATCCTTTTCTGCCAATAACACGTCCCATTTTCCCAGGAGGCACATCTAGGAGCGAAAGGATATCCACTTCAGGAACATGAACTTCAGCTTCAATGTCATCTGTACGACAAAACCGTTAATTAGCACAAATGTTCTACGTTGCTAAAAATGCTTTATCAATTTTTAAGAGTTGAATATCAATTTTGTATTAAATGGATGCACGAATGCAAAGCAAAGACATCTATAACATGTTTAGAAGAAGACTATGCACCTATAACGTTAAAGCATATAACAACCCCAATCATTATGTCTCAGATTTAAGATTGATCTGAAGAACTACATGTATCAGTAAGCTAAAAGTGATTTGCACATCTGTGAATTAATTTAAGTTTCGGAAAAATATAAATTTAATTTCTTTCCTACTCCCTCCGTCCCTATATAGGTGGCATATAAACTTAGTTAAAAAGTCAACTATTTCTATGTTTTACCAAATATAAAGAAAAATATATCAATAATTACAATGTGAAATAAATATATTATGAAAATATATCTTACGGTGAATATATTGATATTGATTTGGTATTGTAATTCTTCATATTTTTGTATATATATTTGGTCAAATTTAGAAAACATTACTTTTTGACTCAATTTATAAGCCACCTATTTGGGGGCGAAGGGAGTATCACATATAGAACATGTTGGGGACATTGCCATGAGACCATTTAAGGACTCACGACAGTTGTGAATAACGCAAGAAATTATCGATAAAGCAGAATAAAACACTGTTGTGAAGCAGAGGTTGCTCCTGTCACTTCTACAATGGCAACGGAAGTTCCAGAGGGCGTATATCTTATTCCTTGGAGACTGGAGATTAGGAGTATAAATATCCTGGTGGATGGTGGAATATATTTGCCTTTCGGTGTAAGAATCTGGAAACATGATGTGGCAGAATCTAATGAAACCAAGGAGTTGATCCAATGGCTGACAACATTTGGATTCGCAATCTCTACACCGCTAGATTATGCTACATCAATGGCTTGAACACTATATAGTGGTATATCTAGATACATACAATGGATCTGACCATACACTAAGCTTTTCGTTTTTTAACAGGAGGGAAGAAAACACATGCGAACACACTGACCAGGGATAGTAAGAAGAGGTGGCCAATCTGCCTGCTCATTGTCATTTATGCAAAAGCACCTACAGTATAGCTCACTTCGAACTGCCAGACGCCATAAAGATACTTTGCTTAACTTGTCCATCATTTTCTCATGTATATTTAGAAGGAAGCGCACATCATCTGTGGCTGCTCGAATCATCATTTCAGACAAGGGCCTACATTTCCAGAAGTTTGGGTCCTAAAAAACCATTAATTCAGAATGAATCGTCATATTTCAAGAAAATATAATGTCAGTACATGGAAATGATGTGCCCAAGCATTATCCTGAGAAGTTCACAAGGCTACAGGACCAGAGAACAATAATACTCTAAAACAGGAACTCTACAATTTTCATCACATGGCTAACCTGCCTTAGAAGAGTACGGACTTCTTCCTTTTCAGGATATGGCATTCCTACATAAAACAGTACAACAGTATCACAACACACAATCAATCAAATTCAGAACACAAGAGAAAAAGAGCTGTAGTCCTTCATACAGTTAGTAACATATCAAATTCTCAATGGTGTTGAGAGTGGAAGGATTAATTGACATGATGTCCTGATGTTTGACAGAAGGAACGCAATGCTAACAAGAGTGATGGAACCACAATACATTAATTCCATGGTTACTGAATTCACTACAAACCCAGCGAATCTTGTACGCCATACAGTACATTTAAACCAAACCCATTATATGAAGGGGTTCGGCTTCACAGTAACCCAAATAGCAAGTCAGATGAACAACATTTCTGGTAGCTAACTTAGTTCTAGCTAAGCAATACAGAAGATGTAACCAGGTGTCTGTAAGCATCAAGTATGGGATTATGGACAGCTCAAGCAAGATGTCAAAACTGTTAAAATAAAACTAGCAAAATGGTACAAAAGCAGTATTTTAATCTCACTAAACAGTATCTTAATGGCAAACATTATCAGCCACCAGATTTCAACATGTTTTCAAGACAGCTAATAATGGGATCAGAAGCACATCCTACCTATGTTACGCCAGATTTCAACATGTTTGCAAACTATTTGCGCACTACTGATGCAACCAATTGAGGATAGACAGATAAAACAAACTGAGTGAAAGCATTTGTTCTAGTTGAAGTGCACAAACAGATCGCAACTTCATCACACCGGCATTAGTTACGCAACGTGTATACGATAAGACATGGTATCCACCCAGAAACTAAGATTATAGACATAGACTACCTTACAACCATATCATGTAGAACTTATGCTAAAATCTAAAATAAACAAAACCAATACTTTTGTTGCGTAAGACACATACATCAAGGTTAAACACTAGCTGCAGCCCAAGGTGTGTTTCTTTAAATTGTTTTGTAGACAAAAGTGACCCAATCTTTCTTAAGACAAAGCTTTATGATATGGATCAGATTTTACTGTGAAAAGAATAGCAAGGGGATGCATTAGAATATGTATGTGCGAATGTTCCATGTTACAATCCGCAGATAATTCAAGCACTTGGAAGCCAGCACAAGTATAGTACCAACAAGGGCCTTAGGAGAGCCTACAAGTGCTACGCCTATTAGAAGAAAAGGGCAGCAAAAAATAAACAAGCATCATATGCCACGAGAAAACAAAGTAGAGATAATAATATAATATGTACGATCATTCTCTCCCATTCACATAAAACTGAACAATTCAATCCAGTGAAGTGTAGTAAGTACCACAATAACGAGGATCAGCAAGAAGGCTCACGAAAGATATGTAAACATCATATGCTCTCTTTTTCCCTTCCTGCTCTTCTATCAGAGCATAGGCGATCTGCACATGGAAGATGATTGAATGCTTCTATTATCATAACAATTCACACATCTATCTCCGGAAAGGTGGAGGATCATTTAATACTTTGAAACTTATACGAGTTTAATGATCCAATGCTCATGATAATGTTTCAGTTCAAGGAAATTTACTGAGAAAGAGAAGACACTATTTAGTCATATACTATATGTAAATTACTGATTTGCTTACACAGGTAGTGACTAAATATGGCACTATATTGTAGTACATATGTACAGTGATTACCTGTGTATCCATCACATTGTGCAATTTAATGCCGAATTGGAAATACAGTGCCTGCAACATAATTAAGCTGTCAATCTTAACAGTTGGTCAGACACATAATTTTCAAACGATTTTTTAATCCACCAAAAAATTATAACATTTCGTAGTTAGGCACCTCACTGTCCCTTTTACAGTCGTGAATAACTTTGGTGATATAATCTGACTCAAGTGCTGGTTTGCAAGCTTCAACTAGCTCTTTTCCGCCCTCAATAGCATCAACCAAGTAAACAGCATCAGGAAATGCAATCTGAAAAATCAAATGAACCAACAAAAAGAGTCTTGTTTGAGCAGCAGTACAACAGAGACCACATAACCCACTTCTTAAAATCAATAGTCAGTAGAAATACATAAATACGCAATCAGTTACAATAAGATTCAGTTCAGCTTACCTGCATGACACAGAGAGCACCATGGCGGCAAAGATCAACACCTTCACAGTCAAATCCAATCACCAACTTATGGGCAGCAGAGGGCTCAAGAAACTCGGCTGGAAGTTGACTAGGTTTTGTAACAACATGAAAGGGCAGAGATGGCAATTCTGCACTATTTCCTGCAAGAGTGTGCGTGGAGTTACAAGAAGAAATATATATAGTACCAGTTCATAGATGCATGTGTACAATCAATACATTAAGTTCTGAACTTCTGACAGAGGTGTTAGCTTAACTAGATGCAGCCTAGATTCAGCACCAATCAGAAATTAAAAGGGTCGTTCACAAACCCAAATTCGGTATCTCACATACAGGAACGTTGCGTCAAGACCAGAGTAGGATCTAAGTGGACAGATCAATGCTGTCACGGTCTGAGGACTGGCGGACCAACCAAAGCAGAATCGAACAGAAAGGAAAAACCACCGTTTAATCATTTCGCATGGACCTAATGCTCTTCTCTTGCTTAAAATCATTGGTCAGAGGAAACGAACTCCCGGTGTGTACATCAACACCCGCGTAACGGCAAGCTGCCAAGAGGAGCAGCCCCATGTCCCACCATTACCCGTCCTAAAACCCTAGCTAGGATTAAATCATGACGCCAAAACAAACACGAACAGAAATGGTGGGGAAACGGAGAGCTAGACCAAGGACCACCGATAACCCTAGGTTCACGGCGACGCGCAGGCGCGGGAGCGGCGCGGAAGCAGCTCTCCACTCAAGCAACCACGGAGAGAGAGAGAGAGAGAGAGAGAGAGAGAGGGCGCAACCTGCTGGGTCCCCGCCGTCGGCGGGATTGGGGGGATGGGAAGCCATCCCCGCTCCGCTCCCGATCTTGCTTTATGCAGTGGCAATTCTTTCCTGTCTTTGGGCACTCCCGGCTTGTCCTGTCCAGACTCGACAATTGGGTCCTTGAAAGTTACTCGCCTCACTTCGTTGTCCTTTGTAGCCAACATCAATTTAGCTGGCTTTTGGTTGCTGGGAGTCGGGTCTGAAACAGTGTCCTTGCGGCCATCTCCTTTTGCTCGGTAGACCTGCTTGACTACCCCCTTCTTCATCCAAGAACTGTTGGCCGACTCCTTTTGTTGACCTTTGACATATGGTTGCCGACTTATTTTGGGAGCTGCAGACACTTGGCGAGGTGGCTTAGCATAAGGTTGATGGTATGCCCATGAATCATACTTGTCCCGTGGTTGATATGAATTGAAATTGGCATGGGAAGGTTTGGACGACTTCGGTATTGGCGACCCAAAAGAAGTCTTTGGAGTTGGTGTGTTGGGCTTCTTCTTTTGCCAATCCTTGTCCTCGGATTTACGCCTTGGGGGTGACTTCGATGCTTTTTCTTTAGCTTGCCGATAAGCACTTTTTGCTTCGCTCATCTTTTGATATTTCTCCAATAATTGAGCGAAGGAAACTTTCGACTTCTTTCCCTTGTGCTTACCATTACCTTTGTTATGTTTGTCGGGTTCTTGGTTGCCGATTCCTTTTTGGTCGGGTCCTTGTTGGCCGACTCCTTTTTGGTCAGGTCCTTGTTGGCCGACTCCTTTTTGGCCTGCATCGGTCTTCAGATTTTCTTGTTGCCCCCCAGCGTTAGGCGTACTCGTTGTAGTTGTGATGGAACGTCCGTCTTCAAGGTTATTTGCTTGAATAGTTTCCTTGCTCGACAACTCGATCCCATCATCTTCAGTGTGTACCCGTCCGTCCTGGAGATCTTCTATAATGATTGGATTAACCGATGACTCACCGGCAATGTAATCACCCACGCCCGGACTAAAGGTACATTGTTCATCCGCTAGCCGATACTGGGATACTGGCTTTGGAATTGAGAAACCGAGTGGTGCCGACTTGATGTCATCCAACTCGGCTATGCATAGTCCTTTGTCCTCCTTTCCTGATTCTTCTGAATCGGCTACCTTGAAGGACTTGGAGCCTGGCTTCGTGTTTTTGCAACCAAAATAGCCACAAAATATATGTCCTTTCTGGGACCAGATGTTAGCCAGGCATGAAATAAGCAAAACTGCCCATATGAATATAAAGTTTAACCGACATGACAGAAACAGCTTTGGTTGTGATAAGTTGTCACTTTTAGCCTCTATGAATGGTGCGATATGTTGACTAGCGTAACTTGTGACAAGATCATTCCTAGCAAACAAGTTACTTGTCTCGATTGGTCTTTCAAAGTTAATTAGAACATTGCAAGTGGATGCATCAGCGATATTGTTTTGACCGAATCGAAAAACAAGTAAATTGTTGGTTGGGTGTACCTCTTCGAAGATGTCGGGAGTATGCGATTCTGGCACAATAGGAACAATGCTTTGCTCCGCTTCTGGATAACTCCCCAACGCTCCGACTCCTATTTCTAGATCTCGTGCCGAGTCCTTTGGACGCTCCTCGTCAACCGAACATTGTTCGGCTTCTTGTTCTGATTTTGGAGAGTCCTTTTGTTCCTGATGCTCGTCATCCTTGGCACGGAACTCATAAGGTAGCAAGTGAACTTCCTTGCATCCAAAAAAGTCAGGCATGGTCGACTCCTGTCGTTTGTCATACTTGTTCCTGACGAAGTCTTCTTCTGCTGGCTCGAAGGACTCGCCATGTCTGTCTGATTCGCCATCTCCCGAACTATTAAGTTCAGCTTCTGTGGAATCGGTTGTGATAGGCGGGTCGTTCTGCCGTAATGGGTTGGACTCGGCCTGTGTATCATCGGACTCGATTTTGCCAGCCGATTCTACAGCAGCTGAGTCAACCTCCTTTTGTTGGTGAATCTGCAGAGCTTCGTCTTCTTGTGTTGGTAACGCAAAGGATTCAGCGTGATTGTTGCGTGGCGGAATAGACGCTGGAGTATCTTCTTTAATGGGGAGTTCTTTGATAGCGATGTCTAGAGGTACAAATTCCTGTTCCGTGATCAGCGCGGTGACTCCTTGCTAATCTATCTTGAAGCTGGCCATGAACAATTTCTCATCCTCCACATTAAGCTTCTTCTCGAGTGCTTCAAATTCCTCTTTGCGCTTCCTCCTGATAACTTCATAGTATTGACGTTGTTCGTCTGATATCTCCTTCTAGGTAGGCGCACTGAAGTTATCTGTGCTAGCTGCGACATCTTCAAATTTCATGGGCTCGACGTGGGACTCGCCGTTAGCCGACTCCTTTGTCGACCTAGTGTTGAATGAACAAGTCGAGTCGATCTCCTTTTGCTATTTGTCCTGCAGCGGTTCATCTTCTTTCCTGCGTGAAGGAGTTATTTTGGTTTCTTCTTTAAGTTCTCTTTCTTCCTGTTCACACTTTCTGTGGCATGCCTCAAAATAAATTTGTCTCGCACACCACTCTTTGATGTATTGCCCCCCCCCCCCCCGGCCATCTTGGCATCATTCTCCTTTTAGACTATAGCCATTACTGTAGAGGACTCATAAGGTTGCCCACTTTCATCCAACCCCTGGCGGATTTCATCAATTCTTTTGCAGCCGACTTTAATCATCCACGCCAGGTTCTCGTTTACTGCTCGGGGGTGCATCTCTATACTCTTGGTCTCTTTCGGCCATGGATTGCCAAAATTCTGCAATTGTGCAGGGGAAGTATCATACGCCATAAGACTATAAGAGGCGCAATACAAGTCGGCTAGGAGTAACCGGCCAAGTAGCTTGCAGAAGCCAAGCCGATTCCCCCATCCATCGGCATGTTTGGGGACGACCCCGCGTATTGCGAGTCGTTTGCCGATGGATAAAACCGTGAGACATCCTCTTGCCCAGAAGGTGTCCCATATTGATTTGTCGTGTGACCCATGGTATTCACCGGCCAATGATATGGGCAGCCGATGCATGAGAACTTTGAGTCTGCTCGCCGTGTGCAGATAAGGAGGTCCTCAACCGGCTTCTGCTCATAGCTATATGGGAGATAGCCAGAACTCGCCGATAAAGTATTCCCAATTACACCGACGCAAGGGCTATTTGCATGGGAGCTACTAGGCGTCCCCCGGGGGATCTGGGGCAAAAATCCCCCGGGTCCCCCTGCCGACACGTGTCCCATTTTTTCTGGCCAAATCCCGCTTTTGCTCCAGTGTAGCAAATAATCACCCGCTTTTGCTCCCTATGTAGCAAAACATCCCCCGGGTCCCCCTGCCGACATGTGTCCCATTTTTTCTGGCCAAATCCCGCTTTTGCTCCAGTGTAGCAAATAATCACCCGCTTTTGCTACCTATGTAGCAAAAAATGGTTCGCTCAGAAAACAGAAAAGAAAAAGACCGATTTCGTCGGAGACCTCACCGAACTCGCCAGACCTCACCGGAGACCTCGCCGGAGATCCCGTAGCAAAAAAAATGTGCTATTGTAGCAAAATCGATTTCGCCGGAGACATCGACGGAGACCTCGCCGGAAACATCGTAGCAAAATCTTTATCCTATTGTAGCAAAACACATAACAATAAATAGCAAAAAAATTGTTCTATTGCAGCATCGTAGCAAAAAATTCTTCCGGTGAGGTTCTCCTATGAGATTTAAAATTCAAAACAGTAGAACAAATTGTAGCAAAAAAATTCTTCTTAGAATGCAAATTTACAGAACGTATGGCGCAAAAAATACAGACATTTGCAGCAAAAACAATTCTTTGCATTATCTGATAGCGTCGACGAACTTCGTTGGTAGCATCGTCGCCCCTCTATGGCCATCGCCATGCGAGCACCACACGACGTCGCCGGGAGCACGAGCCGACGCCTATGGGAGCACCGCCGGACGCCGCTGGGACACGGTCGCGCCTATGGGAGTACCGCCCCACACCGGTCGGAGCATGGCCCGACGCCCATGGGAGCACCGCCCGACACCGGAGAAGACGCAAGCTCCGCCACCGGCCGCTGGTAGCACCGCCGTCAGCGGACGGTAGCATCGACATGTGCCCATGGTAGCACACCTTCCCTCCCATGGCAGCACCGCCGCCGTCTGACGGGAGCAACGCGGCCCTGCATCGGCAGCACTGACGCCGTCCGACGGCAGCGTCGCTATTCCCTCGCCATCGTCCGCTGATTACTTCGACAGCAACGCTGCCCTGCCATGGGAGCAATGCTGCTCTCCTTGGGTAGCAACGCCGCCGCCCGGCAGGAGGAACACAGAAAACCGGGGTCAACGACGGCATGAAGGCCACCACGGCGTGCTCGGGCAAGTCGAGGGCCGGGGACGGGGCTTGGGGACGGCGGGCTGGAGCAGAGCCGGGGGCGCCGCGCGGGGACGGCGGGGCGGCGCACGGCTGCCGGCGGTGGCGCGGTGACGTCAAGGGCCGGGGACGGTGCTCGGGGACGGCGGGCTGGAGTAGGTCGGGGGCCGCCACGCGGGGACGAAATCACGGCGGGCGGCGGAGCGACGTCGAGAGCCGGGGGCGCCGCGCGGGGATGGCGGGGCGGCTCTCGGCTGCCAGCGGCGACTAGCGCTGTACGGGATGGCAGGCGGTGCAGCAGCCACAGAAAACGGGAGAAATAGGAGCGCTAGGAGGCGGAGGTGGTGGCTGGGGGCGACGACGGCGGCGGCGACGCCATGGCTAGACGGCGGCAGAGCACGAGATTGGGGCCGAACGTGCTCGTCGAGAGGAGAGGATAAGGTCGGGCGCATCAAACGCGTGAAGGACGAAATGCAGTACGTGGGTCTCCTGGCGGGTCCGGGGGACGCGTGGCAACCGCTCCATGCGGAGGATGCGAAGCGCAGATCCCCGGATGATTACAAACGTTTCCCTATTTGCATCCACGTAGAAAGGTTGATGATACATGTCAGCTTCGTAGATTGTCGCCTCTTGATGCGCTCCTCGTAGCAAGAACGGACTGGAGACCGTTCACTTCGTCCCAGCGGAGTCGCCAAAAAGTGTGTTGCGCTCGAAACGCGTCACACGAACACGTCCTTGTGAACCCGCGGTGCCGGGGGAGATACTCCGCAACTCGCCCCGCGGGAGACCTACTTTCAGCGCGATACGTAAGACAGCAAGCAGGTGCTTTTTAGACCAAACGCCCCAGCCCCTCGAGAAGCCCCATCGGAGGAAGCCGGCGACGATTGGTTGAACCCGACCGGACTTGGCCGCTCTGGAGTTCAGTTGTCGGTATTCGATGAACCTCAAAAGGAGATCGCCGAACAACGGAAGCAGAAACAAGGGTAAAAGGAGTAAAAGTAGGGTTTATATGGATATGTCGATTGTTTGCTTAATTTCAATCGGTCATCACCTCTCACATATTATGAGGCGGCTGGACTTCCCGTACAAGTAAAGGACTTCTACAAAGATTACAATTCGCAGTACAAATCAGATTCAATCTCTAAAACTAGGCAAGTTCTGGCCGGCTTCGTACTGAACCTGGACCCAAATGTCCTTTTCTGGCTCCTTTAGTAAGTCGTCGTTTTGTCCTTCCGTGTCGAACTCAGACTTGCCTTCCCTTCGTGTTTGAATCGACTTGACTTCTATGTCCTTAGGCGTCTTCGCGATTCTCAATTCAGCTGGCTGCCAGGTCCTTCTTTGATCCGCCATCTCTCAGACTTTGCCTACTCCTTTTATTGCCGACTCCTTTTGAGTCGGCTCTTGTGATGACTCCTTTTCTGTCAAGGGAAATGGAGCTGATATTTAGCAAAGGAATAAGTGATTCGCAAAATGAGATAACTCCTTTAATGATGACTCCTTTAGTGATGTCTCCTTTGGTAAGGTCTCCTTTAGTGAGATCTCCTTTAGTGAGGTCTCCTTGGTGAGGTCTCCTTCAGTGAGGTCTCCTTTAGTGAGGTCTCCTTTGGTGAGGTCCCCTTCAGTGAGGTCTCCTTCAATGAGAACTAGTGAGAACTTCTTTAGTGAGAACTCCTGCAGTGAGAACTCCTTTTAGCGAGATCTCCTTTAGCGAGAACTCATGCAGTGAGAACTCCTTTTAGCGAGACCTCCTTTAGCGGTGACTCCCAGTTTTGCCGGGTTCTATGTCCAGATTCGCAGCATCATGTCCTGCTTCTTGTTGTGGCCGTAGAATTTGCATAACAACTTGGATGAAAACGAGCCAAACATCAAACTTGTTCGCCTCGACAAGACAAGTAACTCACCGCTGGCCAATTCTCAAAACAAGTCACCCTTAATGGTTTTCCGGGTCCTTTTCTAGCTCTAGGCCGGATTCTGGCAAATGATAGGCTCGTCTGCTCTTGTCTTGTCGTACTCTGCAAGCCGCATACTATCTTGGATGAAGATGACTCCAAAATCAATAGTGTGCATCTTGACGCACAACTTCCGTGTTAAGCATTTTTCCATACGAGGTCATCTTCATGGGGCTATCGTGCTTGTATCTGTATGCTGTAAAGGAGTAGCTCTGGGAAAGACTCGCCCCGAGAGGACTCGCGTAGGGAAGGACTAGCTCGTTAACTGGATATAGCGGTGTGCCGGGTAGAACATGACGACTCCTCCTCTCCCTGGGACATGACATTGTCGACTTTAGCTGTAGTATGTACACCGGCCTCTAGGACGTAAAATCCATGCTTCTGGGACAATAGCTCCTTGGATAATGTCGGCTCCCAGATGACTCCTTTGGCAATGTCAGCTGCCAAATGACTCCTTTAAGCGCCAGCTCCTGGATGACTCCTTGGGTAACGCCAGCTCCTGAACGACTCCTTTTGGGTCCTGGGACTCTCCTTATAGAAGTCGGCGGCAACTCACAGCTTTGGCCGATTTGTGGCGTGCGTTATGCTGCGATTGATGGGACGTGACACGTAAGTGGGCCCATTTGTGCAGAGCTGACTGAAGACGGTGCCGTTTGGACTTGATTTGACTATACGGGCCCACTTTTTCCGCAAGCGTGATGATGGCTCCTCTTTTTACGTGCGTAGTGGGCGGAGTGGCCGGCGACGGTTGCCCTCCGCGTTTGCCACGTGTACGGTCAGATTGCGTGCGTAACGCACGATTTGGATCTGAATGGCTGTGATTGCTTTTGACTTGTGGTAAATAGGGGAACGGCGCTGGCATTTGTTTTTTACCTGCCATTTGCTCTGCGCGCCGCCCCTGTTCCATCGTCTTCCTCGCGCTCTGCCTCCATTGCTCCTGCGCTAAAGCTTTGCGCGCTCTCCCACATGTTCGCTGTCAATGAAGAAAGTGGCGGGCACCAAGCGCTCCGCCTCGACTGCTGCCGCCGCGCCCGATGCGGCAGCGATGAAGGGGAAGAAGACTGCGGCTAGCACATCTGCGGTCGCCGTCGAAATCAAGAAGACCAATGGGGATTGGATGAAATCCACCCTGAAGGAGGCGTAGCTGGACAAGCTGCGCGAGGAAGGATTGCTGCCACCTTCCGACCAGCTCTTCGTCCGCGCACCTTCGCCCAAGGAGGTACTTCCCGAGCCTCGCGCTAACGAGCGCGTCTGTTTCGCGGAGTTTTTGCCTAGGGGTTTCTCGCTCCCCCTCCATGATTTTGTGCAAGGTTTGCTTTTTGCCTATGGGGTGCAGATCCATGATCTCACCCCGAACGGTATTCTGCACATTGCGTGTTTCATCACGCTATGCGAGTGTTTTTTGGGTGTTGCTCCAAGTTGGGCATTATGGAAGTCCATCTTCTTGGTCCGGCCAAACAACCGAGGTGGCCGAACCTATCCAGTCGGAGGCCTGCAGATCCAAGTGCGCAGCGACACCCGATACTTTGCCCTGAAGCCAGTCGATTCGGCGCAGGGGTGGAGGAAGAGGTGGTTCTATGTGCGAGTCGACCAGGATGGGGCCCCAGCATTTTCGACTGCTGGTATAGCAGCAAGGACAAAGGCTTGGGACCATGATCTATCGACTGAAGAAATGGCAGAAGCAGCGCCTTTGCTGGAGACGATTGGAGGGCTGCTCAACAGCATCACGGGTGAGCATCTTATTGCCACTTTTGTGAAGATGCGGGTGTGGCCGCTACGCGCTCGCGCCCACCCAATGTGGGAGTACGAGGGTGCACTCGATGCCACCCGCATGAGCAAGGAGGAGCTGTCCAGGAGTGAACTGGTGTCACATGTGCGATCCATCACCAGTACAAAACAAAGTGAGCCCTGCAACGTCGACTGCCCAGTCGATCCTTATGGGGCTGAAAACCCTTTGCCAGTGGTTAGTGAATCTATCGATTTTATGATCTCTTGCTCTTTTTATTCTGCTATGTATCTTTGTAACATTCGACTGTTGTATCTTGTATGCAGGGCCACTCGACTACCTCAACCCTTCCTCCTCTTCCTGAAAATGGCCCCACTCCTGAAACAGAGGTAACAGTAGAAGCAAAGGGAGGAGATGAATCGCCTCTTCCTTCAGCTACTACATCTCCTACAGAAGAGGTTGAAGAAGAGGAGTAGAGGAAGCACAGGGCAAGGAGCCTGCCGCGACGGAGGATGTTAGCGAGGTCCCTGCTCGCAAGCGCCGTCGGGCAGCCCAAGTTATGTTTTCTTCCACGAGCTCACCCGCGAGGGAATCGGATGTGAGGGATGATGGGAACTCAGGTCCATCTCCTACGACCACAGCTGCTCCCTTGGACGTGAGTCCTTTGAGCTCGGCTCCTCCTCCTCCTCAGTCGGGTGGGCAGCTACCTTTTGGAGGCCCAAACTTTGACGAGCTCGACACTGAGGATGAAGAAGAGCACAGGTTTGTTCCTTCTTGTAATAAATTTTTTTGCGAGTTAAGTACTTTTGCTTATGTTGTATGCCTTTCGGTCACTTGTAGTGTCGAGACTGTGCGACCTCCAACTCCTCCAACCGTGAGAGCCTCGACTCCAGATCAGCCTGAAGCCTCTCCTGTTGCGGCTGAGGTTGTGAAAACAATAGCCACGACCACTTCCATTGAGGCTGCCAATATTGCGAGTACATCGACTCCGCAAATTGGAACCTCTGCTGCCAAGCCTGCGCCTTGGGTTGAACACGTAAGTGTCTTCTTGTCGAGTCTTCCTTCTGAACCTATTTGTGTATAGCTTATGTTGGTTTCGTGTGCGTGCAGCCCTTCTACCTCAACCTGGTGGAATCAAGTAAAGCATTTGTCCAGGTTGAGCAGGAGAGGGATAATCTGCGCGCTGCTATGGAGCAGCTCACCCGTAAGTGTCTTGGGTTTCTGTATGTCTTTGCCTTGTCGATTGTGAATGACATCTGTCCATCTATCTCAGGTGACAAGGCAATCGCTGAATCTCGGGTTAAAGAGCTAGAAGAGGCACTCGCCAAGGAGCGCGCGGAGTCGAAGAAGGCCTTGGATGATGCCAAGGACTCCGCCGCTTTGCGCGAGAAGAATTATGCTGAGCGCCTGGCGAGCCTCACCCGAGACGTAGGCGGTGAGTTGAACCTTTCACTTTTTGCCTATTTCTTTTTGCCACTGAATAGTATGTAACATGTTCTGTTACTTCTGCTTTTTTTAAGGAGCTGTTGGCGCATCGGCACCTGTAGACCAACCGAGTGTCGATTTGTCCCTTGACCGCGCAATCGGCGACCTGGATGTCGTCTCTACCCAAGCCAAGGACGCACTCGCCAAATCTACGAGCACGCTCGGCGCCGTTTTCAAGGATGTGTTCCCATCCAGCTGATGCATCCAAAATGCATCTACTTTTCCAAGCACTTTGCTCATGATTTGCTCCGGAATCTTCCCATATTTGAATAAAACTGCTGAATCTGACGCTGTTTTTAGCAAAGTCTCTTTTCTGGCTATTTCTGCAGGAAATAAAATCGGGGAAAATTACCACGTCAATTTTTATGGAAAAGAAGGACAATGGACAAAAGATGGACACGAGGAAGCGCTCGAGGGCCAAATGGGTGGGTCCCACGCGGCCCCTGTACCTGGCCGCGTGGGCCCAGCCCAAATGGGCCTCGGGCGCCGCCTCGCCTTCGGTCTTCGACGTACCCCCTCATATATACGAAAAAGTGCTTGCCCTAGGAGGAGAGGAGCTTTCGCGAAACAGAACGCCGCCACCATCACGATCTTCGTTTCGGGGACAGATTGATCCAGGATTTCTCCTCCGGTGGAGGGATCCGGAGACCGTCTTCACCGCCATCTTCACCGCCTTCATCTCCATCGACCATGAGCTCCCTCTCCATCACCATGTGTGAGTAGTCCGCTGTAGGCATGTGAGGTGGATGGGGATTGGATGAGATTGATCATGTAATGCTACCCGTTGTTCGGGATTTTAGGGTTTTATCTTGAGGATACTTTTGTATTGTGTTGATGCACTCTTGCTATGTTTAATGCTTGCTACTAGGGCCCGAGTGGCATGATTTCAGTACTGAACTTATATTGCCCCATCATATATTTGAGTTTGGTATTTATCTGCAAAGTGTATCACCTGCTATTATGTTGAACCTGCGAACCCTAAACGTGACATATAGGGAAAACAAGGGGGAGATGTTTTAGTTTGAGGATTCTATGTGTTCATGAAGTGTTAATGCATTGTTCCGGTCTATTCGAAAGGGTAGACCTTAATTACCTGTAGTTCCAAGTTGGCCCCGGTGAAATGGGCAGGTTGGACAATAGATGTTGTGCAAATTCTCTTGGTTAGTACGCACAACTAAATATGGAACACATACCTACATATATCGGAGTTAGAGATAGGTCCCATTGTTATTTGTTTCTTATTATATGATCAATCTCATTCTTGCAACACCCCGCTATCACCTCATGCCTACGTTTTGAATCTCTGAGTTACACTTTCACTTTTCCGGTGAAAACTGGGAAACACTTGTTCACTGCTACTGTTCTGCTTGTTACTTGAATCATACTACTGCCATCACTATTACTGCTGCAAGTTATTGATATACAGGTGTGGTTGAGAGTGACGCCTCAATTGCCAAGGTCTTATTGATATTCTTGTGTTCCCATCGAGTCGAACTATAAATTTGGGTAATACTTCCCAACGAAGACTTCAGCGATCCCCTATACTTGTGGGTATCAAGACGTTTTCTGGCGCCGTTGCCGGGGAACCTAGCTTTATTGGTAAGACAACTTGTTATCATCTATTTGCTGCTTTTGCTTGTTCCTAACCATGGGAAAGGAAAAGACTACTCTGAAGGAATGAGGCCTTCAACTACTCGCGGAGGTACGGATTTGCCAAGTAGGCCAAACTTTTCACCTAATGTTGCTTCTGCTGTTGCTCCTAAGAAAAGAGGAAAGGTTTTATCTAGTTCACCATTGTCTAAAATGTCTACTAGTAATGAAAATGATTTATTATGTGGTAGCATAGACAAAGAAGTGACACCTGAAACATCTGAGATAACTGAAACACCTGAAAATGTGGAATCTGAGTTAGAAGATAATGAATACTGTGATGATGAATTTGAAACTTCTTCTGAGGAAGAGGAGGCATTTACTATGGCTTTTATGAATTCTGACTTTGATAAATTGGATAAACTTGATAGCTATAAAAATTCTCCTCTTGATGGATATTTTCCTATTACTGAGAAAATGAATGCTCCTGCTATTAAAATTAAAGATAAAGATTATGAGTTTAGTGTTGATCCTGAAATAATTGAAAAAGCTGAAAAATATAAGTTTTATGGTAGAGAGGATGAGTTTCCTTTTGAACACATTGCTGTCTTGCATGACTTATCTGTGTTATTTGGTAAAGATGAAATCCATCAACGCTACTATTTCTTAAAGCTTTTTCCTTTTACTTTGGGAGGAAGTGCTAAACTTGGTATAATCGTTTAGAACCTGGATGTATTACTAGCAAGGAAGAATGTTTGCAGGTATTCTATAATAAGTATTTCCCTGCTGATAAGATTCATGGTTTGACTGTTGCGATTAGCAGCTTTTCACAGAAAGAGAAGGAGGATTTACCCCAAGCTTGGGGGAGGTATAGTAAGATGGTTAGGAAATGTCCTACCCATGGCTTCAAGAGTAATGAAATACTTGATATATTTTACAATGGTCTAACCGAAAACACCAGAGGCTATCTTGATGGTATTGCAGGTAATGTTTTCAGGGAAAGGACCGTTGATGAAGCAACTGAGCTATTGGAGACTATCTCTAGGAATTATGAAGACTGGAATATTGAAGAGATATTTCCGGAGAAGAAAGGAGGCATGCTCAAATTGGATAACGAAACAATGAAAGAAGCTTCCAAGGCTATTAAAGAGAAGGGAATTAAAACCTCTCATCTTAAGGAATTATCTGAAATGGGTGTTAAACTTCCTGATGATCAACCATGTTTTCCAATTCAAGTCAATGCTATTAGCTCCATAAAAGGTAATGAAAAGGTAACACCTCCTGTTGATGTATCCTACATGAATGATTTTGCTTATCATCATAATCCTGAGGAGCATAATATTAGAATGACTATTATGGAGAACTCTCACAAAATTAAATCTCTTCGAGAAAGTTTACATGCTAGTGTGGGAGAGGTAAAAAGAATTGTTAAACACTGTGAGATGATGAATAATCAATTGAACAAATGGTTTCTCTTCAAAATCAATTGTATGAAAGTCTTATGGTGAAGAAACAGGTTTGTGGAGTTAACACTAGGGGAGGTGCAAGTACTCAGGATCCTGATTTTCCTGAAGGCCATCCCAAGAGAAAAGAACAAGAAGCTCTCAAGAAGAAATCTTCTGCAGGAAAATCTCCCAATGAAAACAAGGACATTGATGACTCTGAAGAGCAAGATAAGGATATTTCTATTTCTGATGCTGAGACTGAAGATAATAATAATGAAGAAGAAGAATCACCTTCACCTGAAGAAGAGCCACAAGAGGATGAAAATATTGAAGAACCTGAACCTAATGATAAAGAAGACCCTCCACCATCTACTGAGAAGAATAAGAAGAAGAGCCATCCTAATCCACAAAGAGGTAAAGATAGGGATCCGTGGGTACAAAAACCCATACCATATCCCCAAGAGGTAATAAAAACTTTGGATGATGCTAGATTTGAGAAATTCTTTGAGTTGATTAAGTCTTTGTGTTTGCAAATTCCTCTTGTTGATGCTATTAAAATCCCTCCATATTCCAAATACATGAAAGACATTGTGACTAATAAAAGAAAGATTCCTACTGATGCAATAACTGCTATGCTTGCTGAATATTCCTTTAAAGGGAAAATGCCTGAAAAACGTGGTGATCCTGGTATTCCAACTATTCCTTGTCATATTAAAGAAACTTATGTGAAATATGCTCTATGTGACTTAGGAGCTGGTGTTAGTGTTATGCCTTTTTCTTTATATAAGAAACTTAACCTAAACAAATTGGTTCCAACTGAAGTATCATTACAAATGGCTGATAAATCAACTGCTGTGCCTATAGGAATATGTGAGGATGTCCCTATCTCTATTGCTAATGTGTTAATCCCTACAGACTTTGTTGTGTTAGAAATGCCTGAAGATGATAATTTGTCTATTATTCTTGGAAGACCCTTTTTAAACACTGCAGGGGCTGTTATAAATTGCACTGAGAGCAAGGTAACATTCAATGTCAAGGGAAATGAGCACACTATCTATTTTCCTAAGAAGAAATCTGTTACTATGGTAAGCCAGAGTGTGAACTCCATTAAAAGGAATACTCTTATAATAGGAAGCTTTGAATTGCATTACCACCTCCTGAACCAAAATATGCTATCTTAATGGTTGGAACTATTCCAATCAAATATGAGGTGACTTGAAATTGCTCAGAAAACATATAAAATAAAGAATCATGTATTATATCTTTTGCATATTATTAATGAGACTTGATCAACCTCATTACTAATATGAAAATGATGCAAACTTGATTCCCATAAAAATTGCTTTGAATGTTTGATTTCATTTATTCTAGAATTTTTAGATTATTTGCATGAGCATAATTATTTCAAAGTGCAGAAATTCCAGAAATGTAGTTTGAAAAATTCTGTTCAGAAAATTTTCTCGAAAAATTCCAGAAAAATTTGGAGGTAAGTTATTTTACCAGAGGAACTAACAGCCAAAAGGGAGACACCAGAGGGCCACCAGGGCCCAAAAGGGGTGTCCCACGCGGCCACAGTACCTGGCCGCGTGGGACCCACTATTTTGGCCCACAGAGGGGGTTAGGTGAGTATCCAGTGCCCATCTCCTTCCCCTCGACAGGAAACCAGCCCCAGGTATTTTTCCCAAATTTTCTCGAGCTCTCTTCCTGCTATCCTTGGATCTCCAAGTTTAGGGCAGATTTTTCAAATCTGTTTGGTGGGATTGCTCATTGGTATGTGACTCCTCCACTCATCCAATTACTTTTTGTTCTTATGCCTCATGCATGAAGTATTTTGCTGCACTAGGTGTCACCCTTTTATGCTTAGGAAATCCATAGATTCAAGTTTTCTAGTTGATATTGATGCATGATATTGATGTGGAGACTATTTATGGATGGCTTAATGTTGTTTTAAGGTGTTACATCTTGATTTTTGTTGAATATTGTTTTTGGGCAGCAAGGTATCATGTTTAGCAAGGGCAAAGCTTTGGTTGGGATGAGCTCAAGACCAAGAAGAAGAGCATGCAAAGTCTCCCTCAATTATGATGACGACCACCTGTGGGAGGATGATGCATTCTTTGTAGGGGAGAAGCTGAAAATACATACAACAAGATGGCAAGATCCCTATGTTCTTGAACAGTGGGGGATCAAAGAGGACTTCGACACCTTCGTCACTACAACTGGCTTGCTTAGGTTCTCCCAGAACCCCCAAGATACATATGAAGAACTCTCGCGGGAATTCCTCTCTACCTTCAGATTTGAGGGCCCGGAGCCCCAAAAGCACAGGAAGAGAAGTAAGGCACCCCTCTTACCTTTGTTTGCAAATTTACTATGAGAGGTGAGCGCCTTGTTATGTCTCTAGGGAATTTTGCAATGCTATTGGTGTAGAAAATTCAGGGAGTTGGAGTGAAACTCGTGCTGATACCAACCATGAGCTTGTTGAGTTTTGGCACACTATATCTGTAAACTCTCGTGATAGATTAAATAGGGGTAAATTTACTCATATACAGCACCCAAGTTTGAGATATTTTGCGTTGTTTCTTGCAAGAGGATTTCTTGCTAGGGATAACAATTCTGCTTGCACTGGACCAATGGTTTATCTACTAAAATGTGCAAAAGAAAATACACCGTGTGAATATAACTTGGGAGTCATACTTGCTAGATCTTTGCATACTGCTGTGAGTAGAAATATTACTGATCAAACTCCTATTTATGCTGGTGCTATTGCTACTATGGTGTACAATTACATTAAAAACGAGAGAGGATATGGTGATAACATGGGTACTCTAGTGCAAGAGTCCAAATTACTTGATTTTGCTTTGACTACTCGCATGGATATAAGTACGTTGTATGGGGGACATTATCTGTATAACTATTTGAGCACTAGTGGGCAGCGAGTGTCCATTAGGCTCCCCCGTACTGATCTTTTTGACAGGAGTACCGGAAAATGGATAGTGGAAGAGGCGCCGCCTCAGGAGGAGCCACAAGCTCCAGAGACACAGGGGTACATGCCTCAGGCGGAGCCCCTGTACCCAAGCATGCAAGGCTACCCATATAGTTACTACCCTGGAAGTGGAAGTGGATACGGCAACTACCCAGGATACTAGCTTGATCGCAAGCTTGGGGGAGTACTCTCTTACTCTCCATTCATTGTTTTATATCACCGTTATATTGCTATGATAAGTTTCTTGAAAACACAAAAACACAAAAAGATTTTATTTGTTTCTTTTACTTCTGGTTGTTTGTTTTTGTTTCTTAGAACGAAAAATAACAAAAAATTTTCGTTTTCTTGAAACAAACGCAAAAACGGAGGTGCAGAAATTGCTGAAATCTGCTCGCTGTTTTATTTTTCATTTTTTCTCTGTAACTCCGATTGAGCTGAAATTTTAACCACTGCTGCAACACATCATAACCTCACACACGTAAAATATGAGATTTTTCTGAGGTGTCTAGGTAGGGTAAAAACAGTACTGTATGCAGTGACATTTTCTGGCAGATTTGAGTTTTTATTGTGCAGTTCAAGTTGGGAGAGGAGAACAACGATGATGAGTTGAGGTGCATGAAGTGGATGAAAGGTATGACACCTTTGCCGTGTTTATGTGGACTCTTTAATAACAGCAAGTGAGCACATCATAGTTTCTTCAACATCTAGAGAAATGGTAGCAAATGTTTATCTTCTCCATGTTCTAGTATGTTATATGATGATGCAAGTGAAATTTTATTTAGTGACAATACTTGGTTGTGGATTGAATAATTGTAGCTCTAAACAAAGGTCTACGCATCCCATTGTGCTTACTAAACTTGCCAACCAATAGAAAGTAAAATAATCTTTCAAATAATAAACATGAAGTTGTATGCTTGACAGGTTTAGTGGTTGGGAGTTAGCTGAAATGTGCTGACACATGTAAAGCTTTCAACATTGCACTAAAATATATTCAGTTGATATCATGTACTTTTGTTTATGGATGCTTATCATGTGCGAAATGAAAGCGGAAACTTAGCAAGTTTGATGAGTAAGAATAATTGGCTAGAGAGACGCCTGGGCCGCCAACTTAAGCCATGCATCATTCATGGTGGAAATTTACAGCGCACCATGGTGGACATTCAGTGATGCACTTCATAATAAAAAGCTATGCAAATGGTAAATAAAAGAGTGCTGAGATTGTTCATTGTCTGTTTGTCTTGTTGTTTGGACATGGGCTTGTCCATGTCCTGGGACAAGAGGTACCCCAGTTGACGCTCTTGATGACGCTTTTATTACTTGCAATGACTGAAAATTTCGAACTTGCTTAGTGACCCAAGTTGAGTAGCCATGGTGTAGGTACTCGTATTCACGGGGCATGAGGTTTTCAACCATTAGTCGGTCAAGCATATGAGTCATGTCAGTAATATCAAATGGTTTGCTAAAACTAAGAGCAAGGTTGTAAGCACAATGATTTCACCAGGTAACAAAAGAAAGAATCAAAAGACCTCAAAAGTCTTGTCATGATTCAATCATTAGCGATGCAAGAACCTTTGTTTATTTCTACAGTTGAGCAAACTCATCCAAGTATTGACTCTACATAATATCTCTCTTGCAACAAATATAAATGCTTTAACATTGATTAGATATACCTTTGCTAACATCTTATCATTTGTTGTTGAAGCTATGCTTTGAATGCTTGTTGATATTAAATTGTGTTACATATGCAATGCAAAGTTCTTGTCAAAGTCTTTTATCGCTTCTGCACTACGTTTGAGTTGTTCGAGGACAAACAACGAGCTAAGCTTGGGGGAGCTGATGCATCCAAAATGCATCTACTTTTCCAAGCACTTTGCCTCATAATTTGCTCCGGAATCTTCCCATATTTGAATAAAACTGCTGAATCTGACGCTGTTTTTAGCAAAGTCTCTTTTCTGGCTATTTCTGCAGGAAATAAAATCGGGGAAAATTACCACGTCAATTTTTATGGAAAAGAAGGACAATGGACAAAAGATGGACACGAGGAAGCGCTCGAGGGCCAAATGGGTGGGTCCCACGCGGCCCCTGTACCTGGCCGCGTGGGCCCAGCCCAAATGGGCCTCGGGCGCCGCCTCGCCTTCGGTCTTCGACGTACCCCCTCATATATACGAAAAAGTGCTTGCCCTAGGAGGAGAGGAGCTTTCGCGAAACAGAACGCCGCCACCATCACGATCTTCGTTTCGGGGACAGATTGATCCAGGATTTCTCCTCCGGTGGAGGGATCCGGAGACCGTCTTCACCGCCATCTTCACCGCCTTCATCTCCATCGACCATGAGCTCCCTCTCCATCACCATGTGTGAGTAGTCCGCTGTAGGCATGTGAGGTGGATGGGGATTGGATGAGATTGATCATGTAATGCTACCCGTTGTTCGGGATTTTAGGGTTTTATCTTGAGGATACTTTTGTATTGTGTTGATGCACTCTTGCTATGTTTAATGCTTGCTACTAGGGCCCGAGTGGCATGATTTCAGTACTGAACTTATATTGCCCCATCATATATTTGAGTTTGGTATTTATCTGCAAAGTGTATCACCTGCTATTATGTTGAACCTGCGAACCCTAAACGTGACATATAGGGAAAACAAGGGGGAGATGTTTTAGTTTGAGGATTCTATGTGTTCATGAAGTGTTAATGCATTGTTCCGGTCTATTCGAAAGGGTAGACCTTAATTACCTGTAGTTCCAAGTTGGCCCCGGTGAAATGGGCAGGTTGGACAATAGATGTTGTGCAAATTCTCTTGGTTAGTACGCACAACTAAATATGGAACACATACCTACATATATCGGAGTTAGAGATAGGTCCCATTGTTATTTGTTTCTTATTATATGATCAATCTCATTCTTGCAACACCCCGCTATCACCTCATGCCTACGTTTTGAATCTCTGAGTTACACTTTCACTTTTCCGGTGAAAACTGGGAAACACTTGTTCACTGCTACTGTTCTGCTTGTTACTTGAATCATACTACTGCCATCACTATTACTGCTGCAAGTTATTGATATACAGGTGTGGTTGAGAGTGACGCCTCAATTGCCAAGGTCTTATTGATATTCTTGTGTTCCCATCGAGTCGAACTATAAATTTGGGTAATACTTCCCAACGAAGACTTCAGCGATCCCCTATACTTGTGGGCATCACCAGCCAACCTCCTTCGATTGTGGATGGCTTCGCAGACGTCCTGGGCCCGGGAACTTCGACTATGGCAAACTTTGCTCGCACTTTGACGGTACGCGGCTCAGAGACCACCCTCAAACTTCTTATAGGTCATGGGATAGAGGGTGACTTCGAAGCCGCTCTGTCTGCTTTCCCTCGTAAGCCTGGCGGGAAACTGGTGTCCCTAAAGCATTTGAACGAGCCAGCCGCAAAGTTGGCTGAAACTTTTATGGCCACCATGGAGCGCCGGGCAACAGAGGTCGCCGCTCGTGCGAGTAGGGCTAGGTAGAGTCAATGTCTGAGAAGTAGGGCAGCCGCGCCTTTGATGTCTTGTAATTAAACTTATGACCATGTGAGTATGCATGTGCTTTTGCTACCTTTGTATGAATTTATGTTCCTTGTTATGATTCTGCTTGTAAAGCTGTGTGTTGTTACTCGCCTAAGCTTTGTGATGAGTATCTTATGAAACTTTTATGATGCTTGGAACAGAAACGGCCAGTTGCGACTTCATCCAGTTCATCGCGGCATCATGCCCCTACTCGATCTCGAGCTCAGGCGGCAAATGATGCCGCAGTAATACGTTATATGAAGGCTCGACTCGCGAAACAGGAGCAAGAGCTGGCGAGTGCCCGAAGTGAGCTGGAAAGGATGAGGGCAAGGCCTGCTTTACCCACCCAACGGGAGGAGTATGTGCTTGGCGAGATGGAGATCGTGAACAGACAGCTCGAGTGTAAGCATGACTGCCTTGATCTTATGAGTTCACGGTCTGTTCTTTTTTGCTCACCCAACTTGTGTTGTTGCAGGTTTTGTTCAAGATTTCCAGGCGGAGCAGGCTCGCGTGGATGAGCAGTTGAGCATGGCAACTGACGAACCCACGACTGGCCGCCAGCACTTTCGATTGGACAAGCACCGAGCACGCATACTGGCGACTCTGCAGGATCGGGTGTGGCGGAGCACTATGCTGCTTGAGTTATGCAGGTCGGCCTTCAGTCGAATCAACCAGATACTTTTTCCAGCTGGGTCGCAACCTCAAGGAATCCATGCGTTACTCGAGCTCTTCTGGTCAACAGGCTCCATTCGAGGCTTTATCACCCAGAAGCTTGTGGATGGCGCCAACGCAACCATGGCATATCTCCGAAGTCAACGTCCAAATTTGCAGCTACGTCCACCCGCGCCTGGATCGTCCTTGTCCCAGTCGAATCTTGACGATACATTCGATCATGCGAGGACATTGGTTGATTGCTATCAAGCGCAACTTATGGGCCCTGTTCTTCCAGCAAAGGATGAACCGAAGATTAGGGTATTTATGTATAGGGAACAGCCCCCGAGTGTAAATTTGCCACTTATACGTAGTGCTTATTTGTTATGTGTATGTATGCAGCCCCCGAGTGTATTGAGTGGGGTTTATGAGAAATTACTTAATATAGAACATGAATTGCACAGCCCCCGAGTGCTCGAGTGGGCTATGAATTTTATGAGAGTTGAAGCTTCAACTTATGCCTGCTGGCTCAGCCCCCGAGTGATTGGTTGGGGTTGAGCAACTTTTTCCTTTGTGTTTATTGTTTATGATCCAGCCCCCGAGTATTCGAGTGTGGCTGGAGTATTATGTTTGAAGGAGCGAAAGCTCGTATGTTATGAAGTAGCTCAGCCCCCGAGCATACGGGTGAGGCTAAGTTTGTGCTGATAAGTTATGCGAGTAGTAAGGAGAAAAGTATGAGGAATTTATTGACTATATTCCATTTATGAATGTTAGGCTGCAGGCCGCCTCATTAAAAACCTTCCAGTCCCCTTAGGTACCCTGGTAAGGAAAAGAGCGCGTCTGAAACCTGCAGCCATCCGACATATGAGCCTATTACATTATGCGACTGAGCAATCTAAGCATAGAAACGGCGCAGCTGCGCAACGTTCCAAGGATTGTGGGAAGTTCGCCGGTCTTCGCATGCTTCAGTCTGTATGCTCCACCACCTATGACCTCGGTGATGATGAAGGGTCCTTCCCATGGAGAAGCAAGTTTATGCACCTTCTTTTGCTTCAGTCGAAGTACCAAGTCACCCACCTCGAAGGACCTGGTACGCAGTCGACGGCTGTGGTAGTTGCGTAGATCTTGCTGGTAACAGCTGTGCGTGCTAGCGCCGTGTTGCGTGCTTCTTCAAGCAAGTCGACTGCATCTTCGAGTGCTTCATCTGCATCTTCTTCATTGTATGCTTCGACCCTTGGTGCGTTGAACCTTACGTCTGATGGCAGGATTGCCTCTGCGCCGTAGACCATGAAGAATGGAGTGAATTGCGTTGAGGCGTTGGGTGTTGTGCGTAGGCTCCATAGCACAGACGGGAGCTCTTCTACCCAAGCACCCGCAGCCCTTTTGAGTGGCACCAGGAGGCGCTTCTTGATTCCACTTGTCACAAGCCCATTGGCCTTTTCGACTTGGCCGTTTGATTGCGGGTGCGCCACAGATGCATAATTGAGCGTGATATCTTGCTCTTTGCAGAAGGATTTGAATTCCTCAGCCGTGAAGTTTGTACCGTTGTCAGTGATGATGCTACTTGGCACACCAAAGCGGTATATGATGGATTTTATGAAATTGACTGCTGTAGTGGCAGTCGAACTTGTGATGGGTACTGCTTCAATCCACTTGGTGAACTTGTCGACCGCCACCAGAAGGTGAGTATGCCCTCCATGGGAGGATTTTTTGAGTGGCCCAACCATATCGAGCCCCCACTGGGCGAAGGGCCAGGCCAATGGTATTGTCTTCAGCGCCGATGCGGGTGCGTGCGGCTTTGTGGCGAATTTTTGGCAGCCGATGCACCTTTTGACTATGTCCTCCGCGTCTTTGAGTGTTGTGGGCCAGTAGAAGCCTGCGCGAAAGGCTTTGGCTACGAGTGATCGACTGCTGGCGTGATGCCCGCAAGTACCTGCATGAATATCACGAAGGATGGCTTGGCCATCTTCAAATGCTATGCAACGCTGGAACATACCTGATATGCTGCGTTTGTAAAGTTCACCGTTGATGACAGTGTATGCTTTAGATCGTCGAGTGACGCGTCTTGACTCTGTGAAGTCTTCGGGTACCTCGCCGCGGAGTATGTATGCGAGGAAGGGTTGAGTCCAAGTTGGCTCGATGAGGAGTACCTCGACTGGTGGGTCCTCTGTGCTAGGTGTTTTGCTCTTGGCTGGTGCGGCTGATGCAGGAGTTGCCCGCTTCTTTTTGATTGATCTGTGCTCGATGCGCTCGAAGAAGACACCAGGTGGCACTGGTGCTTTGGTCGCACCAATGTTGGCTAACTTATCTGCTTCTTCATTGCTCTCACGCCCTATGTGCCGCAACTCGCAGCCTTCGAAGCTGCCCTCCATGATGTTGTACAGGTCACGGTAGGCGATCATGTTATCTGCGATTGCGTCACAAGCCTTCATTGTTTGCTGCACCACCAGATTCGAGTCGCCGTAGATCATCAGTCGAGTGCACCCGAGTGCTTTAGCCATCCTCATGCCATGGATCAGGGCCTCGTACTCTGCTTCGTTATTGGATGGGAACTCGAATCCCATTTGCAGGATGTAGCGGAGCTTGTCGCCTTTTGGTGATATGAGGATGACACCTGCGCCTGCGCCTTCGTTTTTCTTCGAGCCATCAAAGTACATAGTCCAGGAATTGGACACATCTGGTGCTCCTGGGAGCTGAGCTTCAATCCACTCGGTGTGGAAGTCGGGTAAAACTTGTGCTTTGATGGCCTTCGGGTAATCATACTTGATGTCTCTTGGTGCTAGCTCGATGAGCCATTTTGCTACTCGCCCAGTTGCATTGGGGTTTGTGAGGATGTCCCCGATCCCTGAAGTGCTGATTACAGTGATCGGGTGCTCGGAGAAGTAATGCGTCAGCTTCCTTGAGGACATGAACACGGCGTATGCCAGCTTCTGATAGTGCGGGTACCGCTGCTTTGATGTGGAGAGCACTTCACTCAAGTAATAGACTGGACGTTGTATGCTTTGGGCGTGTCCCTCCTCTCTGCGTTCGACCACTAGAACAGTGCTCACCACCCTGTTAGTTGCAGAGACATATAGGTATAGTGGCTCGCGTTCCCTTGGTGCTACGAGGATTGGAGGGCTTGTGAGGACTCGCTTGAGGTCCGTGAAGGCTGCTTCGGCTTCTGGCGTCCACTCGAATTTATCTGCCTTCTTCATCAGTCGATAGAACGGGAGTGCTTTTTCGCCTAGCTTGCTGATGAATCGACTGAGTGCTGCTCTACCCGCCAACTTTTGCACGTCGTGGAGCTTTGAAGGCCTTTGCATCGTCAAGATGGCCTGTATTTTCTCGGGTCCGCCTCGATTCCTCGAGCTGAGACTAGATACCCGAGGAGTTGCCCGGCTGGCACGCCGAACGTGCACTTCTTCGGGTTGAGCTTGATGTGGAAGCGTTTGAGGTTTGCGAATGTCTCTCGCAAGTCATCGAGTAGTGTGTTTTCCTCTCTTGTGGTGATGACGATGTCATCTACATAGACCTGGACGTTTCGCCCAATCTGCTTCTTGAGGCAATCTTGCATCATGCGCTGATAGGTTGCGCCTGCGTTCTTGAGCCCGAAAGGCATTGTGGTGTAGCAGTAGACCCCGAGTGGGGTTATGAACGCCGTTTTCTCTTCATCCTCTTCCTTCATCCTTATCTGGTGGTAACCCGAGTAGGCATCCAGGAAGGATAAGCGAGCGCACCCGGCGGTGGAGTCGACGATCTGGTCGATTCGAGGTAGTGGAAAGTGATCCTTTGGACAACACTTATTGAGTGCTGTAAAATCTACGCACATCCGAAGGATGTCTGTGTGCTTCTTCTCTACGAGTACGGGGTTGGCCACCCATTGTGATTTCTTGATCTCTCTGATGAATCCTGCTGCGAGTAGCCTGTCGACTTCGGCTTCGACTGCAGTTCTTTTTGGGCCGGATATGCGGCGCATTGTTTGTTTGACTGGTTTAGCACCTGGAAGTAGCTGGAGAGAGTGCTCGGCGAATTCCCTGGGAATACCTGGCATGTCTGCTGGACACCATGCAAATATATCCCAGTTCTCACGGAGGAATTCGACGAGCGCGCTTTCCTATGCGATAGGCAGACTCGACGAGACATTGACTGTCTTGGTCGGGTCAGTCGGGTGCACCTGATGCGATCTTGTGTCATTGGTGGCACTGAATGCTCTGTCGACTGCCACCTTTTTGTTCTGGCATAAGTGTTCGATCGTTGGAGACCGCTAGATCAGCGAGTGTTGCTTCCATGCCAAACATCTCAGAGATTTTGCTGAATTCTCGGTCGCAAGAGTCAGACTTTTGGAAGTTCCCCTTGACTGTGATTACTCCTTTTGGTCCAGGCATCTTCAGCTGGAGGTATGCGTAATGTGGCACCGCCATGAATCGAGCGAACGTCGGGCGTCCAAGTATAGCATGGTATTGTGACTTCCAGTCGACCACTTCGAACTCAATCGACTCTGTCCTGAAGTGGTGCTTGTCCCCGAACGTCACGTCGAGTTGTATGGTGCCTTCTGGGCTTATTGCTTTCCCTGGAACGATACCGTGGAAGGTATTTGAAGATCTTGGCAGGTTTTCGACTGACCTGTTCATTTTGCGGAGCGTATCTGCGAAGATGATGTTTATGCCGCTCCCACCATCCATGAAGACCTTGGACATGGCGTAGCCTCCAATTTGTGCGTCGAGTACCAGAGCAGAGTGCCCTGGTCGAACAACCGATGGAGGGTGGTCCTCTTTGCTGAAGCTTATTGTAGTATCGGATCCCTTCAAGTATTCTGTCACCGCAGGAGGTGAAATGACCGCCATGTTTACCTGTCGAGTGCGAAGCTTTTGCTCCCTGTTGAAGGTCGACCTTCTGTATCATGTACATCTGCCCTTGGGACGGAGGGTACTGTGGTTCGTCCACCCGAGGTATGTGCTGTATGGCACCCGCGAGGTTTCCGCCTGGGGCAGGCTGTGGTGGTGGAGGTGGTGCCATCAGAACAGGCACGTTGTTTGGCTGAGTGATGCGGGTAGGTCCCGATTTTCACGGATTTGTGCGGCGGGAAAGATGAACACGAAGAACACGCGAAGAACGACGAACACAAAGAGGGGAAAATCAAACACACAAGGGTAAATAGCAAGTAGCAACCCGGCAAGAATTGACTGGTAACAAATCCCCGAGGGCAGCCCCCAATCCTCCTCTCCAAGCACACCTTACTCTTAGGATTGTTTGTCCAATTGGTCAATCCAACCAACCCAATCTACACTCTAAGAGGGAAGATCAGCAAGTAATCGCAACTACAAGTGGAGCCTTGGTATCCACGTAGGGATCTTCTCCTCAAGAGGAGGCCTTGGTTCATCTCCACATGTGGAGGTCTTGATTCATCTCCATAGGAGGAAGGAGACACTTGAGAAGAAGGAGTCTAGCTCTACTTTAGTTCTCAAATCATAGTCTAACCCTAACCCTAGGCTGAGGAGGAGTATTTATAGTCCACGAGACGAAGGGGTAAGTTGTGGGCCGTTACATGGGCTTCAGTCCGAATCTTCCCAGGTCCAGCGGTAGTACCGCTGCGCCAGCGGTAGTACCGCTGGGATTAACTGCGCTCGCTGGCGGTAGTACGAAGCGGGTGCCGGGAGGTACCGTAGGGGTATCCAGTGGCATTTTCGGACGTGCCGGTACCTCCAGCGGTACCTCTGGCGGTAGTACCGTGATCTGGGCCGGGCGGTAGTACCGCTGGGGCGGCGGTAGTACCGCTGCCTGGAACTCCACGCAGGTCTGCATCTTCAGCGGTAGTACGCCTGGTGCCGCTGCCTGGGCCCTGGCGGTAGTACCGGCCCTCCTGGCGGTAGTACCGCCGGGCTGAAGCTTCGTCTTCTTCATCTTCCTCTTGACTCGTTCCTTGTCCAACTTCTGCACTTGCTTGGTGATCTTCTTGGTAGTTGTTCCTGAGTATGCACAACGTATCCGAATGAAGTAGCAAACCATTCAAAGGAGTGTCGAGATCACACATAGATAGGAGTGAATTCACCTTATCATGGAGAGCTTTGACTCTTGCTCTTGTCATTGGGCCACTTGGTGTTGTGTGCCTAGGTTGCACTACATCACTGAGCCACGGGTGCAGGTGCTTGTGCGGCTGCTGCCTTTCTGCGATTTACGTAATCAGTCGCCATTTGGTCGAACTCCCGCAGTTTCTCATCGAGTGATTGGATCGCAGTTTTCCGTCATCCCCCTTGTACAGGTGGAATCTGCAATCAGCGTCCATCTTTTCTTCGAATGATCGCTCAGATTGTGCCCGTGACTTGCGCCAGTCCTTCCTCTTGTAGCTATCACTGCGTTGGCCGCGATCTCGGCTGTCTCGACGATCATCTCGACTGTCCCATCGATCTTCTCGACTGTCCCGTCGATCTTCTGATCGCTGGTCGCTTCTGTCTTGGTCATTGCGTGGTGTAGAAAATCCAGCCGCCATGAATTCGGGTCTGTCGTCGTAATGACGTTTTGAACGCTTGCGCCTTCGATCGTCCCTGTATGAGTCTCTGCGGCTTTGACTGCCGCTTTCATGATTGTCACGGGGTGAGGACCCGCGTGTTGTGCGCGCCATATCTTCTCCATCTGCCCACTCAGTCGCGGTCATCAAGAGGTTAGCCACATAGGTTGGCTTTTTGCGACCGAGTGCTTCTTTGAGGTCATGCCTGGCGAGTCCCATTATGAAGGCATCCATGGCCATGTCTTCTGAAATTACTCCGACTGAGTTGCGTATCTCAGTCCATCGTCTGATGTATGACATCAACATTTCGTCTGATCGTTGCACGCAGGCCCGCAGTTCCTCGAATGTTTTTGGGCGCTCACACAGAGGCTCGAAGTTTTTGATGAAGTCATCGCGGAAGTGATCCCACGAGTCGTACTTTGAGGGAGGTAGGGCCTTGAGCCAGTCGCGGGCTGTGCCTTCGAGCATGAGTCGTATGTATTGCATGGTTGTGGTGTTTGTGCCTCGCTGGCACGCGACAGCCAGCCTGTAATCTTCCAGCCACCCGGAAGGTTCCTGTCGACCCGTGTACTTGGGCTGTTCAGATGTGAGTTTGAACCCTTTGGGCATCCGTGTCTCGCGGACGCATCGAGTGAAGCACAGAGCTCCATGTGGCTCAGGCTCTCGATTAGAGTATGAGTCGCTACTGTAAGATCTGTGTGATCTGCTCCTGGACCTGCGCCTTCGCGAGCCGCTTCTTTCCTTCGAGTGGTGGCGATGACCACTGTGATTATGCTCTTTCCGAGGCGCATCGACTAGGGCACGGTCTCGACTCCCACCTGGAGTTTTTGGATTTTGGCGTATGGCCTTCGCCGCTAAGGCGAGTGATTTGATCTGCTGGCGATGCAGTTTTGCATTGGGGTCATCAGCTGGAGGTTTGATTGCCTCCAGGTATGCTGCAGCGGTGTAGAGAGCACCTGCTGCTGTTTTGGGCACCGGCAGTCCTTCCTCGTCGTATGTCATGAAGGAGTCGCCTAAGTTGCGGGTGAGTGCCGCCTTCTCGCCTGGCGAGAGGTGTGACAACCTTGATCTGGGTCTTGTGTCTGCTCGCCCGGTGGAGCTCAGGGAGAGCTGTCTTCTACGCGCACTCGACAAGCTAGCTTGCTTTTTACGTTCTTCGAGTGTTGCTCTTATCTGCTTCAGTCGAAGTGACTCCTGCCAGTCGAAGTACTGGAAGGTCAACATCTCTTCTTGTGTTGCGTCTGCTGCATCATTGTGCACTCCTTGATAACTTTATCTGCTTTTGCTGCCATCTCAGCAGTGATTGTGAGAGTTGTGACTCCGTCCGGCATAGTTACTGTGCACGGGAATTCTGTAGGCCTGCGGCTAGCGCAGTGTCTGATGTTTCTGCGGCGATGGCGACGTAGACCTGCTGTGGCGTCACGCGAGGATATGTATGTGTGTCTTCGAGTCCTGCCATGGACTCGACGTCGTCATCAAGGCTCATGTCTGAGTCGATATGCCCGTCGAGTGGTCCGTCTGAACGGATCTCACAGTTGATGTCTTCATCGCCTATGCTCATCTCGGCGTCGGAGTTGTTATGTATCTCCGAGTCAAGGTTGTTGTTGTTGGTGCAGATCTCGGAGTCGACGTGGTTGTCGATATGAGTTTCGAGGTCATCGAAGTCGCTGAGGGAGATCCCGCAGTCGAAACTATCCTCGAGTGGGAGATCCAGCTCGGGATTGTTTGTGCGATATGCTGATTCGGCCTCCTCGCCCTGGAGTTCTTCAATGAGCTCGCGCATCTCTCGTGTGGACATGGTTGTTGCAGACGAACAAGTTTGGAGGGTCGACGATGGTATGGACACAGTTGAGGGGTCCACAGTCGAAGGAGCCGCAACCGATGAAGCCTCGGGTGCGGAGGTCGCGAGTTGGCGTGGATCCATCAAGTCCTGCACACCAAGCTTGTTGACGAAAAAATTGAACGAACCAACGGTTAAACCCAAACCTGACTCGAGATCGGAGAAGGCCTCCTGGAATCCTGGCGAGTGTGTCTCGAAATCCATCAGAGGATCCGATGCGCTTTTTGCGGGTGAATCTGGCGTGTTGCCGTTTGTCGAGTGAGCCGGCGAGTTGCCGTGTGCCACCTGAGTCGGCGAGTTCTGGTTTGTCGATGCAGCCGGCGAGTTGCCGTTTGTCGATCCGATCGGCGAGTCGCCGTTTTCCGATGGAACCGAAGAAACCGCGAGTCCGGCACTATTCTTTCCACAGACGGCGCCAATTGACGAGGTGTACCCTCGTCAAATCCCATGGTTAAGGACCTAGGGTTGAGATTATGGGGAGAGAACGTGGTAGTACTGGTAGTTTCGTCGGCTGACAAGCAGAGGCAAAGATTTACCCAGGTTCAGGCCCTCGGGTGGAGGTAAAGACCCTACTTCCTGCTTGTCTGTTATTGATCGCTGGAGATTACGAGGTTACAAGGTGTCTCCGGCGAGATGTCAATCTCGCAAGAGATTTGGTGGTTCGAGTATGGCTTGCCCCCAGATCGGTACCCCTCCCAGCCTTTAAATAGGCTGGGTCTCGGGAGTTTGTAACCGACCTAATTTACATGTAAGGAAAGTCTAAACCGACTATGCCTATGTCTAATCTTGGAGGGTACTACATCTTCTTGGGCCTCTTGTCTTGGGCTTCGAGTAGGCTCTTCAATATTGGGCCTTAGTCGTTACGTGCATCAGGTACCCTAGATGTATACCCATGTCAGCTCCTAGATGACTCCTTTGGCAATGTCGGCTGCCAAATGACTCCTTTAAGCGCCAGCTCCTGGATGACTCCTTGGGTAACGCCAGCTCCTGAACGACTCCTTTTGGGTCCTGGGACTCTCCTTATAGAAGTCGGCGGCAACTCACAGCTTTGGCAAGGTCGCCATTACATGGTGACCTGCAGCCTGATGGCTTGCCGATTGGGACATAGCACTGCTTGCCTCGTTCTTTCGCATGTCTTGGCGTTTCCCTGAGTATGTCTTGCATGAATCAAGGATATCTGGGGTGGGGCTGGCTAGGTGTCAAAAATGGGTGCTAACAGTACGTACCTGACAGCCGGAAACCTACGCGAGAGGATGGCTCACTGAAAACGGTCGATTTGGCCGTTTATTCAGGACAGACTCAACGTTGTTTTAAAATTCGTGCGGTGCAATTTTTTACTTCTAGTGTTCTTTGTACTGCCTTGATAACTAATAAATACTGCCAAAGAAAAAAATTTGCCACCCAACTCAGAAATAAGATCTCGCTTTTCTCTCGCAAAGAGAATAAAAGATCCGGGTGGCTCACAATTGTGCTCATCAAGCAAAACGATCAAGAAGACCTAAGCCTACTAATTCTTGCAGGAACACAACTCATAGCAACTCTAGCTGCCCAAATTCTTGCTGCAACTTCACATGTGAGCTTGATGGGCTATGTAATCTCAATGTACTGTACTTCTGAGCTAAATGAATTCTCCTCGCCGATATACACATTGATGACCATAGATAAGCGGATAGCGGTGTCGCTTTTGTGTCGACTCCTGGCGTCTGTCGACGGTGGTGTATAACTGCACAGGGCAGACACGTGGATTTTCAGTCCATTTTTTCCAAGACAGTATATCGCGTACTCTCGTTTACTTTCAAGCCTTGTGTAAGGAATTCGTCAAAAGTAGGCCATGTCACAGATAAAATAGCCAACTGATCGATCCAACCGAAGAAGATAATTTCCGTTGGCCATTCCACGCAATCTCCGCTAACTCAGTCCACGCACGCAATTACCCGGTAGTTGACTGTCGAAATGAACCATGCAACAGGACAAAGCAGCAAACTCCTACTAAATCATATACCAGCCAATCGAGAAGTAAACAAGAACGAAATAACCGCAGCAACCGCGCATCTGAACACCAATCGATTGGTTGATTCCTTCATCAATCAAGAACAAAAACAAGAGCAAGAACAGAGGGAAAAGAGAAGGGAAAAACGCATGTATATGTATATCAATCTTTACAGACCAACCACGATCAGGCATCAAAATCGAAATGAAATACAAACAGCAACAGCAATTTTTTATTGCAGCTCGATCGGTCTGCTCTTTTATGTCTCTTGGCTGCTGCTGCTAGATACAGTTAAGAGCGTAGCAGCTAGGACCAGCCGTAGACGATGTGCAGGTAGCGGTCTTTGATCCACCTGAAGCTCTTGCGGAAGGAGCCCTTCACCTTTCCCTCCACCGCGTACGCCTTGTACGCCGCCACGCGCCGCTTCCGCTCCATGTCCGGGTCGCCCAGCGCCAGCCACCGCCGCTTCGACTTGCTCCTCTTCACCTCATCCTCCTCCGCCACCGTCGCCACCGTCCCAGCTGCCCCGGCGCCGTACTCGTACTGGTACTGGTACGACGACGCCCCTCCGCCGCCGTAGGACAAGGACCGGAAGTCCGGCCGCGCGCCGCCGGTGTAGGGCTCGATCTGCATGCGCCCGCCGCCGTACGACTTGGAGCGGTAGCCGCCGTCCATGGCCAGAGGCAGCGGCAGGAGCAGGTGAGGAATTCTCCTCTTCCCTTGCGATGGTTTCTTGGTGACTGAGACAGGGAAGAGTAGTAGAAGGAGGCTCAATCAAACAACAGAGGTAGAGGAGAAAGTGAAGGGGTTTTGGTTGTTGGGAATTTGTGGCTGGATGCTGGACGGAAGTGGAGAATTATACTAGCGCGGAATCGCGCGGTTTTGTCAACTGTTGTGGTGGAATACATGGATTGACGAATAAGAATAAACCCCCAATTGCAGTTGTATGACGCGAGGAATTGCCGACCTGCAAGAAAGCAACGTACCTACATGCCGTGTTCTCAATCAGTGGAGCTACCGGCTGGCCTATGTCTTGCCATCTCAATTTATAATTCGGCTGTGTGTACGCTGAAACGGTCTTCCGCCATGTCCATACGCCCGACGTAGACGTATCTATTTTATTTAGTGGGCTCAAAACTTTCTTGCTAACTATTCTCACAAAAACTTGCCTGCTAACTATTCTAAAAAAAACAGTCTTGCTAACTGTTCTAAAACACTTTCTTGCTAAATCTTGGTCACCTTAGTTTTTTTTTTTTGCGAATTACCTTAGATCTTCTTATGTCTATGTCGATATCCCGAGCCTGTGTCCCAATTAAGATACGTGCATGAGAGCATAATCAAAGATTAGACAAGACAACTAACACTATATGAATATAAGTCAACTAATGTGTTGATGAAAAATATAATTAACCATATGGGAGAAAGGTGTTTTGGCTCCCGAGGTCTAGTGATCTCAGTATTTAAAAACATTTGACAATGGGAAGTTTCTAAATATTTCAAAAAGAATTACATGGATTCCCTCCAAGCAACTTGTCAACTACATGCGTAATGTGTGGAAGATCAGAGGCTCCTGATTGCGTGGATCACACGTTTGTTGGGAGACCCCAAGAGGAAGGTATGATGCAGTGTAGCAGCAGTTTCCTTCAGTATGAAACCAAGGTTTAATCGAACCAGTAGGAGTAAGAAATCACTTCTGAAAGTTGTTGGTGGCGCCGTTTACTCGATCACCAACGTGGAATCTGCACACAACACAATTGTTGCGCTCGAAACGCGTCACACGAACACGTCCTCGTGTACCCGCGGTGCCGGGGGAGATACTCCGCAACTCGCCCCGCGGGAGGCCGGCTTCCAGCGCGATACGCAAGACAGTAAGCCGGCGCTTTTGACACCAGACGCCCCAGCCCCTCGGGACAAGCCCCGTCAGAGGAAGCCGGCGACGATTGGCTGAACTAAGCCGGACTTGGCCGCTCTTAGCTCGGTTTTCGATCTCCGGCGAAATCTAGACGAAGTCGCCGAACAACGAAGCATGAACAAGGGTTTGAGGAGATAAAAGTAGGTTGTATTGATAGGTTGTCGATTGTTTGCTTAATTTCAATCGGCCATCACCCCTCACATATATATGAGGCGGCTGGACTTCCCGTACAAGTATTGGACTTCTACAAGATTTACAAGTCATAGTCTAAGTTGAATCCATCTCTAAAATAGGTAAATTTTGGCCGGCAACGTTGGCTTCAAACTTGGTGGCTACTTCGGAAAGTTGCCTTTTGCCTTACGTATTGGCTTCCAACTTGCTGGCTACTTGGAAAGTTGCTTTTTTTCCTTCCGTATTGGCTTCAAACTTGCCTTCTTCCTTAGAGACGAGATATCTTGATCGGCTTCGCTTTAGACCCGGATTTCAGCATCTGTCCGGCTTCTTTTAGAAAGTTTTCTCCCATTTTCCAGCCTTGATCTTAGAAAGTTGTTTTCTCTTTTTCCGCCTTGATCTTGACCTTGAAAGTTGTCTTCTATTTCTCTGTCTTGATCGGTGGAAAGTTGACTTGCTGCCTTGTATTGACAAAGTTGGCTTCTTTTACGCCGCCTTGTCTTGACAATGTTGACTTCTTTTCTGCCGCCTTGTCTCGACAACGTTGACTTCCTTTTTGCCACCTTGTTTTGACAAAGTTGGCTTTGCCACCTTGTTTTGACAAAGTTGGCTTCTTTTCAGCCACCTTTATTGCTTTCCTTTGACTTAGCTCACTACGTCTTCGTGCAACTTTGCACTCCCGATCTAGCTTCCACCTTGTTCTAGTTGCCGGATTATTGGCAGCTTTCTTCCGGCCGTCTTTTCGTGAAAAGTTTCCCAGATCACCATTTTAGCCTTCTTTGCTGCCTTCTTTAAGCCGCCAAGTCTTCCTTGAACCTGAAACTGGCAATCTGTCAAAAACGGGTGCTAACACATGCCCCCTGTTTTCTAGTAGAGATTGCGTACTAGAAAATATTCAATGTAGAAGTTTTGTCTAAGGGCGATGCTTAAGCTCATCGGCCATATGCTAAGGGCGATATATGTATATCGGCCATACGTGCAACCTATGTAGTTTGCCACACGCTCGGTGGAACTTCTTCAAGTATTTCCCATTGATAGCTCGAGGCAACATGCTGCCTTCCAATGTCTCCACCAAATAAGAGTTGCCGGGTACTATTCTCGCGACTCGTAGCGGCCCTTCCCAGTTTGGGGACCATTTGCCAAATTTCCGGCTTCTGGAGCCAACTGGCAATATAACCTTCCAGACCAAGTCGCCAATTTGAAAGTCTTTCAGCCGGACCTTTTTATTGTAAGTTTTTGCCACCCGCAACTTTTCCTTCTCGATTTCTCTCAAGGCAATAACACGCTTGTCGGCTATTTCATCAACATTGTCCATCATCAAGCTGCAGTAGTCTTCAGTCGACAAGTCATCTTGCTTAGCAAACCTCAAGGCAGCCAGATTCACTTCTACCGGGAAAACGGCTTCTTGCCCATATACCAACAAAAGGAGTTACCTTTGTTGCTCCATGCCTTGAGATTCTGTGAGCCCACAATGCTTCGGACAGTACTTCGTGCCACCTCTTTGGATGGTCCTGTACCTTCTTCTTGATCAGCTTGATCAAGATTTTATTGCTTGACTCGGCTTGTCCGTTGGCTTGTGCATAGTAGGGAGATGAACTGAGCATCTTGATTCTAAGTGATTCGGCAAACTGTTTTACCTCCTTAGCCATGAAGGAAGTACCTTGATCTGTAGTAAGAGTCTGCGGAATGCCGAATCGATGGATAATATGTTCTGTAATAAACTGAATCACCTCCTTGCGGGTCATGTTCCTGAGAGGAACTGCTTCAGACCACTTGGTGAAATAATCAGTGGCAAACAACACGAATCGATGCCCCTTGGATGAAGGCGGATGGATCATGCCCACAAAGTCAAGCGCCCAACCCCGGAAAGGCCACGGTTTTATAATTGGATTAAGTGGGTGTCGGGGGTTGCCCCGGGTAGGGCAAAGAGGTGGTGTTAAGAGCTGTAAAGAGTGGGCCGGATCAAGTTCAAACGGATCTCTTGGGCCGGATCCCTTGGACCGGATCACTTGGAAAAGTCAGTTGGCTCAATCATGCTAAAGTATAGGGAGAGACCGAAGGGGATCCGGCAAAGTCTAGCCGGATCAGAGGAAGGAATACCGGCTTAACTTAGCCGGGTTGATCAGGAAGGATCCGGCATAAGGCAATGTCGGATAATGCACAAAGGCCGAGTAATGTCAGTAAGTTCACGGGTCCTGCAGGCCTCCTGCCCGAGGCTCAGAAGACAGCCAGGTCGAGCCACGGGTTTTCCGGGTCGCTAGGCCCTAGGCGCTGACTTGGCTAATTCGGGAAAGGGCAGTGGCCTAGGCTCCGGTGGGCTACGCTGGCTTAAGCTCAAAGAGGAAAAGATAGACCTGCCGTTGGACTGACAATGAGCTGGACTGAGTGACAGTAGCCAGGGCTTGTCCTGTTCCTTTTGTCCATGCCATTATCATCTCGGCCAGGGGCAGAATGGTAATCCGGCTAGTGTATAAATAGACCAGCACATCCTCTAGGGCGAGGGACGACGAAGGAGAAGCCTCATTTCCCCCTTGCTCCATCTTCCTCCTAGAGCTCTCACCATTGTTCCTTCATACAGCTCGAGGAGCACTTTGTACTTGTGATATTGAGATATAAAGAGAGTAGGCTAGTGCTGCAGTAGGGGTGTTACCTCCACAAGAGGCCCCGAAGCAGGGTACATCTTGGTGTGCTTTGGTTGTTCTTGGTTTTGCTCTTTCTTGCTTGTCCTTGCGTGTTCTTCGTTGTTCTTCATGCGTGCTTCTTGAGCGCGCACACCGTCCCCGGATCCCCCAACGTCCTAGCGAGCCCCTAACTTAAGCCATCCTATGGCATTTGCCGTGACACCACCACGACAGTTGGCGCCCACCGTGGGGCAAGCAGTGCCGTTGGCTGGGGTTTCCATCCGGACGGGTTCCGTCACCAGCTCCGGCGTACGTGTGCTGTCCGGGCTCGTGTGCAACTACGGCGGGTTCACCTTCATCAGCGACAACGCCGGCTGCTTCGCGGGAAGGCCACTCCCTGTGGATGGATGCTTCATCCAGTTTGGCAGCTTCCTCACCTACGTCACCACCGAGCTTGTCCGCGAGTACCCGGCGCAGGTGCTCGTGGCCGAGGACCCTTCTTCTTTCCGCGCAGCTCTCGGACGGCGTAGCGCTCGCCCCGGGAGTAGCATGGAGGTGATGATGACCGGACCAAGTGCTGGAGTAGGCAAAGGAGATGCCGGCAATAGCATGCCCGAGGTACTGGTCATGCCAACCGATCTGGTGGACAAGCCGGCTCGGACGGCGAAGTTCCCAAAGGAGAAATCGGATCCGGTTGGCCCACTTGGCATGTCAAGTAGGGAGGCTCCCTTAGAGGATGTCCTGGAAAAGTTATCTCGGCCAGTGGCACCTGGGGCAAACGTAGAGTCCACTATAGCGGAGTTAGAGGCAGAGCGCCTGAGGTTGCAAAGAGAAGCCGGTTAGTGGTAGAGTCTAGGCAAGCATTTGATAGAGACATGAGAGAGTATAATGCTGCTAATGGTATCACTGATGGTTTCACTCCGGTAGCGCCGCACCCACGCAAGAGAACAGATTTGCGTAACAGGGGTAAGGACCTCAATGACGAGTTAGCTAGAGCCGCAAGATCGAGCTCAAGTAAGGCTACTAGTCATAGATCGGGTACAGGCAAGCCGGTGTATAGCTCCCTGGCCAAGAATCTTAGGGCTGCAGCGGCAGCGCGAGCAGAGTTGACCACATTAACCGGAGATCTGGGTAGATGTGCTGTTTGGAACCAAGGACAATCACCGACTTGAGAGTCTCGAATTCGAGGTGGTAGACTTGGAGAGCCCATACCATGCTCGGCAGGCCGGCATTAGCCAAGTTCATGATATCCACTCATGTGGCCTACCTCAAGATGAAGATGCCTGGCCCGAATGGTATCATCACCGTTGCGGGAGATTACAAGAAGGCCATACAGTGTGCCACGGTCGGTTCCACCTTAGCCGAGTCGTTGGTGATCCAAGCTGAGAAGAGCAAGATGCATGAAGTAGTGGCGATGGCGAAGTCAGCTCAGCTCGGCGTGCTGGCATGACCAATCCGGATGCAGGTGCAACATTTGAGGTGCCCAAGGAGACAAAGAAGATCCCCATTGACCCGGAGAATCCGGAGCGCATGGCCATCATTGGTGCCGGTTGGGCGAGAAATAGGAAAGCGCGCTCTGTCACTTCCTCCGTGAGAATCGGGATATCTTTGCATGGTCGGCTAAGGACCTGCCTGGTGTTCCGAGGGAGTTGGCAGAGCACTCTTTATTTGTCAGGCCGGATGTGAAGCCGGTGAGGCAACCGACTCGGCGTCTTTCAGACGATCGAAGAAAAGTGGTGCTTGATGAGCTGGCTAAGCTACTTGCAGCCGGATTCATTATGGAGGTGTTGCATCCAGACTGGATATCCAATCCGGTTCTGGTAGAGAAGAAGAAGGACGAACCAGCGGTGATCAAGGTGTGGCGCATGTGCATCGACTTCACCAACCTGAACAAGGCGTGCCCGAAGGATCCCTTTCCTTTACCTCGGATTGATCAAGTGATCGATTCTACTGCTGGGTGTGAGTTGTTGTCTTTTATTGATGCGTACTCTGGTTTTCACCAGATACCACTGAACCCCAAAGATCAAATAAAGACTGCTTTTATTACCCCGTATGGGGCGTATTGCTATCGTGTCATGTGTTTCGGTTTGAGAAATGCCGGTGCAACTTATCAGAGATGTATGCAGAAATGCTTACACTCTCAAATGGGCAAAAATGTGCAAGTGTATGTCGATGATATCGTCATCAAAACTAAAGAAAAACGCACTCTCCTCGAGGATCTCGAGGAAACATTTGTGAACTTGAGAAAGTATCGGTTAAAATTGAATCCGGATAAATGCACCTTTGGTGTCCCGGCTGGAAAGTTGCTCGGTTTCCTTGTATCGAGCCGAGGTATTGAGGTGAATCCGGCTAAGATCCGAGCCATAGAAAACATGAAATTGCCTAAATGTCTAAAAGATGTGCAAAAGTTCACCGGGTGTCTAGCCTCGTTGAGTCGGTTTGTGAGTCGGCTAGGAGAAAAAGCCTTGCCCTTGTATCATTGATGAAAAAGAGCACCGGGTTCACATGGACCCCGCAGGCAGACTCGGCTTTCAATGAATTAAAAAAGATGTTGTCCACTGCACCAATTTTGGCATCACCTTTGCCGAATGAGCCAATGCTACTTTACATTGCGGCCACTAACCGGGTCGTAAGTGTGGTGATAGTGGTAGAGCGAGAAGAGGAGGGTAAATCCGTGCAGAGACCGGTGTACTATTTAAGCGAGGTGATCTCAACCTCAAAGCAGAATTATCCTCACTACCAGAAGATGACATATGGTGTATACCTGGCGGCCAAGAAGTTGAAACATTACTTCCAGGAGCACCCGATCACCGTAGTATGCGAAGCTCCAATCTCGGAGATCATTGGGTGCAAAGATGCGACTGGCCGAGTTGCCAAATGGGCAATAGAAGTGTCTCCTTACACCCCGCATTATGAGAGAAGAGATGCTATCAAGTCTCAGGCTTTACCGGATTTCCTTTGTGACTGGGCCGAGATGCAGTATGAGCCACCCAAGCCGGATTACAATTACTGGAAGTTGCACTTTGATGGCTCCAAAACCAAAATCGGACTGGGTGCTGGGATAGTACTCACATCACCGAAGCAAGATCAGTTGCGATATGTGTTGCAGATTCATTTCTCAGCATCAAACAATGTGGCCGAATATGAGGCACTGATCCATGGGCTTAATGTGGCTAAGGACATCGGCATCCGCCGGATAGAATGTTTTGGTGATTCAGATTTAGTGGTGCAGCAGTCTTCTGGAAATTGGGATGCCTTGATGCCAATATGGCACTATATCGTTTCATGTCCAGAAAATTTCAGGATTTTTTGAAGGCTGCGAGTACAAGCACATACCTCGGCTGGAGAACGAAGCTGCTGATATCCTGTCAAAACTCGGGTCGTCTAGGGATGCAATCCCACCCGGGATATCCTTGAATCACCTAAGGATCCCTTCAATCAAGCCTTCGCCTGATTCCGAGTCAATTTTTATCCCAAAGCAAGAATCTGAAGCTGTTCCTATGAATGTTGATGTCGGGTACATTTGGGAAGACCCGGGGACTGCATGGCGAGACTCGGGGACTGCGCACCGAGACTCGGGGAATGCTAACCAAATCTTAGGGAAGAGGGGAAGAGAGGAAGATGGTGCTAACCGAATCTTAGGGAATGGACAGAGACTGATAGAAGAAATAATGGCGGCCGAACCAGTGGAAATAGATGAGCACTTATTCCCTTTGCATCCAGTACCGGAGTGGGCTGAAGAAATCATGAAGTTCATGTCGGAGGGGAGTTTGCCGAATGATGAAACCGAAGCTAGGCGAGTGCAGAGGAGGTCCAAGGGTTACACCATCATAAACAAGGAGTTATACAAAAGGAGTGCAACCGAGGTGCTACAGCGTTGCGTGGAGCCAGCCGAGGGCAAGGAGATGCTCCTGGAGATACATCAAGGAGAATGTGGGCATCATTGCAGTACAAGAGCCCTGGTGGCTAAAGTATTCCGGCATGGGTTTTACTGGCCCACTGCTCATGCAGATGCAGAGGACATAGTCCGAAAATGTGAAGGATGCCAAAGGTTTGCCAAGCAGACACACCTACCCGCATCGGCGCTCAAAACAATTCCTATCACTTGGCCGTTTGCTGTGTGGTGTTTGGATATGGTGGGAGAATTCAAGCCGGCTAGGGGTAACATGACACATATGCTGGTGATGGTGGATAAGTTCACCAAGTGGATAGAGGTGAAACCAATCCGGAAAGTGGATGGTCATTCGGCTGTAACTTTCCTGAAAGAAATCATTTTGAGATACGGTTACCCCCATAGCATCATCTCGGATAATGGCACGAACTTTGCTGTGGGAGAGTTTGCCCGATTCTGCATGGATAAGGGGATCCGGTTAGACATAGCCTCAGTGGCACACCCAGAGTCCAATGGACAGGTGGAAAGATCAAATGCTTTGGTATTAGCTGGGATAAAAGCCCGGTTAATAGAACCTCTGGTAAAGACTCCGGGGTGCTGGATAGATGAGATACCATCAGTACTATGGGGTCTAAGGACCACGCCGAATCGGTCAACTGGCTATACGCCATTTTTTCTGGTATATGGGGCAGAAGCAGTGCTACCCACTGACATAGAATATGATGCACCAAGGGTGACAATGTATACCGAAACCGAGGCAAAAGAGGCCCGGGAAGATGCAGTGGATCTGCTAGAGGAAGCAAGAGAATTGGCCCTATCTCGGACAGCAGTATACAGCAGGGTCTCCGACGTTATCATAGTCGGAAGATCAGCCCTCGAGTGTTTCATGAGGGAGATCTAGTACTAAGGCTGGTGCAGCGCAGCAAAGGCCGACACAAGTTATCACCTCCATGGGAGGGACCATTCATTGTGAGCAAGGCTATGCACAATGACTCGTACTACCTTGTAGACGCACAGGAACCAAGGAAGGATGGCCTGGACAGACCCGGAGAAGAAACCAAGCGACCCTGGAATGTAGCTCTGCTTCGACCCTTTTACTCTTAAGGGGCGCAATGTATGTATCTCAGTTTATCATAAATGAAATTTCGGCAATCCGAGTCTGGACTCGGGGACTGCCTCGTCCTTATGCATGTGTTTTTTATTACTGTTTTGTCCATACCGTTCATGTGTCGGATTGTTTTGAACCTCGTCCCAAAATTCAAGTAATGTATGCTGTGTTGTTGATCTCGTGACTCGACTGACAAACACCAAAATGGTAGTCAAGAGCAGAGGTGGGGAATATGGGAAACATGAAAATGGACTCGGGGACTCGGTCCAAAACCGATTCGGCACATGTCGTTTACTAACCCCTGTTATTTCTTTTTTGTTTATGTTAGATGATTCTAAACCACAACTCGCATGTTTCAAGTATTGTATGCTATGATTCCTATCTTGTGACTCGACTGTCAACACCTAAAAGGTAGACAAGAGCAAAGATTCGGCAAAAATAGTGAACAAGAAAACAGACTCGGGGACTCGGTTTAAGATGATCCAACATAAACCTAGTCCGGATCACATTAAGCAAAATAAAAGTAGTCTCGAAGAACTTAAATTGTATATTACATCTGCTCCCGGCATACCGGGGATTTAATGTTTTTCATTAAGATAATTCAGGAAGAAGGAGCCATGGTTGCAGGAGACTCGGTTGCAGGGATGAACTCGGATGATGGAGGAACCTCGGTTGAAAGAGGACCCTCACTTGCAGGAATGACCTTGGACGGAGAGCTTGAAGGCTGGCAGACTCGGAAGCATCCGGATCATGAAGTTTGGCGGTCTTGACTAAAGCTTGTTCGGCAGTCTCAGCCGAATCAGTGGCTGGCGTCTTGGAAGTTTGGCCGAGATTGTTCGGCAGTCTGCCGAGTCAGTGGCTGGCATCTTGGAAGTCTTGGCTGGAGATTGTTCGGCAGTCTTGGCCGAGTCGGAAGCTGGCACTTGGTGGACTTGATACGAGGTTGTTCGGCAGAGTTAGCCGAATCACCAGACTCGCCCTCAGACTCGGCGTATTCGTCAAGGGAGGCATCGTCCGATTCCTCTTCTTCAGATTCTTCCCCATCCGAGTAGACCGGAGCGTCAGATCAAGATGCTTGTGTTTGCAAATTCGGCCATAAAGTTGGCAGCTTCTTCGCGGATCTTGATCCGGTTCGGATCTGAAGCCCATGAAGAACCCTCGCGAAGGGAGCGCACTTTGCGAGATCAATCAGCTCATACCAAGACATGATAAATAGCAAACCTGCGTCAGCACCAGCGCGGGCGGACGAAGATCTCCACTGCTTTAACCGGGTCTCGCCTGATCCAGGTCTTTGATTAGCTCGTCCGCAGACCGGACTTGCCGGCTTCAGGAAACAAGACTCGGTGAGCTTTGAGACTTGCATTGAACAGATCAATGTGGGACTCCTTCAAAGGAGCAATCCGAGCTTTAAGTGCAGTAATGTGATCTTCGATATCCCACGTCTCTGGTAGGGGAGCTCCAGCTAACTTAGCTCTCTCAGCTCGGGCATCTCTCACAGCTTTGGCGGCTTGAAGCCGGATGCTGGTAAACTCTCCTACATTCAGATAAGCTAACACCGAATTAAACGAGAGGGAACACGAAATTATGTGTCGGATAAGAGCAGAGGAGGAAGAGGAGATTCGGCAAACTTACGTCCATGTCTTCATTGAGGCTAGCAAGATCAGCCAGCCATTTCGCGCTGACCGCCTTGTGAGCAGCCAGATCATCTTTCGCCGCTTTAGCTTCGGCTTCAGCGTCTGCAACGACCGTTTGGATTTTCTTGTCCAATTCGGCCCGCTTCGCAAGCCCGGCTTTGAAAGCATCTCGCTCCTTCTGGATCGAATCTTTCTCACTTGCAGCGAATCCCGGTCTTTCTTGAGCTTGGCCTTCACTTTTCCAACCCGGTCAAGCTCCCGCTGGAGCCGAGTCACTTCTGACTTTTCCTCCGCTAAAGCGCGCTTGTGCTCCTGATCTTTCTTTTTCATCTCCTCACCTTGCGCATCGAAGGAAGTTTGGAGGGCCTGGTGTTGCAGGACTAGCTGCTTAAAGATCCGGCTGCGAGCAGTCGTGGTTTCCTGAAAGAAAAAAGGTTAATGGCGTAAAAAGAGTCTCGGGGACTGGCACCCGAGACTAGCAACATGGAGCCAAAACGAATCTCGGGGACTGGAGGCCCGAGATTGATAAAAAAAAGTTGACCGACTCAATTGGAAAAGAGACTCGGGGACTGGGAGTCCCACGATTTTTTCGGCTAAGACAAAATTCATGATCAAGTTTTAGAGATTCAAGCCGAATGACTTTCTTACTCGGAGGAGTATCAGTCGTTCGACCCGAATCTCGGGGACTGGGAATAGTGCAGATTGATCATGATGAAATAAAAGCAGGATTCGGCAAAGTTACCTCGAAGACCCGGTTAGCTTCACGACCGAGGCCTGCACAGAGTGTAGAGATTGAAACATCCGGCTAGGGCCAGCCGGATGTGGCGACGCTGAAGTAGTTGAGCCTTCGGCAAGGTCCGCAGTATTCCAAGCTTTAACGAATTGCTCTGCGGAGCCGAGGTTGTCGCCGCTCGGAGTGCGGAGATTCGGCAGAACCTGGCCACTAAGTCGGGCGCGAGTGATCGCCTCAGAGAGTTGATCATGCACCCGAGTCGCTGATGGAGTGGCGGAAACCTGTCTGCTAGCAACCACCTGCTTATCCGAGGTGGTTGGAGTCGTGCCAGAGGCGGCTTGAGTCGGCTTAGGTAGAGGCGATGCGCCCGGGGTCTTGGCTGGATCTGGCTGCCTCGGTTGGTTCTGGGACGCTTGTTGTGGTGGTTTAAGTACTTCCTGTTGCTGCTTCTGCTGCTTCTCGAGAGGTTGTTGCTGCTGCTTTTTCTTCTTCTTCTGCTGCTCTTGATTCAGCAGAGCTTGAGCCTTGGGGGTAGGGCGAGGATCCGGCTTAGTCAAAGACTTAGCCGAAGTCTTAGTTTTTCCTTCTCCAACTCCTTCAGAGGACGTGGCCAAGTTGAATCTCGGGTAGGAGCCGAGATTTCCTCATTCTCCAGGTCAATAACCGACTCTGGAATGAGAGTCGGCGGAGGAGTATTGGCAGTTGTGGCACGCGCGGGAGAGGCGACAGCCTTTTCAGGAGACTGGTGCTCCATGGCCGTATCCAGTGGAGGAATGGGAGAAAGAATGGATGAATGAGTTTGCTCGGTGACGATGACGTCACTACATAGAGCAAAGTAAACAGTTAACTCGGATAAAGGTGGCTCGGATAATAGAGGAGGAAAGCGAATGAAGTTAAGCTGGCATTACCCCTTGGTGGTAGGCATGGGCTTGAGCCGATTCGGCTTGAAGGCAGCTTTCTTCATTCTCTTGGCTTGAGGGCATCTGATCCGGACGCGTCATCGCGTTTCCGAGATGTCCCTTGAGCATCCTGTTTGGCTGGAACACAAGGTGGTGACCATGAAATCGGAATAGCATCAATGGGATCTAGGATCCAGCAATCATCATCTTCATCTTCGGTGTTGTAAATAGTCGATTGCTTACCCTTGCGGATGGGCTTGGCACGCGGAATCGGCAAATAATCGTCCGTATCCGCATCCTCTTCGCCCTCGCGCAGCGGGCTGCGATCCGGTCCCCACACTTTGGTGGAGAGATCTCCATCTTCGGTGATTTGGCGGTCGAACAGCTGCAGTAGGTCAAGGCAAATATGGATTAGTCCGATGGTATTTTGATGAAGTATGGATTAATTCGGAGAATGGTGAACTAACCTGTGGGGGAAGTGCATCTCGGTGGAACGGCTCCACGCCCCACCGCCACTTGTCCGACATCTCGGTGTAGGCATGGCGTTTACCCGTCTCTTGACGGAAGCTCTGGTGAGGTCATGTTTGCTGATCCGGGTAGGATCTAGCAGACCACTCATGTGGCAAATCTTGTGCTCACGTTGTTGAAGAGGACTGACACGGCGAAGACGAAGGTCCGGAGGAGATCGTCCGAGAGCAGGCCCTTCTCCAGAAAATCCTCCAGAGTTTGATGTATGATTTGAAGCTCCGCAAGAGTGTCAGCCGGATCATATCTGAAGTTTAATTCGGCTGTGGGGGGCTCGATCCTGAACTCGGGCAAGTTGAGAGCATCATGGCCTTCAGCGCTCTTCACGTAGAAGAAGACCTTTGCCATTTCTGCAAGTATCCAGGCCAGTGATCCGGAAAGATGGAGCCCGCCCTCGGAGTAATGCTAGCCGAACCACAAGCGGTCATCACTTTCGGGTCACTGCCCGGGATAGTCTGTTTACGGAGGTGGAAGTACTTCGCCCAGGTTTACTGTCGGCCAGAGACCGAGATATCCCTCGGTAAAGGAGGTAAAAGCCGACAGGGAGACAAAGGCGTTAGCCGGAAGGTGGTGAGGCTGCAGGCCAAAGAAGTCTAGGAAAGCCCGGAAGAAGTCACTCGCCGGGAGTCCGAATCCGCGCTCGAAGTGCGCTAGAAATACAACGCGTTCACCCGGTTGGGTGACCGGTTCGAGTTCCTTCCCCGGTTTTCGGCATATAACTTTAGGTGTTATACGCCGGGTGCTCAGCAGCCATTCCAGGTCATCATTTGTAACATCGGAACCCTCCCAACTGCCGGGGGGCAGCTTCGGCATATCCGAATCAGTCCTGCAAGAAATTGGAGATAGCCGAGTTAGGAGATTCGGAATCTCTAATCCAGAACGAATCGGATAATGGCATAACCGAATCAGATGTAAAGCGATTCGGTAGAGCTATCCCGGATAAAGTTGTCTAGTTACTGCGGAAAAGTAATTCGGCTGGTAACTACAAACACCTTTTCGTGAGAATCTAGGGTTACGCAAGATCTACCGCAGCAGTAAAATAGAGAGGAAATCCCGAGTAAAAAATATGGTGGAACTGCTCAAGCGTGGCAAGCCAAACTAGGGCAATCTAGTGCAAAACCTGGAAAGGAGATCTAGGGAATGCACTAAGGCGTGACAATGGACTCGTACGCGAGTGAATCTACAAGAAACAGGCGCAAGTTCCCAGCGGGATATGAACTTGCTCGAGGTCGCCATGGCCGGAAGAAAAGGAACTTACGGTTGCGATGCGGCGAGGAAGAAGCTCGGTGAAGAAACGGCGGTGCAGGGCGTGGTGCGCGGCTCCGGCGAGTTTTCTCCGGCGTTGTCGAGGTCTCCGGCGCGGCGAAGTCGCGAAGGCGAGATCGCAGCGGCGTCAATGGCACGGATGGAGTTCTTGAAGTAGGAAGTGCGGGGAAGAAGAAGAGGAACCCCGCACCCCTATATATAGCCGCTCGCTGGTAACTGACGCACTACCGTGCGGTTTTCGGGGCGTGGCCGGATCAATGTGCCCTGAAACTCTGTGGTCGCAGCTGTGGCCGTATATTTCAAGCACATGGTGGGTCACAGAATTGGAAGCGGTTGTGCGGATCGAATGCCGGTCAGCGAAGAAACCGAGGAGACGCGGTCATTTAGTCAAACACACTCGAATACCTGGTGGATCCGGATGACGTGCTGACAATGGCGTGTCAGATCAGAGACCCGGTTACGGGCTTTGCGCAAAGATTCCCTGCCAAGTGTCCGGGAAACCTGAGACAAAATTATTCGATATGAGATTTGGTTAAGGGTTTTTTAGCCTGCTACGCCCTCCATCCGAGGCTGTAGGACCGCACCAGCTTCGGGGACTACTGTCGGGGGGTGCCCCCGGGTAGGGCAAAGAGGTGGTGTTAAGAGCTGTAAAGACTGGGCCGGATCAAGTTCAAGCCGGATCTCTTGGGCCGGATCCCTTGGACCAGATCACTTGGAAAAGTCAGTTGGCTCAATCATGCTAAAGTACAGGGAGAGACCGAAGGGGATCCGGCAAAGTCTAGCCGGATCAGAGGAAGGAATACCGGCTTAACTTAGCCGGGTTGATCAGGAAGGATCCGGCATAAGGCAATGTCGGATAATGCACAAAGGCCGAGTAATGTCAGTAAGTTCACGGGTCCTGCAGGCCTCCTGCCCGAGGCTCAGAAGACAGCCAGGTCGAGCCGCGGGTTTTCCGGGTCGCTAGGCCCTAGGCGCTGACTTGGCTAATTCGGGAAAGGGCAGTGGCCTAGGCTCCGGTGGGCTACGCTGGCTTAAGCTCAAAGAGGAAAAGATAGACCTGCCGTTGGACTGACAATGAGCTGGACTGAGTGACAGTAGCCAGAGCTTGTCCTGTTCCTCTTGTCCATGCCATTATCATCTCCGGCCAGGGGCAGAATGGTAATCCAGCTAGTGTATAAATAGACCAGCACATCCTCCAGGGCGAGGGACGACGAAGGAGAAGCCTCATTTCCCCCCTTGCTCCATCTTCCTCCTAGAGCTCTCACCATTGTTCCTTCATACAGCTCGAGGAGCACTTTGTACTTGTGATATTGAGATATAAAGAGAGTAGGCTAGTGCTGCAGTAGGGGTGTTACCTCCACAAGAGGGCCCCGAAGCAGGGTACATCTTGGTGTGCTTTGGTTGTTCTTGGTTTTGCTCTTTCTTGCTTGTCCTTGCGTGTTCTTCGTTGTTCTTCATGCGTGCTTCTTGAGCGCGCACACCCTCCCCGGATCCCCCAACGTCCTAGCGAGCCCCCAACTTAAGCCATCCTATGGTATCTGCCGTGACACCACCACGACAGTGGGGAAGCCGGCACCAACTGAATATCTCCAAACTTCTGGCAGGCTTCGCATCCCTTGTAGTATCTGAAGCAGTCATTGATCATTGTCGGCCAATAAAAAACTGCTCGCCTGAGCATCCACTTCATCTTGTGGGCCAACTGATGTGTTCCACATAAACCATCATGTACCTATCCCATGGCAACTCTAGCTTCGTCTTCACTCAAGCACTTTAGAAGAAGACCATCAGCTGTTCGGCGATATAAGGCGGCATTCACCAATGTATACTTGAGAGATAAGCGCCGAACTGCTATGTCCGTTTTTTCAACTTGGATCTTGTAAATAATCAATATAAGATTGTCTCCAGTCGTTCGCCAAGTTGTCATTTGCCTCCTTCTTAGCCGGATCCAGCAAGCCGGCCTCTTGTTTGGCTTCCTCCAAGTTGGCAACATTTGACTCTTCTGTAGCCGGCTCCAACAAGCCGGCTTCTTGTTTGGCTTCTCCAAGTTGGCAACATGAATTGTTGGCTGTTCCCTGAGGAAGAACATTCCACGACTGACGTGATAGCCGGATGCTTGTTGCGCCAACTCATTGGCAAGCCAATTGTCTTGCCTTGGAACATGAGATATGTGGAAATAATCCAACGTTGAAATCATATCCAGGCATCTGTCAAGGTACATGTTGAGGGATCCGCTGTTGCACTGACAAATCTTGGCCACTTGCTGGACAATAAGCAACGAATCTCCATATGCCTCGACATGAGTTACCCCTGCGTCAACTAAGATTTCTAGCCCAAACAAAAGTGCTTCGTATTCGGCTTCATTGTTAGTACATAAATAGTCAAGACGACAAGAGGCTTCGAAAACAGTACCGTGTGGTGAAATGTACACAATGCCAACTCCTTGTCCGCTGCTGCAGACTGAGCCATCAAAATAAAGCTTCCACGGTACTGCCGATACAATATTTAAGCCGGCTTCTTGCTCCAGGTCAATCCGATGTTCAACAATAAAGTCAGCTACAATTTGGCCTTTCATAGATTTTAGTGGTTCATAAGCCAAATCATATTCAATCAACCCACGCCCACTTGCCGATTCGTCCACTGAGAATCGGCCTTTGTATCATGTGTTTGAGAACATCGGTCTGACCAAAGACTTTGCATTCACTGGACAGCAGATAATGGCGCAATTTGGTGCAGGCAAAGTAAAGAGACAAACACAACCTTTCTACAAAGCTGTACCTTGACTCGGCATCCAGCAAACGTCTACTCAGATATGTGATGACGTACTCTTGTCCTTCGGCTTCCTGAGTTAAGGCATCTCCGATCACTTTTCCTCCACAGCAATGTAAAGCCGGAAAGGCTGACCATGAGCTGGCTTCCTGAGAACGGAGGAGTAGATAGGCAAGTTTTTATCTTGTCAAATGCCTCTTGCTGCTTTGCCCCCCAGGTGAATTCATCATTGTTCTTGAGCCGAAGATCTGTGTAAATGCATCAACTTTTCCAGACAAGTTAGCAATAATCTCTCTCAAATAGTTTACCTTGCCCAGAAATTTCTGCATGTCCTTTTTGCAACCCGGCGCCTGTATTTTCTGGATGGCTTCAATCTTTGCCGGGTCAACTTCTATGCCATGTTCATGTATGATAAAACCAAGGAACCTCCCAGCCGACACGCCAAAGGCACACTTCAAAGGATTCATCTTGAGCCCGTACTTCCTCATTCTTTCAAACGCCAGCCGCAAGTCGGCCAAGTGATTTGACTCGCGTCCGACTTAACCACCACGTCGTCAATATATACCTCCAGTACAACTCCTAGAAGATCATGGAATATCAGGTTCATCGCTCTTTGATAGGTGGCTCCGGCATTCTTCAATCCAAAAGTCATCACGGTCCATTCGAACAAGCCAACAAAGCCTGGGCAGCGAAACGCCGTCTTAGCCGAATCTTCTTCGGCCATAAATATTTGGTTGTAACCTGCGTTGCCATCCAAGAAGCTGATAACTTTGTGACCTGAGGCTTTGTTGATAAGCATGTCGGCTATTGGCATAGGGTACTCATCCTTTGGCGTGGCTCGATTCAAATCTCTGAAATCTATACACGCCCTGATCTTGTCGGATCCTTCTTCTCGACCGGCACAATGTTGGATAACCATTCGGCATATTTGCAGGGCCGAATGAAGTTGGCTTTCAAAAGCGGCCTATTTCCGCCTTTATCCGATCATAGATCTGTGGATTAAATTTGCGAGCCGCTGCTTGTATGGTCTGAAGCCGGCTTTGATAGGCAACCGATGTTCGACCAACTCTCGGCTTAACCCAGGCATCTCGTGGTATTCCCATGCAAAGCAATCCACGTACTCTTGACTAGCGCGATTAATTCAGACTTATAATCGGCCGCCAACTTTTGCTTTACAAATGTCGGTCTAGGGACAGTGCCATCCCAATGCCAAATGTCAACTTCTTCCAGCAAGTCAGCCGATGTAAAGCCTTGTCCCAACTTATCCATATCGTCTGGTTCTTCAATTGCTTCGTACATATCGTTCCTTTCGGCCCGATACTTGTCCAGACGCTTCTGCAGCCACTCATCATTTTGATCCATCTACTTGAGCGGCAGCCGATTGCCACCAATCGGCTTTAGAGATACTGGCACGAATCCGTCCCTGGTAGCACTTAGGAAGTCGAACCCGGATAAATCACGCCCAGAAAGGCATGTGACATTAGAATGTTGCCAGTCAACAATCGACTCGGCTAACGCAATGCATGCCGATTCGTCAGCATGGACAACTTCAACTTCGTCGTCAACCCATTGCACGAGTTGCTGGTGCATAGTAGACGGAACACACTGGTTAGCATGAAGCCAATCCGTCCTAGCAGCACATTGTAGTTTCCCTGCACCTCAGCAACAAAGAAGGCGGTAGCCAAAGTCTTGCTTCCTACTGTGAGCTCCAAGCTGATAACGCCTTTGGCTTCTACTCCTTCTCCTCCTTCGAACCCATTTAACACCATGTTTGTCTTCATCAGGTCGCCATCATCTAGTTGTAGCTTCTTGAAGACAGAATATGGCATCAAGTTTACCACAGCGCCGCCATCCACCATCATCCTGGTGACCGGCTTGCCATCAATGTGCCTCTGACGTACAGAGGCTTGAGGTGTTTCACCGGCTTGTCAGGTTTTTCGAAGACAACATTTTTGGTCCAAAGTTGATTTGCAACCTCGCCTTCTTCCTCGACAGCACGGAACTCAGCCGGCAAGTAATACACCATGTTGATGTCCATGCCTGTCCGAGTCGGCGATTCTTCATAATCTAGCAGATCTTCATCTGTCAAATTGCCTGACTCATCCATTGCTGACTCTGACATTGCTGGTTCTTCTTCTGCCTTTTCTTCCATTGCGAGGTCTTCACTTGCCGGCTTCTCTGTGGCCGGATCTTGGATTGCCAGCTCCTTTGCCAAACTTGCCATCGCCAAGTCTGCTGCTTCGACTTCGTCAGCCCATGAAGAATAGGTGATAGCCGGCGTAGCTGCCGGCTCTATTTCACTATCAACAGCAGGACTCATGGTAGTTGGTGCGGAAACCGCCATAAGGACTGGCCTAGAATCCACTTTGCGCCGGCAACATTGGTCGCTCAGCATTGAATTTGACGTCCCTAGACCGCTCAGCTCCTTTTCTGCTTTCTCCCGGTTTCTCGCCCTTTGCAGTTTCCGCTTTTGTGTCTTCGTATACCTGGCGGGCACCACTTTGGCTGAGTATACTTTGGATCCCGGGGTTGAGCTGCGGCTTGACTGGAGCTAGCTTCATGATCATTGGTTGCTGGCTTTGGCGCGATAGCAAGTATCGGCTCACTGTTTGCCGGCTCTGTAACCGGGTCCTTCAATTTTAGCACATGAGTTCCAACAACCAATAAGTTGTCTGAGACTAATCCGCCTTCTGGCTCCGCCTTTTTAGCACCTTGCGCCTTGATCCGCCAATATGACACGTCTCCGGGATACACAAGCCGGCTTTGCATAGATGGCCGATTGCCCTGCGTTTGACCTCGTCAGCCGGCCTCTGGTGCCGGCTGCCTTCCCGACAGATGGCGACCTGGGTCGTTTCCCATACTGCCACTGGCGTGATTTTGACCCGGCTGATGCACACTTGTTTAGCAGCATGTCAAAAGTTGGCTTCATCTTCCTTGGTCTATATTCAACCTGGTTTGTCTTCCATCTGCCAACTTCTGGGCTCTTGGGCTTGATAAATCTAGGCGGCGACTTGTCTGGCCGTGATCCTTGCCCCCCGAGTGCAGGATTTGACAGTAATCTTGATGACCTCCTGTCCTCCGGGTTGCCGGCTCACTGTGACTTGTCTTCCTGCCGCCTTGTTGAAGGTTTCTTCCTGGGCTCACCAACAACAATGTTAGATTTATTAGCGGCTTCGGCCGCCTCTGGCCGAAGAAGAACCTTCTTTCCTCCAGATCTAGCACGTTTACTGGAAACGGCTGTGTGTCAATTGCCATGCGGCAAAGCTCAATCGTCCGTCATTGAGGGCCGATTGGATCTGTTTACGAAAGACATTGCAATCATTAGTAGCATGAGAGAAAGAATTGTGATACTTGCAATAAGCCCGCCGCCTTAATTCATCAGGCGATGGTATGACATGATTGATCCTAATCACTTTATCCTTTAACAAGGCATCAAATATTTTGTCACATTTGCCTACGTCAAAGCTACATTTATTTCATCATCCCGATTTTTACGAATCGGCTTCAAGTCATCACACATGTAAGGTTTGGCCTTGTTGGGCCAAACAAACTCAGCAATAAACATCGGCTTCATCACCGGAGTCGCATCATTTTCGACAATATTAAGCCGGCTCCTGCTCATCCGATGCGAGTCTTTTGACTCATTGACCCGGCTTTCTTGAGCCAAGCTCTCTCCTGGACTTGGCTAACAGACAAGAATTCATGTCCTTCTAACCTCTCTTTCAGGTAGGACCTTAGCCCATTGAAAACCAAGTCAGCCATGTCTCTTTCAGTTATCACCAAGCTATAACATCGTTTCTAGTGTTTCTAAACATTTTGATGTAATCGGATACCGATTCATCCTGCTTTTGCCTAACCGATGTAAGGTGGGACAACTTTAGCTCTATTTCGCCGGCAAAGAAGTGTTCATGAAACTTTTGCTCCAAATGAAACCAGTATGTATAGAGTTAGGAGCTAAAGCCGAAAACCAAGAAAACGCAATGCCGGTTAAGGATAATGAGAACAAGCGAACTTTAATATGGTCATGATTAGCTTCGCCTAATTGAGCCAAGTACTGACTAATATGTTCCCATGTTGTCTTACTATCCACCCCATTAAATTTGGCAAATTCAGGGACTCTATAACCAGGTGGATAAGGTTGCAGATCAAAAATCGGGGTAAGGCTTAGTGTAAGTTCTATGTTTTGGCATCACCCCGAGTTTGTCAAAAGCTATCTGGTCCAATCTTCTCCTGAATTCGGCTAAGGAATCGTCCATAATGGTCGATTGAGCCGGCACGAGAGAAGAATTGGCGGCAGGGCCAGCTTGCACCAAGTAGCCGAATTTTGATTCGGCATTGACTCGTGACCCAAAATCCGCCTTGCTTGACCCGGCTGGCTTGCCGGATTAGGCAGACTCTGGATAGGAGTTGGACATGGCAGTGTAGGCACAAGTTGGTTTTCCCTGCTTTGACCGATCGGCTGTTTGTCCGATGGTTGATCATGGGCGTGTTTTTCTTAGCCTTTTCATGTTCTAGCATAAGATCATAGACATTGGCAGTACCTTGCGAAACATGAAATTGAATTTCGGCTATCTGTTCAGAGGAAAAAAGGCTACTACTTACAGCGGGTTTGTCAATGTTGATGTCCAGAGGTACAATTCCGGCTCCTTGATCGGCGAGATTACACCTTGCCGATCTACTTTGAAGCTGGATAAGTACAGGTCTTGATCCTCTGATCCCGCTTGGCTCGCAGCGCCTCGAACTCCTCATCTCTCTTCTTCTTCCACGCCTCCAGACCTTGGCGTTGTTCTTCCGACAACTTCTCGAGAGTTGGCTTGATGATGTTGTCGGTACTGATGCTGCCAGCGTCGGTCTTGGAATTGGTCATTGCTGTCCAATTTTTAGATCGAATCGTCCCCAGCAGAGTCGCCAAAAAGTGTGTTGCGCTCGAAACGCGTCACACGAACACGTCCTCGTGTACCCGCGGTGTCGGGGGAGATACTCCGCAACTCGCCCCGCGGGAGGCCGGCTTCCAGCGCGATACGCAAGACAGTAAGCCGGCGCTTTTGACACCAGACGCTCCAGCCCCTCAGGACAAGCCCCGTTAGAGGAATCCGGCGACGATTGGCTAAACTAAGCCGGACTTGGCCGCTCTTAGCTCGGTTTTTGATCTCCGGCGAAATCTAGGCGAAGTCGCCGAACAACGGAAGCATGAACAAGGGTTTGAGGAGATAAAAGTAGGTTGTATTGATAGGTTGTCGATTGTTTGCTTAATTTCAATCGGCCATCACTCCTCACATATATATGAGGCGGCTGGACTTCCCGTACAAGTATTGGACTTCTACAAGGTTACAAATCATAGTCTAAGTCGAATCCATCTCTAAAATAGGTAACTTTTGGCCGGCAATGTTGGCTTCAAACTTGCTGGCTACTTCGGAAAGTTGCCTTTTGCCTTACGTCTTGGCTTCCAACTTGCTGGCTACTTGGAAAGTTGCCTTTTTCCCTTCCGTATTGGCTTCAAACTTGCCTTCTTCCTTAGAGACGAGATATCTTGATCGGCTTCGCTTTAGACCCGGATTTCAGCATCTGTCTGGCTTCTTTTAGAAAGTTGCCTCCCATTTTCCAGCCTTGATCTTTGAAAGTTGTCTTCTCTTTTTCCGCCTTGATCTTGACCTTGAAACTTGTCTTCTATTTCTCTACCTTGATCGGTGGAAAGTTGACTTGCTGCCTTGTATTGACAAAGTTGGCTTCTTTTACGCCGCCTTGTCTTGACAATGTTGACTTCTTTTCTGCCGCCTTATCTCGACAACGTTGACTTCCTTTTTGCCGCCTTGTTTTGACAAAGTTGGCTTTGCCACCTTGTTTTGACAAAGTTGGCTTCTTTTCAGCCACCTTTATTGCTTTCCTTTGACTTAGCTCACTACGTCTTCGGGCAACTTTGCACTCCCGAATCCAGCTTCCACCTTGTTCTAGTTGCCGGATTATTGGGCGGCTTTCTTCCGGCCGTCTTTTCGTGAAAAATTTCCCAGATCACCATTTTAGCCTTCTTTGCTGCCTTCTTTAAGCCGCCAAGTCTTCCTTGAACCTGAAACTGGCAATCTGCCAAAAATGGGTGCTAACAACAATCTAACTACTTTGCCCAAACGAAACAGTGAGGTTGTCAATCTCACCGGCTTGCTGAAAACAAAGGATTAAACGTATGGTGTGGAAAACAGTAGTAAATTGCAGAGAATGAAAAGGAACAATGTTTGCAGTTGGTTGTATTATCAGTGTAAAAGAATGGACCGGGGTCCACAGTTCACTAGTGGTGTCTCTCCATAAAAGATAACTAACATGCTGGGTGAACAAATTACAGCTGGGCAATTGACAAAATATTGAGCGCATGACAATGCATATATATGACATGATGATTACTATGATATTCATGTGGGCATTACGACAAAATACATAGACCGTTATCCAACAGCGTCTATGACTAATAATCCACCGCCAGGTTGTCATCCGAGTTCCCCGTTGGTATTAAGTTGCAAGCAACGGATAATTGCATTAAGTAATGTGCGTAATGTAAACAAATGCATTAGACCTAACGGCGCACCCTTAAGCTAAGCATCGGTTATTTTATCCCTAGTGGCAACAGCACATCCACAATCTTAGAAGTTATTGTCACTCTCCCAGATTACCGGAGGCATGAACCCACTATCTAGCATAAATACTCACTCTTGGAGTTACAAGCATCTACTTGGCCAAAGCATCTACTAGTAACGGAAAGCATGCAAGATCATAAATAACATATAAGATAGATTGATAATCAACTTGACATAGTATTCAATATTCATCGGATCCCAGCAAACACAACATGTAGCATTACAATAAGATGATCTTGATCATGATAGGCAGCTCACAAGATCTAAACATGATAGCATAAAGTGGAGAGACAACCATCTAGCTACTGCCATGGACCCGTAGTCCAAGGATGAACTACTCACGCATCACTCCGGAGGCAGGCATGGTGATGTAGAGCCCTCCGGTGATGATTCCCCTCTCCGGCAGGGTGCCGGGAAGAGCTTCTGAACCCTCCCGAGCTAGGGTTGACGGCGGCGGCGTCTCTGGAACTTTTCGTGGATAATGGCTCGGGTATTTAGGGTTTTCGCGTCGGGAGGAATAAATAGGCGAAAGGGCGGCGGCTGGAGAGCCACGTGGGCCCCACACCACCCCACGGCGCGGCAGGGGGGCCCGCGCGCCCCATGGTGTGGGTGCCTCGTGGCTCTCCTCCGTCTCTCCTCTGGACTCCGTGTTCGTGTTGGAAAAATAGGAGGTTCTGTCCAAGTTTCGTCCAATTCCGAGAATATTTCCAGACTAGCTTTTCTGGAATACAAAAACAGCAGAAAACAGGAACTGGCACTGTGGCATCTTGTTAATAGGTTAGTCCCAGAAAATGCATAAAAATGCTATGAAGTGTATATAAAACATGTAACAATTGGTATAATATCAACATGGAACATCAGAAATTATAGATACGTTTGAGACGTATCAAGCATCCCCAAGCTTAGTTCTACTCGTCCTCGAGTAGGTAAAACGATAAAAACAAAATAATTTCTGAGGTGACATGCTACAATCATAATCTTGATCAAATAGTATTGTAAAGCACATGTTATGAATGAAGTGATCCAGGTCAATGGTCTATAGTTTGCTAGCAAGTAGATAATGAGCAAACAACTGAATCATATAAGCAAAAACTTTTCATGAATAGTACTTTCGAGACAAGCATCAAAGAGTTTTGCATAAGAGTTAACTCATAAAGCAATAGATTCTAAGTAAAAGGTATTTAACCAACACAAAGGAAGATTTAAGCTTCAGCAATTGCTTTCAACTTTCAACATATATATCTCATGGATATTTGTCAACACAAAGCAATATAATAAGTGCAATATACAAGCATATAAAAATTGTTGCACCAAAGTTGACACTAGTGTTTGCTTCTAAGATAGAAAGAAGTAGGAAAACTGACTCAACATAAAAGTAAAAGAAAGGCCCTTCGCAGAGGGAAGCAGGGATTAAATCATGTGCTAGAGCTTTTTAAGTTTTTGAAATCATATAGAGAGTAAAAATAAGTTTTGAGAGGTGTTTGTTAATTGTCAACGAATCAGAAAATGGAAAGTACAATATGACCCCTGCCAACCAGACTTTTAAGAGCGGCTCCCATGAAGGACGTTATTTCTACCAGCAAGGCAGATCATCCCTCTTTCTCTTTTGTTTACACATGCAGATATTTCACTGTTTGTCATTGCTTGACTGATAAATCAGGGCAAAAATGTGAAGAGAATTAAGCGGTTAAAGTTGTAATTAATTGGGACTGGGCACCCCATTTGCCAGCTCTTTTTGCAAAATTAATGGATAAGCGGATGTATATGCCGCTAGTCCGGTGGTAAAGTCTGTTTGACAGTTGACATAAAGACATCCACCCCGTCCTCATGAGCTTGGTAAACATTGACACAAAATAGGAGTAATAAAGTTTGAATAGTTTAAAGGTAGCACATGAAAAATTTACTTGGAATGGCAAGGAAATACCACATATAGGTAGTTATGGTGGACACAGATGGCATGGATTTTGGCTCAAGGTTTTGGATGCACGAGAAGCATTCCCTCTCAGTACAGAGTTTAGGCTAGCAAGGTTATTTGAAGCAAACACAGGATATCAACCGACACAGCAAGACTTATATGAAAACATATTGCAAGCATTATAAGACTCTACACTGTCTTCCTTGTTAACCAAACCCTTTTACTAGAAAATATCTAGACCTTAGAGATACCAATCATGCAAACCAAATTTCAACGAGCTTTACGGTAGTTCTTCATTAATAGGTTTTAACTACATGATACAAAAGCTTAAACATGAACTACTTGATAACTCAAAACAATTGACAAGTATCAAATTATCCAATACAGTGATCTACAAGAATATGTAAGCTTTTTCCATTATACCATCTACCACATGCAACATTTTCTGTTCCAACCAAACACCAATCAATTTATTTCAACATAAACTCTCCAAACAATTATAAGTGAAGCAAGAGAGTACTTTCTTTAAAAGAACTAACAGCTCTGAATAAGAGATGCATGCAAAACAGGAGCTAAAAGCATAGCAATAGCTAGATAAGAATACTCAACAAGTATAAGTGAAGAATAGGAGTATTCATATGAAAAAGCGGAGCGTGTCTCTCTCCCAATCAAGAATGCTAGGGTCCAATCAAGTTGACCATAAGAAAAATAAAATACTGAAAATAAAAGCACACAGACGCTCCAAGTAAAGCACATATGATGTGAAAGAATTAAAATATAGTTTCACTAGAGATGACCTGATAAGTTGCTGATGAAGAAGGGGATCCCCAAGCTTAGACGCTTGAGTCTTCTTGAAATATGCTGGGGTGATCCATGGGAGCATCCCCAAGCTTAAGCTCTTCACTCTTCTTGATCACATTATATCATCCTTCTCTCTTGACCCTTGAAAACTTCCGCCACACCAAACTCAAAGTAATTCTCATTAGAGGGTTAGTGCACAATCAAAAACTCACATGTTCTATAAGGACACAAACATGACCGTTACTTTTAACATTAACTACTGCCACTGATGTTATGTGAAGCTCTTCACCCTAAAAAAGAATTCCACTCAACACTAGTAAAAGAGAGAATGCGAAAAATAAAAGACAGAATCTGTCTAAACAGAACAGTCCGCAAAGACGAATTTTTTCGAGGCACTTACGTTGCTCAGATCGAAAAACTTTAAACTAACGAAAGATGCGTACATATCTGAGGATCACGCACAAAAATTTGCAGATTTAAATAATTTTTCTGTGATTTTACAGAATTAAAACGGTGAACAGCAGAAATCTGTTCCTGCGCAGAAATCCAAATCTAGCATCATCTTCCTATTAGAGGCAATACTTGGCACAACAATGCGATAAAATAAAGATACAAAGGAATTGTTACAGAAGTAAACAACTCCTTGACTCAAAAAGAAAAGAAAAATTGCAGAAATAAAATAATGGGTTGTCTCCCATAAGCGCTTTTCTTTAACGCCTTTCAGCTAGGCGCAGAAAGTAAGAATCAAGTGTTTCCAAGTGATGAAGCATCAACAATCTTACGCTTAGCTCTCTTACCTTACCCTTATCTTTAGGAAATACTTGGTTACACATAGGTGAAGAGGCGAAATTCATAGTGCCTTGGCCCACATCTATTATTGCTCCAAAGCGTTTCAACAGAGATCTTCCAAGCGTAATTTGTCCTACTCCTGCACATTCAATGACAAGATAATCAATAGATATTGTTATCCCCAGGAGTTTTGTAAATACTCCTTCGGCTACTCCTCTTGGTAATTTAATAGTATTATCACCCAAAATTATACAATCTTCGCATTTGGAAAGCTCCCAAAGATTTAAGGAATCAAAAATATCCTTGGGCATTAAACAGAATTCAGACATAATATCACAGCGAGCATGAAAAGTTTCACCATTGATAACAACTTTTACTGAGGGAACCCATCCCGATGGTTCAAAATTTACTGGCACATTATCATAGTGTTCACGAATTGATTATACCCTTCTTTTAGACCAGATATGTTTGTTTCAAGAGTGTTAAGTCTATCACTTATGCTTGTCAAAGCCAAATCAATTTTACTGATTGGAGGGCTAGAAATTGTAATCATTTTTTTATAGCATTAAAAGCTTGATCCCCATCATAACGAAGGAAATCTCCTCCTACCACAGCATCTAAAGCATATCTGTAGCAAAGAACAAGACCAAAATAAAAGCTACTAAGGAGCAGGCTTAAAGTCATTTTAGGTTCAGTTTTAGCATAAGACTCAAAAATTCTAGACCAAGCATCTTTAAAACTCTCCTCACTCCCTTGCTTGAAAGTGAAGATCTCTTCCTCAGGCGACATGATGACAGGAACAGGGCTAGACATGATAACAAGACTGAAAAATAACAATTCAAAATAAAAGTAACTAATTTTTTTGTGTTTTTGATAAATAAAGCAAACAAGACTAAATAAAAATAAACTAAGCAAGACAATAACAAAGTAAAGAGATTGGAAGCGTGAAACTCCCCTTGCAGAAATCCTCTTGCTCCCCGGCAACGGCGCCAGAAAAAGCTTGATTGCGTGGATCACACGTTCGTTGGGAGACCCCAAGAGGAAGGTATGAAGCAGTGTAGCAGCAGTTTCCCTCAGTATGAAACCAAGGTTTAATCGAACCAGTAGGAGCAAGAAATCACTTCTGAAGGTTGTTGGTGGCGCGCTGATCACCAACGTGGAATCTGCACACAACACAATCAAACTACTTTGCCCCAACGAAACAGTGAGGTTGTCAATCTCACCGGCTTGCTGAAAACAAAGGATTAAACGTATGGTGTGGAAAACAGTAGTAAATTGCAGAGAATGAAAAGGAACAATGTTTGCAGTTGGTTGTATTATCAGTGTAAAAGAATGGACCGGGGTCCACAGTTCACTAGTGGTGTCTCTCCATAAAAGATAACTAACATGCTGGGTGAACAAATTACAGCTGGGCAATTGACAAAATATTGAGCGCATGACAATGCATATATATGACATGATGATTACTATGATATTCATGTGGGCATTACGACAAAATACATAGACCGTTATCCAACAGCGTCTATGACTAATAATCCACCGCCAGGTTGTCATACCGAGTTCCCCGTTGGTATTAAGTTGCAAGCAACGGATAATTGCATTAAGTAATGTGCGTAATGTAAACAAATGCATTAGACCTAACGGCGCACCCTTAAGCTAAGCATCGGTTATTTTATCCCTAGTGGCAACAGCACATCCACAATCTTAGAAGTTATTGTCACTCTCCCAGATTACCGGAGGCATGAACCCACTATCTAGCATAAATACTCACTCTTGGAGTTACAAGCATCTACTTGGCCAAAGCATCTACTAGTAACGGAAAGCATGCAAGATCATAAATAACATATAAGATAGATTGATAATCAACTTGACATAGTATTCAATATTCATCGGATCCCAGCAAACACAACATGTAGCATTACAATAAGATGATCTTGATCATGATAGGCAGCTCACAAGATCTAAACATGATAGCATAAAGTGGAGAGACAACCATCTAGCTACTGCCATGGACCCGTAGTCCAAGGATGAACTACTCACGCATCACTCCGGAGGCAGGCATGGTGATGTAGAGCCCTCCGGTGATGATTCCCCTCTCCGGCAGGGTGCCGGGAAGAGCTTCTGAACCCTCCCAGCTAGGGTTGACGGCGGCGGCGTCTCTGGAACTTTTCGTGGATAATGGCTCGGGTATTTAGGGTTTTCACGTCGGGAGGAATAAATAGGCGAAAGGGCGGCGGCTGGAGAGGCACGTGGGCCCCACACCACCCCACGGCGCGGCAGGGGGGCCCGCGCGGCCCCATGGTGTGGGTGCCTCATGGCTCTCCTCCGTCTCCCCTTGGACTCCGTGTTCGTGTTGGAAAAATAGGAGGTTCTGTCCAAGTTTCGTCCAATTCCGAGAATATTTCCAGACTACTTTTCTGAATACAAAAACAGCAGAAAACAGGAACTGGCACTGTGGCTTCTTGTTAATAGGTTAGTCCCAGAAAATGCATAAAAATGCTATGAAGTGTATATAAAACATGTAACAATTGGTATAATATCAACATGGAACATCAGAAATTATAGATACGTTTGAGACGTATCAGCTCCCTCGAGTCAAACCAGCTCGCCGACAAGAGGTTCATCCTCGAGTTCTCTGAAGAGGGCGACTATGAGCACATCACTCGCGGCAGCCCGTGGCGCTACCAGAATGACGCCATGCTCATCCGGCCTCTGAAGGAGGGTGAGGACCCCGCGACGATCCCCTTCAAGACTGTACCCATCTGGGTGCAATTTGCCGGCCTGCCCTACTACCTCCTCTCCAAGGAGCTGACGAGGGAGCTAGGAAAGAAGCTTGGCGAGCTAATCTCCATCGACAATAATGCCCGCGGCGACCTCTGCGACAAGATCATTCGCGCTCGCATCAAGCTGCCCATCGCTCGCGCGCTCCGGCGATGGATAACGTTGGAGGATGAAATCACCAACAAGGAGGTGGTGATCTCGGTGCTATACGAGCGCCTCCCCACTTTCTTCCTCTGCTGCGTGGTGATTGGACACTCTGAAGCCTCCTGCAACCTGCCTCCGACGCTAAGAAGGAGGCGGTACAGCCCCGCCATCGGGGTACAACTGACGCACATCGACGACCTGAGGTGCTGGTACCTGCCCACCACGTCGGGCCAGAACTGGCGGGCCATTCAGATGGCGCAGCCGTGGCATGCAATCGACACCCACGCTGTCAGGTACGCCCCACCAGAGACCCCGCAGTATGCTCTGGTTGCTAATGTGGCAAAAGAGGTGGCCAGGCTCTCCGTCCGTGAGGATCGCGCTCGCTCCGGTGACCGCGTGGACAAGGACCGCGTGAACGAGGACGGCGCGACTGCTTCCCCGGCAACCTCAGTCGCGTCCAAGCCTGCATCTCCACCCGACGCCTTGGTGTAGGTTCAGCAAGACAAGGCCGTCGACAAGAGCATCATCAACCCAGCCACTGACACCACTGCGGCTGTCGACAAGAACACCATCAACACAACTGCCAACAACTCTGAAGCAACTCTCAAGACCGGCAAACTGAAGAAATGGAAGAGGCAGGAAAGGGAGGGAGATGAAGCACAGAGCAAGTTGAACTCGGACCCAAAAGGGAAGGATGCTGATGCCAGGAACTCCTTCTTGTTGGGTAAACGCCAGGAGGAGTAGGGGGATGAATTCATGCTGGTTGATGAACATGGTGAGCTGACCAAAACCAAAAAAAACACAAGATCAACAACACTGTGATCCAGGAGGATGGCAATATAGGGACTGTGGATGGAACGGAAGCAACCAGCCCAGGGGCTGCTGATCAACTGACAGGCGCGAGTGTCGGCACCTGTCAGGAGCCATGATACTCTTAGAATGGAACTGCCGGGGCTTGGGACAACCCCGGGCAGTTCATGAACTGGTGCTACTAGTCCGCACCTACAAGCCTAACGTTGTGTTCATTAGCGAAACTAGACAAAGTAAGGAAAAAATAAAAGCTCTCAGGTGGAGGCTAGGCCTCAAGCATTGCTTAATGCAGGATGGCAAAGGGAAAGGTGCCGGTATTTCCTGGTTTTGGGATGAACACACTGAAATAAAAGTCATGTCTAAAGGTTCTCGGTACTTCGATGTGCTTGTTTCTGAAGTCCCCACTGGCCTAAAATGGCGGGGCAACTTCCTCTACGGTGAACCTAAGAGCTCGGACAGGAAACACATGTGGACCACCCTCAGAAGAATCAAGCCCAATGCCACTGAACCTTGGACAATGTTGGGAGATTTCAATAAACCATGTGGCAGCACGAACATATTTCAAATTCCAAGCGTTCTGAGAGCAAAATGGCCGATTTCAGAGATGTTTTATCCCATTGCAACAAGCATGATCTTGGCTTCACTGGTCCTAAATGAACCTACAATAGCAAGCAAAAAGGAAGGAGAAATGTTAGAGCTCGCCTGGATCGAGCTGTGGCCTCTAGCTGCTGGTCTAGTCGGTTTCCGAATGCCCAGGTCACTCACCTTTGCTCCTCGAGATCTGACCACTTTCCACTGCTGCTGCAGCTCGACAAACAGCCTCCGCACAAGACAATTCCAAGAACACCAAGGTATGAAACTATGTGGGAACGTGACCCAGGACTCACCACTGTTATTGAAGATGCTTGGAGGGACTCTCCTACCTGCTCAACTCTTGGTGACCTAACCAAAAAGCTAAGCGAAACCTGCTCTAAGCTCTGCACTTGGAGTTGATCCAACTTCAACAACATCCCGAGGAAAGCAAAATGACTCAGAAATAGAATCAATAATCTTTGGAAAAAACAACCCTCTGAAGATCGTGACCTAGCCATCAGAAAGGCTAAACAGATGATGTGGTGCCAAAGATCGAGAGTGGACTGGTTAAAAGAAGGGGACAAAAACACTGCCTATTTCCATAGGAAAGCCTCCTGGAGACACTCCAAAAACAAAATAAAAAGGATCAAGGATCCTAACGGTGACTGGATTGATGATATGGATGAGATTGAGGAGCTCTCCACCACTTTCTTCAAGAACATGTACACCTCTGATTCTAGCGTGGACCCTGAACCGCTGATTAGCCTGCTGCACAACCAAGTCTCTGAAAATATGAACAACAAACTGTGTGAACCTTTTACTGAGGAAGAAATTAGCTTCGCACTCTTTGGCATTGGCCCTACAAAGGCTCCAGGCCCTGATGGTCTGCCTGCCCGTTTCTTTTAGAGGAATTGGATTGTGCTAAAACAGGATGTGATTGCTGCTGTTCAAAAATTCTTCGAGGAGGGCTCTATGCCTGTGGGCACCAACGACACCAACATTGTTCTGATTCCAAAAGGAAACAACACTGAATCCTTCTCAGACTACAGGCCTATAAGTCTCTGCAACGTGGTTTACAAGGTCATCTCCAAGTGCCTCGTGAACCGCCTCCGGCCACTCCTTGATGACATGATATCTGAGACACAGAGCGCCTTTATCCCGGGAAGATTGATCACAGACAACGCTATCATCGCCTTCGAGGCTTTCCACAAAATTTAACACAGCAAAAACCCCAGGAACAACCATTGAGCTTACAAGCTAGATCTCTCAAAAGCCTATGATAGGGTGGACTGGGTTTTCTTGGAAAAAGCTCTTGCCAAGCTTGGTTTTTGCTCTAAATGGATCAAGTGGATTATGGCATGTGTGACTTCTGTTCGATACGCTGTGAAGATCAATGGAAAAATCCTAAATCCTTTCACTCCCTCTCGTGGTCTCCGTCAAGGCGATCTCTGAGCCCCTACCTTTTCTTATTCATTGGAGAAGCTCTAACCAGCTTGATTCAAGAAGAAACTGCAGCTGGTCACATTTCTCCACTCAAGATTGCGAGGGGCGCCCCGGGCATCACCAACCTGCTCTTTGCTGACGATTGCCTCCTGTTTTTTCAAAGCTACCCCGGAGGAAGCAGTAGTGGTGGATCAGATCATCAAAAACTTCCAAGCTGGCTCGGGTCAGCTGCTCAACAAGGACAAATGCTCTATTCTGTTCATCAAGGCGTGCCCTGCGAAGACCCAAGTGGAGATTACCAACACACTAAAAATCTCCAGGTTCACTTTTGAGGACAAATACCTTGGACTTCCGACGCCTGACGAACGGATGAAGGACGAACATTTCCAACCAATCATGTGCAGGTTTACCAAAAGGTTGACATGTTGGGCTGAAAAGTTCATGTCACACGGTGCAAAAGATGCGTTGCTAAAGTCCGTGGCCCAAGCCCTCCCGGCCTATGCTATGGGCGTGTTCAAGATGAGTGTTGGCTTCTGTGATCAATACGAGAAGCTGATTTGTTACTTCTGGTGGGGTGATGAGCAGAACCACAGAAAAGTCCACTGGATGTCCTGGGAGAACATGATCAAGCCCAAGGGCAAAGGAGGTCTGGGCTTTCGTGATATGGCTGTGTTCAACCAAGCACTCCTTGCTAGACAGGGTTGGCGTCTCCTTCAACGCCCTGGAAGCCTATGTGCTAGGATCCTCAAAGCCAAATACTTCCCAAATGGTAACCTCCTTGATACTGTCTTTGATGCGGACGCATCGCCTGCCTAGAGAGGGATCGAATTCGGCCTTCAACTACTCAAGAAATGGGTTATCCAGCAAATTGGAGACGACAAGAATACTCAATTCGTGAGGGACAACTGGATTCCTAGAAGAAGTGGCCTAAAAATCACGGCTGTCAAGAAAAACTCTAGAAGAAGATGGGTAAATCAGCTGTTTGTCCCTGGACAGAAGAGGTGGGACATGGATCTACTACGAGACCTTTTTCATGATCATGATGTCCAGAACATCATCAAGATCAAAATCCCTCAAAGGGATGTCAAAGACCAAGTTGCTTGGCACTACGAAAAATCAGGCGCCTTCTCTGTCAAGAGTGCATACAGACTTGGCATGCACCTAAAGCACATCGCGGAAGACACCAGCAGCTCCAAACGGGATCAATGCAGCGACCGCTCGGCTTGGGACTTGATCTGGAAGGCTGACATCCCACCGAAGGTTTGTGTCTTCAGCTGGAGAGTGGCCACTGACTCCCTTGCTACCAAGCGAAACAAGTGGAGACGTACTCTGGAACTCGATAGCACTTGCAACGTCTGTGGAACTGAGGATGAAAATGCTTACCATGCCACTATCTCTTGTCCAAAATCAGCAGCCCTTAGACATGCTCTTCGGAAAGTATGGACCATCCCCTCGGAAGCTAGCCTCCGCTACACTGGGCCGAATTGGTTGCTGCATCTGCTGCGACAACTGGATGAAACAACCAGGTCCAAAACCCTCCTCCTTCTCTGGAGAGCGTGGCATCTTCGAAACAATATCGTCCATGACAACGGAAAGGCCACTATTGCTGACTCAGTGATCTTTCTCCAATCTATCTGGGATGGTATGCACTCCACTGCCCCCGCCCCGCAAGATACCAAAGGAAAACAACCACTGTACCCTACTGCTACATCTACTGAGCCCCGTAAACCGGAACCGTGTCCCTGGAGGCCTCCTCCCAGCGGATGGTTGAAGCTGAACACAGACGGCTCCTTCCTTCCCAACAACAACGCTGGGGGAGCGGGGGCGGTCGTCAGAGACAGCGATGGCTCGCTGATCATCGCCTCCTGTGCCCGTGCCAATGACTGCCTCGACGCTGAAGAAGCTGAGGCCCATGCCTTGCTGATGGGAATCAAGCTACTTCACACTTTACACGATAGCAAAGCCATTGTCGAGACTGACAGCTCCTCTCTCGCTGCCGCACTAGAATGTCAGGAGCAAGACAATTCCAGACTGTGTTTCATCATCGAGGAAGCAAAAGACCTCCTGTCCAAGCTTCAGGGCGTCGTCGTCACTCACACCAGGAGACACGCCAACCAGGTGGCTGATGCTCTCGCTAAAATGGCCTACTCCGCTGGAGATGTCACCATGCAGCGAAACTTCCCACCCAAGATTTGCGAGCTTGCTATTTTGGACTCTGCTGGGTCCAACCGCATGATTGGATAAGCTCCTTATCCCCCCTAAAAAAAAGAGGTTGATTATATAAACATATCAGCAGAATTTTGTGAGATAATATGGTCTAGTGCAGACTACACAATAATCACAAAATGGTGGCTCTGAAAACGCAGAAACGAACTTTTTCGCTTCCAACAGTTGTATTCTTTGTGCATATCACATATGAAAGATATTTTCATACAAATTTTTATTTTCCTTCCTTTAGTAGGCTTAGTATTTATGGCAATTGCAATGGCTTCTATATTTCTTTTTGTGCACAAAATAAGATTGTCTAGTATTTTTAGTGTAAGTAATATCATATGGTAGGGTATATGGCTCTTTCTACACACAAATTAAAAAACACTATGGAATAGATGCGGATATAGGCTATGAGTATAAACGCATGAATATGCGGAGGTGGGTACAACGAGTTTTCTTTTAATTGAATCAACAAATATTTTTGGAATAGAAAGTGAATGTATATAACCTATTATTTCAGAGGAGTACTAGTTGTTGAAGAGGGTTTCAGAATCAAAAAAATGAAGTCAAAATTATTTAGCTCATTCTCTCAATTTCAATCGACCATTGCCGAATTCAGCATACTAATATGAATTGGCGATCAGAACACGTATGGTAGAACTTCTAAAAGGTTCTGAAAAGGGGGTATTTTTCTATTTATACGGCTATGTTCTACTCGTACGAGTAAAATAGGGATTAGGATATGGAGAGATGGTTGAGTGGTTGATAGCTCTGGTCTTAAAGACCGCTATAGCTATCGAGGGTTCGAATCCCTCTCTCTCCTTTTGCCTATTAAATATACTTGTTTCTTTAATTTTATAACCCTCACCTTTCTCATAAAAAGGAATGAATGGCTCAGCTAGATGGAATAACCGAGCTAGAACAGGAAGAAATAAAACATTAGAACATGTATAAATAAGAAAATCTTAATTACGAGGGTTCATGTAAAGAAGAAAAGATGACCCGAGAATTCTTGAGATATTCTTCTTCTCCACTTAAGCCAATGATACACGTTATCCGTGAATCGAACTTGTAGTGCCTCACGCCACCTTGTAGAAGAAATAGGGGGTGCTACGCATACCCGGTGTCCGTGTTCCAACATGCGATTCTTATGTGGCAAGCATACATTGTGCTCCATGTATCGACTACTCTAGTTCATGCTTACGGTGGAAGTGATGTTTTATTTTCATATTATAGGAAGATGGACCAAATGCTTTGTCTGTGTCCTTGTGGTGATGTAAGGTGTCAAGTGGGATCCTGCCAAAATCTCACTGATAGTTCATTTGGAATTTAAACTAGAAATTTTCAAATGAATTATAACTGAGATTTTAGATCCCGCTTACATCTCTACTAGGTAAGATGGCGCGGCGGCACGCCGCACCCGTGTGGTTTTATTGATGTAGTTCATTTTAATTTTCTATAATTTTTGTAAGGATGGAAAATAGTCGTATACATTTGAATATTCTGTTGCTGGTAGAAGTGTGGAAATACTCATATACGTTAAAATTCTCCAAAAAAATAAACACATTGTGAATTAGGGGAAAGTTTTGGCATTTTAAGTATGGTTAAAAGTTGTTTAATTTTGTTGTGTTAAATAAACATGGTTAATTTTTTCGACCATTCGTGAATTCGGTATAAATAAGTAGGACTTATTTTTAAAAACATTTTGATATGTTCAACATATTTTTCCCGTGGATAATGAATTAGTTATGATTTTTTTGGAAATTAATCTAAAATTTTGGGGTATTACTGTTATTTTTCGTCGGTGAATTAGTTCATTTGGGAAATAAATTGAGAAAATAATGTTGCAGCGCAATATGAAATATATATGCTGCTAAAAATAATGGGATTTATTTTTAAAAACATTTTGATATGTTCAACATATTTTTCCCGTGGATAATGAATTAGTTACGAATTTATTGGAAATTAATCTAAAATTCTGCGGTATTACTGTTATTTTTCGTCGGTGAATTAGTTCACTTGGAAAATAAATTGAGAAAATAATATTGCAGTGCAATATTAAATATATATGTTGTTAAAAATAATGTTAATGCAATTAGTTTTGGAAAAGTTATTTGGTGGTGATGTTACTGAAATTAGTTTGTAATATCTGGAGAACGCAAGGGCCTTTGCGTAAAAGAACCACGCATTATTATTCCGGGAGGCAGATTTATATATTTTTTAAACACGTGGGCTTTTCTGCAAAAAGTGGCGTGTGGGAATTTTTTTTTTGCAGAAAGTTTTATTCGGAGGGCCGATTTATATACGGTAGTATAGATCTATTTGTGAAATGAAAATTCAAACAGATGACCGAGTGAGACGAATTGGACAAATTTTGTCAAATGTTTGTGCGAATCTACATCCAAAATTAAGGAGCTAGACTCAACCAAACTCGAAACCGATCACGGGAATGGAACCTACTCATCGGCGCGCATATTTTTCCCGTGGATAATGAATTAGTTACGAATTTATTGGAAATTAATCTAAAATTGTGCGGTATTACTGTTATTTTTCGTCGGTGAATTAGTTCACTTGGAAAATAAATTGAGAAAATAATATTGCAGTGCAATATTAAATATATATGCTGTTAAAAATAATGTTAATGCAATTAGTTTTGGAAAAGTTATTTGGTGGTGATGTTACTGAAATTAGTTTGTAATATCTAGAGAACGCAAGGGCCTTTGCGTAAAAGAACCACGCATTATTATTCCGGGAGGCAGATATATATATATTTTAAAACGCGTGGGCTTTTCTGCAAAAAGTGGCGTGCGGGGATTTTTTTTTTGCAGAAAGTTTTATTCGGAGGGTCGGTTTATATAGGGTGGTATACATCTATTTGTGAAATGAAAATTCAAACAGATGTCCGAGTGAGACGAATTGGACAAAATTTGTCAAATGTTTGTGCGAATCTACATCCGAAATTAAGGAGCTAGACTCGACCAAACTCGAAACCGATCACGAAAATAGAACCTACTCATCGGCGCGCATATTTTTCATGTATATAATTTTCGAAGAATGCGAAGTTTTTTTTTCTGCAAAGAAAAAAATAAAAAGGAAAACCCGAAAACTGTAGCATGCTACAGTACACTGTAGCTACTGGTACACTGTAGCACGCTACAGTGCGGCTCTTCACGCCATTATATATAGTAGTGATAGTGATAGTGATGGTGCAGTTGATAGTACCGTTACCTTGGGCGCAAGAGGAGAATTTCTAGAACTTGCAATCAGCGCAATGAGTGTTAGGGAATAAAGATAGAACAGTCTGGAAATTTACGGCTGTTCTTATACGTATGCAGAGTAGACTCTGTCATTACAGGCTTTTGTACAATTTCAGGTGAACTCTTTAGTTTTTTTTAAGGGGAGGTGAACTTTTCAGTTTTTTTTTTTTGAGGGTTAGGTGAACTTTTCAGTTAATCACTGGCATCTCGAAATGGACCGAACGATCCGTCTTAGAATGGGCTGAAGATAGAAATTGTGGGATCTGCCATCTAATGGCCCGTTATCAACCCATTTCGGACACCACACGCATTTTGCGTTAGGAGTCGCTGTGTGTTACCCATTTCCATTTCTGCTATAAAACGTCCTCCCCTCCCACTAGTAGCTTGGACCTCCCATCGCTTTTTCCAGAACCACCACCAACTCCCTCTCCAAGCCACAACCTGACAACCACAACCAAAACCCCAAACCCCACCCCAGCGCGCCGGCACAACCGCGGCCGCCACCGACGGCCGCGATGAGGAGGGGAAAGGCGAAGAGAGAGAAGGCCCCCCACGAGGTCACCCTGCAGAAGGTCAAGACAGTCTCATCCTACCGCTGGTGGTGGGACGACGACTACCTGGAAGACGGCGATGTCGGCGTGGTCCGCGTCGACCCCTGGATAGGGCGCAGCCTCGCCGTCCTCGACACCACCTTCTCCCAGGGCGACTATGCCACCACCGCGTGGCTGAAGGACATCGCCTCCCTCCTCCGCGGTGACCGCCTCCGCGCGCCCCTCGTCGTCGGCCTCGTCGCGCTCCGCGGCCGCCCGCCCACCGACTCGTACAAAGGCGCTCGCGGCAACCCGCAGCACCCCGACAACCCCATCCGCTCCGTCGCGCTCTGCGTCGGCGAATCCCACGCGCTCGTGTACCAGCCCGAGTGCCTCTACTCCAGGCACACCGGCGGCCTGCTCCCCTTCAGGGAAGACAACAAGGTGAAGAAGCTCCGCGAGTTCCTGGCCGACAAGCGCGTCGTCGTGGCCTGCCTCGGCGCGGCAAAGGTGGTGAAGAAGCTGGCGGAGGAGTGGGGAGTGCACGTGGCGCGGCCAAGGGAGCTGACGGATCTGTTCGCGCACGCCTACGGGAAGGAGATCGGCGTGAAACCTGAGGTGCTGCCGGGGAAGCCGCCGAAGCCGAGGAGGAACTACTCCGGGATGAGCAAGGAGGCGGCAAAGAAGGCGCGGGCACATGCCGAGGTGCGGCAGCAGTTGTACGAGGAGAAGAGCAAGACAGGGCGGTGGATCCCCAAGGTGATCGAGGTGCCGAGCATGGAGTACATGGCGCGGGTGGCTCTGGGCCAGGACATGCGGCTGGCGCCGTGGCCCGCGAAGCTGGCCGACGCGGACTGGGCCCGCCTCGACCTGGGCAACGACGACTGGATGTACGCGACGCGCGACGCCTACCTCTGCTTCGACATCGCCGCCCACTGCCTCCCGAAGATTGGCGAGCCCGTTGGCTGAGATCCTTCGAAGCCGCAACCTGCAATACGTGTACGTGCCGTCTCTCTCGCGATCGACTATGGACATGCCCGTGACTAGATGATCTACATACATATTCTCACATACTCATTGGCACCATCTGAACTTGGCGACAACTGTTTGGTTTCAATGCTTGGGTTGAATCCGTGTGCCGATTGATGCTGCGTTCAGTTGCTCTTGTAGTATTCCATTACACAATTGTTAGAATATATTTGTGTTACGGAAAGATATGGTAGAGATAGGATTTGTTTCTTGTCTTGTACTCTAAGTCGGTCCCTTGTACGCCTATATATACTCGCTCATGAGGCTCAATAATACATCAATTATATTCCGCCAATCTCATAATTCTACATGGTATCAGAGCGGCACGATCTGACCTAGCCGCCGCCGCGCTTCCGCACCGCGCCGCCCCCGGGGAGGTCGATCTCCATGATCTCCGCCGGGGGCCGCGCCGCCCGTACCTAGGGTTCGTCCGCCGGTCGGTTGATCGGCTGCCCTAGCGTCTTTTTTTTCCGATCTTTAGATCGGTTTTCTTTTCTCCGCCGATCACTCGATCGGCGTTTTCTTTTTTGGTTTGCCGATCATCGATCGGATTGCGTCGCCCACCGCCCGTCGTCCTCGCGCCTCTATTCCGACAACGGCATCGACCTGCACCGGCCTACTCCTCGACCACCGGCTACCGCCGGCGACTCGCCGGCGCCGACTCCGCACCGGTCGGCTCCTTCCAGCCGGCTACCGCGGCCGACTCACCGGCGCCGACTCCGCACCGACCGGCTCGTCTTCACCGACCGCGCAACAAGGCCGGACGCGCCGTCCAAGGGTCGCCTCAACGCGTCGTAGCCGGTTTCCCTCGCTTGCACGGTCTCCATCGCCGGTTCGTCTTCGTCGTCATCGACCGGGACTTCTTCGACAACGTCGCCCTCGACTCTGATCTGCGCGTCGTCATCGCCGCCATGGCGCGTTCCGCGCTGCGTCGGTCTGATCAACCGATCGCGCGCCTGCACCGCCAAGCACGTCCCCGAGCACGCGCCTAGCACCGATCGAGCTACAGGCTGCCGCCGTGTCGCCCCTTCGGACCGCCGCGCCGCCGCCATTGGTCCATGTTGCCGGCAGCCAACGCGCCTTCCCAGGCGTGTATGCCGCCGGCGACACCCGCCGTCGCCCCGACCCGCGCACTGCTGCTGCGTCGCCCCTTCGGGCTGTAGCGCCGCGGCACGCGGTCCTCTTCGCCGTCCCTGCCCGTCGACTTCAACGTGGTATGCGCCGCGCCGACTCCCTCGGCGTGGGAACGCCACCGTCCGCGCATGGTCTTCGTCAAGCCGCCGGGTTCTTCCTCGCCTACTTCGAGTAACGCCGCCGCCATCTACAGGTAACCTGCATGGCCACCTCAGGCCGTCGCAGGTCCCGCCGACCACCCCTTGTCCAGGCGTCCAGCATGGCCACCCCCGGCCGTCGATGCCTTCGCCGCCTTCTACATCTTCGTCCACCACGACCACGTCGCCAGCGTCATCATCCTCGTCCCCGACTACGTCTACTCCGACAACCGCGGACGACATCGACACCTTCTACCCCCCGCTGATTGGCGCCGCAATCGTCGTCGAGTCCTCCTCTGCTGGCCCCTCCGACTCTGGCGTATGGTTCACGGTGGTCCCTGCCACCGCATGCACGGTACTGGCAACACCGGTGCATGCCTTCGTCCCCGACGTGTCCCCGGGTCTGGCAAGCTCGGGTAGGCGCCTCGTCTACATCGGCCTCGACAACGACTTCGGCATCGACTTCCTCCTCTACGACTGCCTCGACCACGTCACCGATTTCTTCTATGCGTACCCGGTTCGGAGTATGCCTTCGTCCCCGACGTGCGTCTTGTTCCGGCAAAACAATGGCCGCACCTCGTCCTCGACGGCTTGTACTGCGTCGTCCCCGGCATCGGCATCCTCGACGACTGCCTCGACGCGTCCCGTCACTCTCCTCGCGTACTATGCGCAAGCGGCTTCTTCTGCATCTACCTCGACACCGGCAACCCCGACCACGACATCGACCACGGCAACCTCTCGCACGGCTACCATGACCAAGGCTGCACCGCCTAACGCTCTCGGCTCTCTCGACATCCGCAACAAGGGCTACCACCTCGCTTGAGCACTCATCAGCTTCCTCTACAGTCCAAACTCCGCGCCGCGACACCGTCCACGACGTTCCCGCTCCTACTGCGGGGGGATGTCAGCCCCTGGATTCTACTTCGGCTTATCTCCAGTCTGACCGTCCGCGACGTTCCAGTTGTTCACGACGCTACCGCTACGACTGCGGGGGGATGTTAGAGTATATTTGTGTTACGGAAAGATATGGTAGAGATAGGATTTGTTTCTTGTCTTGTACTCTAAGTCGGTCCCTTGTACGCCTATATATACTCGCCCATGAGGCTCAATAATACATCAATCATATTCCGCCAATCTCATAATTCTACAACAATTAGTACCGTTTCTTCTTCTTATGGCCGGAATGGTACATTGGTACACCAGTTAGTATGAACTATGAAGGGATAAAATGCTGTTGGTGATGCTTGATTGAAATGGATCGATATGCAGTTTGATCTGATATGTGGGTAGTCTTTGGTTCGATATACACTATATGTTGCAAATATATGTGGGACTCTCTTGCTTAGTCTCACTTGCTCATTTCTTCTCGTTTCGATACTTGCTTCCTGATCCATTTTGGTTTACTGTCAATCGACCTGTGTGGTGTGGAGCAGTGAGTTTTACTGATTGTGTCATCCATGATGGCATTTAATCCCTGACTGCTTCAGATTTATCATGAAAGGGGACGTGCATTTACCTCTCCTGAGTCCTGATCAATACCCATTTTAGATTAATTCATGGGATGTGATTTCAGTATCGACACCATCAACATTAGGTACTAAATTCGGTAAGCTGTGTCGATGTCTGGTTTTCTTTGTTCCATATGATCAGATATTCAGATTAGTCAATGGTATCAAGTGCTCATGTGTTACCTAGATGTGCTCTTCAATATGAAGTAGCATTTGTCCTGGTGTGCATAGCTTCTCTGTTGTGCTTGCAGTAAGACTCAGCATGAAGCTAATCAGTGTTATATTTGATTGCTGTTTTGAACCTACATTGGGGCACCTGGAATTCTGCTACTACTAGTTGATTGATCTTCCATGTTCCATATGATCAGATATTAAAATTAATGAATGGCACGAAGTGCTACCTAGATGTGCTCTTACAATATGTAGTGCCATTTGTCCTGTTGTGCATAGCTTCTCTGTTGTACTTGCCGTAAGGCTGAGCATGAAGCTAATTAAGTCTATGATATGCTATATTTGGTTGTTGTTTTGAGCCTACATTGGGGCGCCTAGAATTGTGCTACTGCTAGTTAATGGATGCGTGCGTTGGTCCCGTCCATTTTCTGGTCCGATGCTGTCATGATGCCATTATCTGAATTACTGTTGAGCAAATGTATCTAAACTCGTGAAGTGTGATCGGATGCAGTTGTGCAATACAAAAATATGATTGGAATATGGGTTAAGCTGCATCGGGAATTTTTCTGACGGCTGTTAGAACGGCTTTTAGACACGATCTGAACTTGGTCACACTTGTTTGGGTTCACTTGGCTGTGGGTTTAGCTTGTTCTGTGCTGGTGTTGTGTTCAGTGTAGTAGACTAGTGGTAGTAAGTGATGGATTGCTGTTGGTCATACTTGGCTGTTATCTGTGTTGCAAAGTATGGCGTATTTGGGTGATTGGGTCTAGTCAGCCATTTCCTTCATTTTCAAAAGATGATTTCATCCCTTATCCAATCATGGCAACTTTTACGGTACCTTTTACTGCTTCTCAAATATGACCAGTATGGTTTCATCTAACGGCTCAGAGAAATTTGGCCCAGGAAAGCCCATCAGTGGTAATTCGGTGAAAGAAAAAAGACTAACAAGACCAGTTGCAGCTAGAAAAAAAAAGTCAGGTTTGCACATGAAGCTGCCAACGAGAAGCCCCACCGCCAACCTCGTCTCAGCCGCCGCCGCCGCCAACCGCCTCTCCGCTCTCTACACCGCCTCATCCAGTCCGCACGCGCGCCGCCACGATCCCCCCTTTCCTCTCTCCAATCTGCCACATCCACCCCTCTCTCCGCTCTCCAATCTGGCTGAACGCCGCCTTCGTCGACTGGCCGGCCGTGTCGGACACCGCGTAGTACAGCGCCAGGAGCAGGAGGAGCGCGAGGTCCGGGCACACTGCCGGTATCGAAGGCGGCGAGCGCTTGGTAGGGGAAGGCGCCCCATGACTGGACCAGCGTGCCATCGAGGTCCGACACCACCGTGTGGTCACTGCGCAGCGACGCGCCGCACTCGTATCGCCGCTGCCGCCATCTACGCATGGGAGGCCGCTTCCGTCCACTGACAGCCCTCGCACTGCGCGGTGCCACCGACACCAGCCGCACCTCGGATTCTGTCACGCAAGGTAAGCTGTCAGGGCTCTGTAATTCTTTTTTTTGCTAGCAGAGGAAACACAACAGATCTTACAGAGACCCAGAACACAAGAAAATTACAACAAATACCGCTGGATCTCGGCGACGAAGACGAAGACGGAGCTGTCGTTGACGCGCCGCTGCCCAAGCTCCCCAAATCTTGGATCGCCGGAGCCCACCACGAGGCAAACGGGAAGTCTTCAACACCGCCTCCGAAGAGACTACTGCCGGCGCCGCCTGCACCGCCATGAAGATCTGATGCACCACCTCCGTCTCGAACTCACCCAGATCCGCCGCTGCCGGATCTGGCCGTGGTGACCGGAGCCGCAGAAATCCGCCGATTTCCGGACTCCAGCAGGTCGCGCGCGGGACGGCGAAGCTCCAGAGAACGCCACCGCCGGAGGGGATCCACGCCGACAGCAAAACTCGAACCAGCAGCTCCATCACCTCCAAAGCTTCGCCGGCCGAGCACCTACCGAACCCTACGAACCCTACCATATATACACGCCGTGAGGCGGGCTTCCCCCACCCTCCCGCTGCCGGAGCAGCCGACGGAGGGGGAGGAACCCACGCCTCACCGGCGGAAGAGGTGGATCGAAGGTCGACTCTCAAAAATCGCCTCTGCGCACTGTAGCGGGGAGAGGATAAGGAGGGCGACGCTCTTTTGGCACATCCCATAGGGCTCCGTAATTCGGAGTACACACCATCTCTATTCTTCATAATATGTCAGCATATTTGGGATACTGCTCGGTGTAATCTTCCATTGAATAGTTTAGAAATTGGACATCTGTGTTGGCAATGTTTGAATGTCTTCAGATTTGAAAATTTGTGGAATGAGCTAATGTGTTCAGTTCCACCGAGACCACTTTTTCATGATCATATGAGCCAAACAAAATATAATTTGGCTAATGCAAAGCCGTTCTATTAGAGGTGTAATTTAGTTCCATGGAGATATTTCTTGATCTGTAGCAAGAATGTCACCTGTTTTCTGACGGGAAGCTATGCAATGCTGGAGTCATGCTAGCGTTTAACGTCTTTGATTGGCCAGCACGCTGAGAAGTACTCATTTTGATTATCATTATTTCTCTCTTCTTATGTACTGAATGTCCTCTTTAAATTGTTCTTAACCAATTGTTTTTATCTGGCCAGCATTTCAGAACTCTTAGTGTTTTCCTTAGCTTTACTTGATCTAAATTTTCAGTCTTATTATTTGTGCTACAAGTGTATCATTTGTTCTTTTTTCTCCATTTGATCTTGTCAGATAAAATAGTTTTTGCTCTTTAGTTGTTCAACATGTAATGACCAGCAGATGATGATATTTTTTGTACTCCTTGATGAACCATGAGAAAAGTGACATCACGTCTGATCTCTGATGGTCGATCTCAGTGATTATATTCTTGTCCTGTCATTCCGTCTTGCACATAGAGTTTTTTTTATCTTAATAAGTGATTTACTTGACTAGTAATATGAATCGTACACTTATGGTGGCAGTTTTCAGCCATGGATGGTGAAGGCGCTGGCATGGAGGAGCGTGAAGAGTAACGCCGCATGGTTAGACCTTCATAAGTGAGGAGGAAGGGTTCTGGAACAGTCTTCATTTTGCAGTTTTCTCCTTAGTTCATTTTGCAATATTCTGGAACTGTTTTCCGCTGGAGTTTTCATTTATGTTGGTGCTGATATGGGTTCAAAGGACCTAATTAATTTGTTCGCACTTATTTCATGCACGCAGTTCACTAAATACTCATGCAAGTTGCATATGACTGCTCATACATACAGGCTACATGCAGGCCCCTGGCTACATGTATGAACATGGGTAGAACATGTACATCTGTGAACCACCATACTTCCTGCCTAGATAAGCCTGCTGTAGGCATTGCCCTCAGGTCTTGTCCATTCTGCAGCTGATCATGTGCATTTTGTTATGGAAGATCTGTATGGGAAGTCCAACAAAGAATCATCAGAGAAACGTGGGTAAAAGAAGAAGACTTTCTGGTATGTCGGGACAGATGATTAAGACAGAGTTGTTTTGCAGAACATGTGCAGATGCAGGCTGGAAAATGGTTACGGACCTGGGGAAGATGCGGGTCACAAAATGATGCCCAAAGAATTTGTTTCTATGCTCAACATGTGTCGGATGAATTTCTTTGTTTGGATATGCACAATGGAAAATTATTGTATTACTAAGCGATGCTGTGACATTGTAATTGGGCTGTTGTAATTTTCCTGAAAGATAAAATGCCGGTTCAGACTTTTCTGTTCAAAATGAGCTCAACATTTTTATTACAGTACAAAATGCATTATCGTACTGCATAGCTACAGATTTGGGATTAATACTCAGAGGTACCACAATAACATGAAACGGAAAAGTGTAGAGTATTTACTATACTTGCATTTCTCTTCCACGTGTAGCGCCAGCGTCCCCCAGTAACGGGCAGTGAGGGGGGTCTCCTCGAGGTAGACCATCCGAACGCGGAGGCCACACGGCGGTGATGGATGAGGCGACGAGACGGGATTGTTGTTTTTTCTTTGAATTGAAATGGGGATTTCCTGACATTGTATAGGACAACGTGGTCTATTTATTCATTCGAAATAATGGGTACAGAATGCGAATCCCAGAGATCTACAAGCCATACATGCCGACCACAAGGCAGAGTTAGAGCACTCTTAGCTAACGAATAAGCATCAGTAAGGCTCTACCCTCGTGAACAAAAACAGCATACATTTTTTTTTAGCGAAACACAAAAACAGTATACATAAACCCGTTCTTCCGAGAGAGGATGGCATTCAGAAATTTGGTCTTGGCCCAAAACCAATCTACCGTTTTGGGCTGATGATTAACGAATTTTTCCTGGGCCCAAAGCCGTCTACCGTATTGGGACAAAGCCCATCTGCGCGAGGTGCAGATTTGGCACCAGTACGGAAATTACTGCTCAGGCTTTTAGCACCAGTATAAAACGTTTTCAGCCTTTAGATCAACGAAAATAAATGGCTATGATTCATTTGAGGGTACCACAAAAGGCCTCCCAATCATACTTACTGCTAGGCCACTAGCCACGTTGCCAGATGAGGGTATACTCTTGGCATCCATTACTTAATGGAAGTAGAACCAAGAGAGCCAAGCCTTTTCTGGAGGACACTGACTGCTGAGTTGGTCTATCGACCGTAGCAACGAGTGTGTCGGTGTGGTCGCATTCCCTAACTGGCTCAGGCAAACTGCACGATCACAGCCAACAGAATGTATACCCATTTCCCGGTCAAAGAGAATGTATACCAAAGAATTGGCAAGATACCTAGCCAAGCTTTTAGGCTTTGACCTCATTTTAGTTTAACTCATGGGATGTGATTGCAGTCAGTGGCAGAGCTCAGTGCACGCCGACCTGGGCCGTGGCCCGCCCAGCCCAGGCGAAAACACTGAAGAAATTGCAAAAATTTGGCCCATGAAATAAAAAAAACAGTGATCTTTATTGGGCTGGCCCGCCCAACAGTTTTACGGGAGCTCCGCCAGTGATTGCAGAATTCATTGATCTTCCTTGTTCCATATGATCAGATATTCAGATTAATGAATAGCACCAAGTGCTACCTAGATGTGCTCTTGCAGTATGTAAGCATTTGTCTTGGTGTGCATAGCTTCTCTGTTGTGCTTGCCTTAAGGCTTAGCATGAAGCTAATTAAGTGTAGGATATGCTGTATTTAGTTGCAGTTTTGAGCCTACATCTGTGGCACCTGGAATTGTGCTATTAGTAGTTGATGGATACATGTGTTGGTTCATCTAATTTCTGGTTCTGATGCATGTCATGATGCCATGCTCTGAATTATTGTTTAGCGATTGTATTTTGCACTAAAATGCATCACAAGTCCTATTTTTGTACAAGTGTGATCGGATGCACTTGTGCAATCCAAAGATCTGATTGAACATGTGTCAAAGTGTGTCAGGCCCAGGCATTTTGCTGGCGGCTTTGTTAGATCCTGGCATATAAGGTCTGAACTTGGCCACACCTGTTTGGGGTTCATCTGGGCTTAGCTTGTTCTGTGCTGGTATTGTGCTCAGTTGTTCCGTGTTTAGTGTAGTACAGTAGTGGTTGTAAATACTTGGCTGTTATCTCTGTTGCAAAGTATGGTATGTTGGGTATACTCAGCCATTTCCTCCATTTTTCGGAACATGATTTCATCCCTGATATAATCATACGTAGTAGTACTGGATTGCTGTTGGTGACACTTTTTTCTGTGTTGCAAAATATGGCGTGTTTGGGTCTACTCAGCTATATCCTCCATTGTCTGGAAATATGATTTCATCCCTAATCATACCTAGTGCTGGGATACTAGCTATGTTGAGCCAAATAAAGGTTTACACTTTACTTCATTGATCCAATATTTTCTTGCTAATGAAAATCGACCAAAACATGGAATGGAAATAGACTTGAGAGTCCTGAGACATTTTCGGAGGACACCGGCCTCTGAGTTGGTCTATCGATCTAGCAACGATACCCATTTCTAAGGGTACTGCAGGAGCACAGCTAACATAATGTATACCCATTTCCCAGTCAAAGAGAATATATAGCGTAGAATTAGCAAGATACCCAGGCCAGCACGTAAGGCTTTGAACTCTGCTTAGTGCTGACTACCACACGTATTCCTCTTTGAGGCAAACCTTGAAGCCAGTCAAGTTTACGCGTCAGGATTACCTCCTCTTCATATGTCACTGAATATGATTATTAGAGGACAATACGATCAAAATAGTTGCCAACACTAAAATAAAGATGTTAAGGAACAGTTTGGAAACTACAGTAGACTCTAATCTGGAGTAGAGGTAAGAAATGAACTGCTGCTTGTGGATTTTGATCCTAAAAGGGGAGCGTCGCCAAAGGTAGAAGATAACCCAATTCTCTCCCAGATAACCATCAATCACAGCACATAATTCTTAATCATACTGGACACAAGAACTCTGGTTGCTAGCTTTAATGTAAGCCAAGAAACAAACCGGCCAAGTAGCCAATAAGCCAAAGGTAGACGAGGACAATGACAGAGACTTCAAGAATATGTAGACTAACTGTAATAAGGAAGCAGTGACCAGACTATATTTGCAAGGATATGACCATAACATCTCAGTATTAGAAGGTGTATAAAATTCTATGATAATAACAAAATCTTTTCAGGATCTGACAGCCATTTGCTATGTATTTAGATCACTATAGGGATTCCTCTGTTCATAGACTCTGCTCACACATCGAGCCTAGTTGGGGGTGCGGTACAGCTTGCCGAAAACATGCAGCACGGCAACAACAGCAATAAACCCAATGCTCATAATCAGAACAGCGTTCGGGGACATCTTGCGCCCAGCAGTCTCATCGGTGTAGAACTGAAGCATTGTACTGGCGCCACCGCCACCTCCAGCAGCAGCTGCACCACCGGCGGGTCGACGCCTGCGCAAGCTTGCAGCAGCAGCTGCACTCCCTCGCACGGGTGCATCACCATTGGCCACCATCTTGTTTTATCACTCTGCATGGAAGTATTTGGATCAGAAGGCTTGCAGCGCCAGTACCATAAAGGACCAGATCATAACAGTGTTCCAGTGAACAAATGGCATGTACCAACATTAAGTTCATCACAAGTTCATGGTTACACAGAAAATGAAGAAGCATAGATTGCATAAAAGTTTTTTTACTACTCCCTCCGTTCACAAAAGGATGTCTCAACCAACTCCAAATTTGGATATATCTAGACATAATTTAATGTGTAGATACATCCAAATTTGAAGTTAGTTGAGACATCTTTTTGTGAAGAGAGGGAGTACTATCTTTTTTGTTACAAAAGGGGAAGTGCAGATACAGTGTTTCCTACAGATGCCATGAAAACCACTACTGTAAGGTATCCTGCTAAACATGCACATTCTGTAAGCACAAGGGAATTTCTTCAACGTGCAACATGTAACCAAAAGGCAGGGTCCTAAAGGTAGCATTACAAGTGAAGTTTTCACAGTTACACATTCCATTGCAAAACTGAAAAGGCTATCATTGGTGTTTGCATATGCCACATATACAGCCAATGTTCAGATCAAGATTAAGTAGTGCACAATTGGCTAAACAAGTTAAAGGTAATTTCGTCATCGTAGGAATTAAATTGACAGACACACCCAAACTTGTAACCAACAGCATTGTGCTAAGGGCATGGGCAAACAGCCACTGCACTGTTTATGCTGATCAAGACGAACAGAATTCAATCAAAAGACAGTTATGTAATGAACAGACTCATACATGCACATACTACCAGATAAGTGTGACGCAGAGCATAGGGGCATCATGAAGTCAATCAAAAGGCAGATATGTAAATATCTAATTGTTTATAGACGGGACGCGAGGATCATGAGAAAGATTTCTCCCAATAAATCAACCCAACTCAGAATCTACGGATTAATCGACGCCAAAATTTCGCAGCGCAACAACCATGCATCTACCAGATCAAACAGACAAGAAGGAACCTAGAACGCATCCCCAGATCTGAATCCTCGGCGACACGGACCTCAATTCAGCCGGGCAATCTAAGGGAAAACACAGAGAGAGCATCCGTTCTCTCTCTGGACACACAAGGCGTTGGATCAAGCACGGGTCTGCTCAGAGAAAAAGATGAGGAGAATCGCTCGCACCTGATGAATTCGCCCTCGCGGATCCTCTGTCCTCGTCTGCAACCAGGCGCCGTAAATCCAAGTGCGGAATGTTCTCTCCCTGCCGTGTGTTGCCCCCCGATATCTATGCACCCTATTCGGGTCGGGTCCGGTCTGTTCGGTGCGTGACGTGGTCCGCGCGATCTGATTGGATGGTACACGTCCCAAACCATCAATCTGGGCCGTTCGGTCGGTTATCGGGTCTTATGTTTATCCTGGGCCACCCGACAAGACGTTAACTGAAAAGGTTTGCTTCCTGTTTCGAGTAGGAATCGAGAGAGAGAGCAAAACGAGAGAATGAATTGAACAGTTGCTTATTCCATTGATGATCAACATATTTATACAAGGGGAACGGACGCGAGTAAGAGACGCGTCCGAAGTGGGGGCGCGAGAGGAGAGTCGCGTCGGTTTGCAGCCAAACCGACATAACAATACATGGGAGGATTATCCCTTTAATTAAACTATTAATTAAATCCTAACACTCCCCCTAATCCTTCCTTGTCCTTGCGATCGATCATCTTTAGAATCATCTCCTCGAAAAACCCTGTGGGAAAAATATGAGGAGTATGGTGTGTATGATATGTTGCTAAAACTCCTTAAAAACCTAGTGGGAAAATAAGGAGAAAATGATGCAACATATAGTGGTTGGATATGCTGTTAAAACTCCTTCAAACCCGGTGGGAAACTAAGGAGAAAATGACATAGCATATTATGGACATTGCCTCCGTTAACTCAATATGAAGTAATTCATAGAATATAGAGGACAATGAATATGTCGTATATACTTTCCTAAAAACCCCGGTGGGGAAAACAGAAAGTATGACATATGATCTCATGTTGATATTACCTCATTAAAAACCTCAATGAGAACCTGGATAGTAAACTCATAAAGGGAAAAAGAGTGTAATATGATGCTTTGAACAGGAGTACTTCAGGAAGATACTCCCCCTGATACTTGCAACTCCCAAAGTCGTTATATACCGATTCCATGAAAATATTTCTGGAATGTTAAAGTTGGTAGAGACTTTGTGAATAGACCAGCGAGGTTATCGCATGATTTGACTTGCAAGATGTTTATTCCACGACACTCATGGAGTTCACTGGGATAAAACAATTTACGGGCAATATGCATATTGATATTGCTATTGATGTATCCTGTTTGCATCCGTGCAACATAAGCAACATTATCTGTGCAGATAATGGTTTATGATTCAAGAGAATCATTGCCACATGACTAGTGTATGTGGTTTATCATTCCGTGAGGCCACGCGCGTTAACACGTAGTCTTCTAATTTAGAATGATTGGTAGGTGTAGTCACCAGAGTCTATTTAGAAGACGTCAATGGAGTGACAGTTCTACCATGTAGGTACACATTGGGGATCATACAAATAGCCAGTGTCGGTGTCTAGTGATATTGGAGTTCAGATTTCTCCGAAACTGAAACAATTGGGCAAGATATTTGGTGCCTTGGAGATATCGATAGATATTCTTGATCCCTAACCAGTTGTGTTGGTGGGTCCAATGGCATTGAGGTATGAAACTTTAGTTCCCAACATCTCTTCTACATCTTCCCGTGGTTTGAGTGAATCTTTCTCTACGTCTAGAGATCAAACAACCAGCATGGGAGATGGATATGACTTGTCCATATTAAGTTTATCCAATATTATTTTGACATAGGCAGCTTTGGTGTACCATGATGATTGAGTGAAGGAGTTCTCGAGTTGTAGTCTCAAAAAAATCTTTGGGTTTATCCAAATACTTCATCTCAAATTCCGTCTTTTAGATGATCACGTGCTTAGTCAATTGTAGGAGTAATCATGTGTATGACAAACACGCATAAGTGATCATCAATGTAGGAGTAATCCTTGTGTAAAAGGAAACTCACTACGTCGGTTGTACCAACTACCGACAACAATAAGCCATGTGGCGGCATATTGATTATTACACAATGTATGTTGCATTTGGATTTCGATTCGGACTGAGATTCCGTCGGGAACCATACTTGTCCAAATCTAGTGATCCACATGAATATGTAGTCACTACATCTATCAACTGCACAGATAGATGATTTTATACTGCCAATGATATAAGTATCGAAAAATGAGGATTCCGCTCGTGTCTGAAGAGTAGGTCTCGGATCTCTGCGGAAACCCGACCTTGTGCTACAAGCCTTGCTTTCTCACCACCTTATTGTTCTCGTTCCATTTCTGGAAGAAAACATAATGAATCACATTGGGAATTCATTTGGAAGAGCAAGGCTAATTCTACTTGGATTGCATCCTTCGATTGTTTCAGTCCGAGTGAGTGGTTTACACTCTGCTATGGCCATAGTCTTTGGATCTGAATTCATCAAGAAGGTTGTTGGCAATCATACAAGAGAAATGTTTGTCGACGGTTGTAGGCTTTGGTTATATGGTTCTCCAGTATCGATTTTGTTAAAGGAAATCTCAAGCACCCTTGATGACTCTTCGTGATTTCCCAATACGCGTGAGTCTAGGTGTTCCGATGTCCCAGCCAGTGTGTGCAAGCTGAAGCTGGGTTGTGGAGGTTTCCCTTCCACTGGGTGTATACTACCCATAAGGTGTATGTCAACGCTAGGTTGACTTCCATTTACTGACTTAGAGGATTCCTCCTCAATTTCCTTTGTTGCTTGTAAGAAGCTTGATACTGGTTAGAGGCCGTACTGCTCCCCCTCTATTTAGAAAGAGGAGTTGAGTGGTATTTTATTGGTACCTCCACTCTTTCGGGCGCATTTCTAGCCGTACTAAAGGATTTTGTAACACCTTTTAGATCAGTAAATGAATATGGCAGAACATTTGCAATATGTTGCAAATTTGTGAATCCGAATGTATAGTCCAGATTCTTGATTACGTGGATATGAGTGGAACGTGGAGTCCCAATTGATTTCCTGGCATTCTATGTGGTACTTGAAGTCTCCCCCTAATGCCTGGAAATAATCCATCCTTCATTATAGCAATCAACGTACTGGGCTATGAATAGATCCCTATAAAGGGGTTCAAGGTACTTGGTGATCGACGGAGATCAGTACCCCACATAAATCCCTAGTCTGTGGGCCCAATTTTGTACATTGCGGTGGTGAGATCGGTACGCGTGAAGCGCTTCCGAACTTACGCAGATGGGAAATGCTCGGAGGATTTCCACGTATCAATTGCAGAGGGGAAGTACTGCTATGTGCAGATAGTCAGTCAGCAGCGTGTAAAACTGTGTGACTCCAACGTGATGTTGGTAAATTGCAACTCATCAACAAAGGTCTTGCAATGAATTTGATCCTCTTGTTTAGGGATTCAACCAAACCAGTATGTGTATGGACATATGGAACAAAGTGCTGAACTTCAATCCCAAGGCCATGCAATAGTAATTGGAGGCACATGAAGAGAATTCTGCAGCATTGTTCATGCGAATTGATTTAATTTGACTTTGTGGATAACAGGCATGTAACATAGTTACTTCCCTCATTATCTTGGTAAATGCATGGTTTTGTGTGGATAGAACGCACACATGTGACCATCGTGTAGATGCGTCAACAAACACCATGAAATACCTAAATGGTCCAGATAGTGGTTGGATGAGACCACATATGCTCCCTGAATATGTTCAAAGAACTGAAGTGGTTCAGCTTGTCTTTTGAGGTGCGAGAGCCTCAAAATTAGCTTCCCTAGGGTGCATGATGTGCACACAAAGTCTTATGATGGAGGAAATTTGAACTCGAGCAAATTGTGACCAACGGAATTGCATTATATGCAACATGTTCTACGGGTTGGATGTATGTACGTGTAGTACAATCCAAACAATAGAGAGGGTACTGATTTTAAATACTTGTTCCTCATCCATCGGATTGACTCCCATAGATATCCATATATAGAGTTAAAGATTTTCAATATGGAAATCATTCTCATATATATATAATATATACAATCTTTTGTATATCATAGTGCTGATACATTATATATGTTCTATTAAACAACATAAATGGACATGAATAAATTGATCACTAAGGAGACAGTGGGAATAGCTGAAGTCGCCAAACGCGTCGATTGACTTGTACTCAATCATCATGTTCTCGTGCCCATAGGGTTCTCTGACTACTGAGAGCAATGGTGTTGCTAGAAGGACGTCTTGCAAGCAACCATCTCCATTAGTGCTATTGGAATGAAGGTTAAAGTGAATTTCAAACCTTTGCCCTTGAGGTCCTTTGCATCTCACGGATTTCTGATACAGCATAACCAGATATTGTGGGGTATGGACGGTAGTCCTCCGTGGTTGCGTATAGCATCCACAGTTATTGCAAAAGCTTAGTTTTTTTTCAAACTTATGTTCTGTGATGCCTTTCCCACAATCTGAGTTTTTAGGCTTTCTGTTCCAGTTGCACTTCCGCATAACATTGAAATCTGACGGTCTGCCATTGAAGGCACCATCAAAGTTTCGTCCGTTCGCGACATTCATATGAACTTCAAGCATAGGTTGAGAACCAACCGGGCGCTGAGAGCCATTCTTAGTGAGTAGCTCATCATACTTTTCAGCTTGAAGTAGGATATGAATAAGGTCAGAATAGACTTGGTAGTCGTGAGCAGGGTACTGCTGCTTTGGGCCACCGCTCATGAAAAGGTAAAAGGTATGTCATCACCAGTGCCGTGGCACACGTCTGACGTGTCTAAGTAATCCATCTGACGAACTGGAAAACATGGCTTTTCCCGGAGCTCCTATTTGACACGTTTTGCTTCAGGTAGCATGGTGAGATCATCTCCAACATCGGCGCTTAAAAAGCCGCGCGCCGAATAAACCGCCAATATAGCGCGCGCGGCCGAATCTAGTCCTCCAGCGGCAGCGCAATAACCCCGTGCGCGAAAAAGCGTCCCGCGCGATGGACGAAGCGGTACATTTCGCATCATATTTGAGGTGTCCAGTCCAGCGCGCGGACGAAAGGGGAAAAGCGCGTGAGCCACCAACCGCCGGATCTGAAGTCTCCCGCCCAGCGCGCCGCCGCTCGCATCTGTCCCCCATCTCCTCCGGTGACCCCGCGCTCGATTTACCTACCGGCGGCGCTTCCTCCGCTACTCCCCAGCGCGCCGCCGCTTTCTATGGCCGCGCGCAGGTCGTCGCGGCACTGAGTCGGGCCCAGCCTTACGCCGCCGCTGCTTCCTCGACCCCCTCGTCGCCGCCACCCCTCCAGCGCGCAGGTCGTCGGCCGAACAGCGGTGGATCTCTGTCGCCACCGTTGGCACCTCTGCGCGCACAAGGTGTTTGACAAAACACTTGCAAGGTATATTTTAGATATGAACTTTGATTTATTAGGCAAATTTGGTGCATTTTAGTTTGTAGATTTAAAGTAGTGTAAATTTATGTATGTAGATGAGTTCGTCCTACGATTCTTCCGATGAAGAATTTGATCTTCAAGAGGAGGAGGACGTCGCAATGATCCTAGCTATCCACGCCAACAAAAAGCCGAAGCACGGTGGTTCAGTTTTCGGTCGTCAGAAATTGTGGAGGGAAAGGATCGATGCTCACGAAAGATTGATGATGAACTATTTTGTGGAGCATCCCACATACCCCGAGTCATATTTCCGGCGCCGTTTTAGGATGAGCATCGACTTGTTCAAGCACATCGCGGAGAAGTTGGCGAGGCATGATCGGTTTTTTCAGCAAAGGAGGAACGCCGCCGGAGAGCTAGGGCATAGCACCTTTCAAAAGGTGACCGCCGCTTTGCGTATGTTGGCATACGGGATTCCGGCGGATCTAGTTGATGACCACTTGGCCATGGGTGAGAGCCAAGCCATCATGTGTGTCAAGCGGTTTGTCGTTGGAATTGTGCAAGTATTTGGCAATGAATATTTGCGAGCTCTCAATGTGGCAGACACGGCTAGGCTTTTGGAGTTCAACGCCGCTCGGGGTTCCCAGGTATGCTTGGCTCCATTGATTGCATGCACTGGAGTTGGAAGAAGTATCATGCGGCATGGCATGGACAATTCCAAGGCCACAAAAAGGATTCCACTATAATCCTTGAAGCGGTGGCCGATCATGAGACTTGGATTTGGCATGCATTTTTTGGCATGCTCGGAGCTCTCAATGACATCAATGTTCTTCACCGGTCACCACTCATGAATAAGATTGCAAAAGGTCAAACTTGCCCAGTGAAGTTTGTAGCAAACGGCCGTACGTACAACTATGGCTACTATCTTGCGGATGGCATCTACCCAAGGTGGCAAACATTTGTGAAACCGGTTCACAAACCGCAAGGTAAGAAAATGCTTGATTTCCACAATGCTCAAGCGGCGGCTAGGAAAGATGTGGAGAGAGCATTTGAGATTTTACAAGCCCAATTTGCTATTGTGAGAGGACCAGCTAGATTTTGGGATCAAGACATGCTTTGGTACATCATGACCGCTTGTGTGATCATGCATAATATGATCATCGAGAATGAGCGCGGGCAAGATTTGGACTACACTCACTATGAGTTGATGGGACATCCCGTGTAAGTGCGGAGGAGGGCTGAGAGGACAGCCCGCTTTGTTGCATCTTATCATGCCATTCGACATAATGAACGACATGATGAGCTTCAAAAGGATCTAATGGAGGAGTGGTGGACATGGAATGGGCAACAATGAGTTTAAAGGTGTATGTTTGTTGTATGTTTATTGTATTGTTGATGAACTATTCATTCTATTGTTTGGTGAACTATTTGTATTCAAGAAAAACTATTTGTTTGTGTTGTAATAATAATGAAACTATTTATTGTTGATTTATTTGGTGTCTGTTTGATCTTCTTTGTTGCATGTTTGACTGCAAATGTTGTTTGTGCTGGGCGCGCGCTGGAGTTTAGCGCGTCTGGAAAACCGTCCCATTTTCGCGCGATATTATAGCGCGGCTACTAAAGCAAAACATGCGCGCATCACGCTAAACGTCTATTTTGGCGCTGCAAAAAAGTTATACCGCGCCGGTGCGTTGTGCGCCTGTTGGAGATGCTCTGAATGGCGATGACTGAAGAAGGAGGTGTTGAGCCGGGCCATCGACTTGGCTCCGCTTCTTCATCTACCTCGCGCCTTCCTCGTTCTTGTCCCCCAACAACTTCGGTACCCCAGCCACTAGCCGGGCTGTCCCACCCCATCTATCCGCAGCCCACCGCCGTAGTGGCGAAGCCCGGACTAGGAAGTTGTGTTGTCAACTCAAAATTATTTGTATGAATTTTATATTTTTCGTATAATTAATACATTATGTAAGAAGTTTTTCGACTACACAGTAGAGACGTGGCACGCCACTGCCACCGCCGGTCCACTCCTTTCCCCCCGATCTTCCCTCTAAATTCTCCCGTTTGTGACGCCGGTCCCGCAACCGAAACTCTAAGTTTCTGTTGCGACTTGCGGGCGAGCTCCCGCACCCGACCACCAAGATAAAGTACGGCCGCAACCTCCATCTGCGCCGCCGCAGCGAGCCGCGCTATCATCGTGTAAGGTGAGACCTATTCCTCACCTGGCCGCCGATGTCATGGCCAGCAGCGCCGTCCCCGTCGACAAGAGTGTGGCGTCATCTCTGCCTCTTCGGTAGTGTTCGCGAATGGCCACCGATGCAAACGGGCTAGGCCCAAAACAGCGAGAGAATATAATGGGCTGCGTATTCAGTTTGTGAATTCCTGAGGCCTAAAACCCAGCCCAGCCCAGCGCAGGCGCCGAGAGCGACGTGTTTGTATTCTTTTCAAATTCTCTCTAAAAAAAAGTTCAGTTAAAATCCTAGTCACCAATCGGGTCCGGTTCCTCCGTCCCCTCCCTCGCTCTAAAATTGACCAACGGCGACGAGACCAAAGGTGGAAGACCACATTCTCCCCCATTTCATTTGGACCCGGAGAAACCTGGAGGAAATCGATCTCCTCACACTTCCGACCAGAGAAAAGGGAATTTCTGGCCAAAGCAAGAGGAGCAGTGCTTTGATCGCACCGAGGAGGTTGGGAATTTACAGGCTGAGGGGGACTTGACGGGAGGAGGGATCATGGATCAGATAATGGGGAAGGTGGGCGGGCTCTGGTTCAGCCAGAACGCCGGCAAGGAGATGAACAACGTCGGCGACGACATCAATGTGAGGCCCTCTCCTATTCTTTTCTTTCGATTTCTTTCAAGTCCATAGATCCGAAATCGCTTTACTTTTTCGCGTATCGTGTGATCAGATCGATCGGACAATTTGCTGCTGTCATTTTTTCATTATAAACCTGCATACACCTTTGGTGTCTCGTTCTCTCCGGCTCGCTCCTCGGATGTATTCTCAATGATTGTTCTATATCCGGTCCAACTAATGCCTTGGGCATTGCTCTTGTCGAAGGGGAGGCTATCGAGCTAGATGACGTGGATGATCCCTAGATGATTACTTACAACTTATACAAGGCGGTCATGCCGGCCGGCAGTATTTAGCTGAATTACAGTTACAGATCGTGCCTTTGCACTGGCCGGTAGATTCAGCAGAGTTTACACAACACTTTTGAGGTAGAAATTAGACCAGAATCAATGAAATACTGTGGCGTCTTACCTACACTATATTACGAATGGAATGTTATGTCAGTTTTGAAACCATGCTTCCATAATGCCAGCAACAGGAGAATTTCATTTTTCTTCTGTGCTGACTCTGTCAACCTTTTACTGTTTTGCTCAGTCAATCTCGAGCAGCATTGGAGATGGAGCCAAATGGATGGTTAACAAAATCAAAGGTACGGTAGTCGACGGCTAGCTTTGCTGATTTTAGTAGAAGAAAAGCTACAGCATGATGCTTTGCTTTAGGATGAACACGAACCCTTTGCTGTTTGTTCGCTATGATATTACGTTCTTCATGAACATGGAGCATTCTTTTGCCTCTTCTCTGTACCCATATGAGTACACCACTTTGGTTTCAGGGAAGATGCAGAAACCACTGCCTGAATTCCTCAAGGACTACGACCTCCCGATGGGCCTCTTCCCGCAGGACGCGACCAACTACGAATTCGACGAGGAGACGAAGAAGCTCACGGTGTACATCGCGTCGGCGTGCGAGGTCGGGTACAAGGACTCGTCGGTGCTCCGGTTCTCCACCGCCGTGACCGGCCACCTCGACAAGGGGAAGCTGTCGGAGGTGGAGGGCATCAAGACCAAGATCCTGATCTGGACCAAGGTGACGGCCGTCAGGACCGAGGACGCCAAGGTGCACTTCTCCGCCGGACTGAACAAGACCCGGAATCGCGACGCCTACGAGGTTGTTAGGGATGGCGTTGCCATAAACAAGTTCTAGATCATATGGTTACTTTTCGACGTAAGGCTTTGCTGTACTTGCCAGCGGTTGCTCCTCTCTCTTGCCATACCAAAAACATGTCTGTGTGTGCAACAACGCTGATGTGTTTTGAATGATCAGGTGTAAATGTCTGTAAAAAACAAACCGAAACAGCTGTTTGGTAGGGAATCATCATGGGATCCCCATCTTTACACTGGATGGCAATTACATTCTCACATTGAGAAATGAACTGAGGACTGTTTGTGTTTGCCCCATGCGTGAAATTTCTGATCAACAAACACATGGAGAGGATGCAAACAAGTAAACAGCTTTTCTTTTTTTTTTGAGCGAAAAAAAAAGTAAACAGCTAAATGAACAAATCAAGATGCGCTTGCACGGCCCAAACAGGCCCAACAAAGCTCACCAACACATTGGGGGCTTCGGATCCGGAAGCGAGCGGCACACTGGCGCACATCTCTGGACTCCTCTAGTCATCTTCCTTCTCCTCCCCGACGACGGCAACCATGTCCATCCCCGGGAACGGCCACCTCCCCGCCTCCACCGGCCTACCAGATCACTCCTCCGCCTCAGACTCCGAGGCTGAGGTTGACGCCGACTACCTCCCTCTCTCCGGCGCCGCATCGGACAGCGACACAGACACCGAGCCGGACCCCGACCTTGCATCTCACCACCGCCTCGATGCGATCGACAACGGCATCTCCGCGCTGGATCTCGCTTCCGACGGAGAAGAAAGCGACGAGGAAGACCAGAGCGTGACGGAGGCCGAGTCCCGGGCTTCATCCGACGACGCGCGCCGGCGACGCGCCCAGCTGCCCGCGGGCGCCGCGGCCCGGATCGTGGACGCGATGCGCGGCGTGGCGTTCCCCGGCGCGCCGCCGTCGTGGGCGGGAAGCGTCCCCGACGAGCAGTGGCTCGACCGCCTCCGCTCCCTCCGCGGCGGCTCCAACTAAACAGGACAGATGGATTCTCTTCCCCCCAAATCTCTGTGAGCTTGTGCTTTTGCTTGTACGGATTCAACATTCCTCTATCGCCTTTAGTTTTCCAGTCGAATCGCTGCTGCTTCGGAATTTCGTGGGCAGATCGTCAGCGATATCATCAGTGTGGAGCAATTGTAATCTTTACTCTTTTTTTCACAAGCGTGTCCGACGAATTGCTCTACTGATATGCAAGTAACTATTCTATTTGTGATTTTGTGAGTAGAGATTTGTGGTTCCGGGTTCCATTGCTCTTTATATAAAAATTCAAATTCATCTATATCTATACTACTCCCTCCGGTCCTAAAAAAGATTCGCGACTGCTCTTTTTGCAAAACGCCCCCTTGTTCTTTTCTGTCTCAACCCGCAGTCCGTCTCTCTCTCCACGCTCTCCACTCGTCTCTCTCTCCACGCGATGGTCTCTCTCTCCCCATCGCCCGCTCCCTCGCCGGCGCGCTCTCCCCTCCCCATCCCCACCCATGGCCGGCACCGACTCCGACGACGACCAGCCCGCGCCGCCGCCCCCATCCACCACCTCCCCCCCCCCCCCCCGACGCGCTCCCCTCCACCTCCCTCGCCCGCTCCCCTCCACCTTCTCTCGCCCAAGAAAAGATCGGACCTTTTGGTCCAAGCCGGCGACGAATCGCCGGATCCGCCGTCGGAGAGGCTGGATCCGGTGTCTGCGAGACCGGACGCGCCGGATTTAGTGGCTGCGGCCGGCGGAGGTCGGGACTGGGCCATCAAGAACCTGGACGTCGCAGAGGACACGACGGAGGATGAGCTTGCTATTGCGGAGGAAGAGGAGGAGGTTGTGGAGGCGGAGGAGAGTGTAGAGGAGGAGGCGCCGGTGGAGGTCGGGGCGTACGTGGAGCCGCCGGAGGAGGCCAAGGTCTACGTCAGCAACCTGCCCTACGACGTCGACAGCGAGCGCCTCGCGCAGCTCTTCGAGCAGGCTGGCGTCGTCGAGGTCTCAGAGGTGAGCACACCGCAGCACTTCCTCTCTCTCGTTGCTTGCTCTTCCCTAGTCAGCTGCGGTAACACCAGAAGCATTCAGTTTCTGGGCTTATGGACAAGTAAATGTCTGATTAAATGAGGTCATACGTAGTTGCTGCTCTGTTGAATGAAGCTCGCAGGGAGGAGCTGCAGCTGCTACAATCGAACTTGCTGCTTGGCAAGCCTCTTGCGTAGTTGTAGGAGGTTTTTCATTTTGGAAGGATGCATCATACGTGTGCTTCTAACACGACGTTTTGGTATCAGAAACTCTGAAATATGTGACACGGCTTCTAACACGACGTTTTGGTGGTGCGCAAAACATGCAATTTAAATGCCTTTCTCTGCTGAAAAAACATACAGTATCATTGTAAGATTAAACTGAAACTTAACTTGCTGGATAGTCTCCAGGATTCATGATTTTTGCCACTGTGGTGTAATGTGTGCAATATAACCGTAAGATTCATCAGTTAAGAGCACATTTTAGCATGCAATATCATTGTAAGATTAGTGCTAAACTGAAAACTGGATAATCTTGCTTCACTTGTGCTGCACGTTAATGTCAGCAGCAAGGATTTGTTGTACTGCTTGCACTCCTATTCTTGTGTATACCGTGATAAATTTGTGAACTGAATATGCAAGCTAGCTTTAGAACAGAAATGTTTGCTGTCTCACTTACAGTACAAGTGTGAATATTTATGAATGCTTTCTCTAATTCAGTGAGTACATATAGAACAGGAGCACATATAGTGCTAATACATACATATATTAGTGATTACAAATGAATGCTTGCTTGCACTGCTTGGAGCACACAACACATACACACAACACATACACACAACACACATCTTGGAGTACTGAATGTATAAGCTGCCTGCATTTATCCAGGTTCCCAGGTCTAAAAGGTCAACGGCTCGTGATGTCTATGCTTGCCCTTATCTTGTTGAGAGTACTTCTAAAAGCTTGGTAATCTAACTCTGTGATGACAAAGTGGGGCTAAAAACAAAGTTTTATGTTTTTCCTGTGACTAAAAACAAACAAGCTTGCTTAGATATGGTTATGTCTGGACTAAATCAGTGAACTTGGAGACTGAGACCGTCTTGCTAGTTTGTTTCTTGCTCTGTTTGCAAGTACTCTTACTGATAAATTTGTAAACTCAATATGAACTGAACAAATTTGTAAACTCAATATGAACTGCTTACAAGTGTCAATATTTTTCTCCTTCTAAACAAGGACCACTCCTTCTTGTACTCCTTTCCTCTTTCTTTTCTTGTTTGCTGTTGCTCCATTTGACAAGGATAATGCCTCTACTTCATAGGCAGCTATAATTTCCAAGGTCTTTCTATAGAGTTCACCATCAATCCTTAGAGCCATAGGCAGAGTTCCTTCCCTCAACATTTTGTCCTTGTTCATGTGGGGAATCTCATACTTATTGCCACCTCTAGCATTCATAACTTCCAGCAGAACTGACTGTAAAGTTATGAACACTTTGTCAAGATTATGCACTGGATAGCTGTGAAAAGCATCTTCAACTGATTCTATGAGGTCACTCAGATTTTTTGGTGCAGTTTCTAATGTTAAGGATTGAATGGACCTAAAATATGCAAGGTCCAACACGTTCATATCCGGTGAGTTTGCAGGTTGTTGCATTAGCTGGATATCCATCCCTGTTTTTGCTACAGCTGCTCTAAAAGCTGGATCACTAGGCAAAACATGTGTTCGTGCATTGTCTTGTTGAATATAGATCGTCCCTTCGTCATCATCAGGCCATAGGGCTTCAATTGCTGGAATTACTTTGTTACATAGGTAGTCTCGATGGACATCTCTGGTAACTGTCACCGCCTTGACTTCCAAAGTTCCTTTGGCTCGGTTCTTAGATTTTTTTACAGCTGGAGTTAACTTGACGAATGGCCAGATACCTATTTTTCCATCAAATGTCACTCCATCGGCATCACGCCTTGGCCTCGCCACTGCACAAAGGAACATTACCTTTCCAATTCTGTTTTTGCTTTGGATACTGCGCTCAGGATTAGCTTCTTCTGACGATAGGTAGTAGGTCCTCTTTTTTTTAGTCAAGTCAAACCATTTTTCATCCGTATGTAGAATCTTTCGCATGTCTATGAATTTAGGCATAGCATCCGACACAGTTCTTTCATCCACCATCGAGACAGTGAATTTCAGCCTGTCTATTTGGTTTGCTAGCTTGAGATAGGGCTTTATAGTGCTTGTGTGCTTCCTAATCTGGCCCCATTTTAACCTCCTTTGCAATGATGTATAGGGAGCTAATTTGGCCTTTGCATTGTTTCAGGAATGCTTGGAATAAATTGGGTGCTATGCCTACAGAAGAAGCAAGGATGAACAACAAGGATAAACTGACTTCTGTTGATAAACAGGTGAGCGTATGTAAAACATTCGTTCTATTTCATGACATTGTTCCAATACAAGACTTGAATTAAGTTTACATTGATTTTACTGCCCTGAGCATTTATACTGTCAACTTCTGGAGTATGTTTCTACTGTGATGTTTGTATGCTTGTATTGTCAAGTTCATGATGTAGTGTACTGGTTAGCATTGTTAAACTGGACTAGGAGCTAAACCTGGGATACATTATGTCATGTTATTGGAGAATGACTCATCTCATGCACTCAGCACTAGTCTAGAGGTAGCAGAATTGCAATATGATTATATGAACATAGGAGTATTTTGCATGTTATATCAATATGATTATATGAACATAGGAGTAGCTTACTTGTGTAACCTGTAGTAGTTTCATACAGCAGTGCTCTAGTGCTCTAGTGCTATTGCTCTAGTGCTCGGACTACACCATTTGTTCTATTGCTCTAGTGCTGAATACCGCTGCATCCTTATACCACCTGTTGTGATTCAATCACTACATGCTTATATTGCTTTAATAAAGGAGTATCTATTGCTCTAGTTATGCATGCCATGTACTGAGATTCTCCACTTCTTTTTACAGGTCAGGAAAGTGGACATGCTTGACGGCGTGACAATCTTGAGGTCTGAGAAGGTCAAGGATAAAGGAGGGAACATCAACCATCTGATGATTGAGCAGGTGGTATGAAACTTGTTTGTTTACTTCCACTAGTGATACAACTATAGTTCAAATAAAATTGCATGCCAGAGGTCGGCCGATTCCAGAATGAATGCAATAAAATAAGCTGTGTTTAAATCAGTTTGACTGTCCTGATCATTCTTTCTTTTTCTGCAAAAGCGTTGCTCATTTCTTATCAACTTGGCATTTTGGATTGGATTGCCTTAATAAAAATTGGCTCTCTGGATTAAGTTGGTTGTTGGACACACGACCATCTTGATATTATGCATGGCATGAAATGAATTGCTTGATATTATGTATGGCATGAAATGAATTGCTTGATATCTAGTCCACAAAGGAGATTTGCTCTGTTCCAGTGTCCAAGGGACATGCTTACTTCACATAGTATGTTAACAATCCAGATGCATATGCTTGCTGAATTGTTGGTAAAATACTGTTTTTCTTGTTCACAGCTATTGCACTCTCTGACGATCACAAGCCGAACAGAAGTGATGAGAGGAAACGAATCGAGAGAGCTGGTGGGATTGTTATGTGGGCTGGTAAGTAATGCATCTATCACAGGAAGAACCCCTTGACTAGGGCATGGGGTGTTGGTCTCACAAATTCTGATAGTGGCAAATGGACTTGTGCAGGAACTTGGAGGGTAGGTGGCGTACTTGCAATGTCTAGGGCATTTGGCAACCGCTTGCTGAAGCAATTTGTTGTCGCAGAACCGGAGATGCAGGTAACTTGTGCTTCTATACTTGTGTTCGTTAAACAAAGACACAGGTTTCTCTTTCGCGGCTTATATGCAAGATAAACTGGAGTACAATTTGTATTGTGCAGGAGGCAGGACCTGATGATGATCCGGAGGCCGAGGACGAAGCTGCACTCGAAGATCTCGAGGTGCAGGAAGAATCTGCAGTTGAAGATGCACCTGATGCATCCATTTTCCCGGAGTCGGCGATCTGGAGGCTTGTTGGGAGCGAGCTGCAGGTGAGCTGCAGGCGATCTGCTGTGCAATTACTCTGCTACTGCTCTGCAATTGTTTGATCTGCTGTGCTACTGCTTGCTGTTCAGCAGGCTCAGTCTGCTGCTACGATCCTAGGAGAGCTCCGTGCTGGAGCTGATGCGATCCAGAGAGAAGTCCGATGCGCAGAGGATGCTGCTCAGTCCATGCTGGGCGAGGCGCAGAGGATGCTGGGAGAGGTCCAGTGATACTGGGCGAGGCGCCCCAGCGGCCGGCGACCTAGGAGCAATCAGGGCTAGCTCGTCCCGCGTCCGGCGACCGGCGGCCGGCTGGATCTGCAACGTGGGTGCTGGCGATCGATCGATGATGGTGGAGCGATCGATCGATGGGGAGCGAGGCTAGCGATCGATCGCCCCGGGCGAGCGAGCGAGACGGGCGGGCGAGTGAGACGGGCGGCGAGCGAGCGAGCTACACGAGAGAGGCGAGCTGCGGAGGGACTTTATTTCCAGTTTTTGAATCTCGAAGGATAATTATGTAAAATGGACTTTGTACTGTTGGTGCGCCCCTTTTTTTGGATCGGAGGGAGTACTATTAAAAAAGCAAACATGTTTATCAAAAAAGCAAAACATGTTGGATACTTCTCGGCCACGACCGGACTCGAAAGTAGTCGGCTCGCTAATTAGAAAAGGAAGGCGACGGGCCCTTGTCCCGCTCGGCGATCACGAAGTTGAGCACCACGTCACGAGGGCCCTTGCCGGTGCGACCGCTCCTTGGCCCTGAGCACTGAACCGGCGCGCTGCCTCTGGATTCCCCGCTGGCGGACGAGCGGCGTGACGACGGCCGAGCACACGGACGCGCCTCGCCGGCGCGATCGCCGCCCCCTGGATTCTCTGTGTGTTGTGGATTTCCCGCACGCCACCATGGCCCTACCCAGCTAGCAGAGCCGCGCTGATGCTGCCCAAGCTCACGCCGCCGCCTTCCATCTCACGCTCGCCGCCCCTTCGTACCCGCACAGGATGAGCAGGCCGACTACATTGATGCATCTCGATTGATCCTATCGGTCCTGCCCCCCTTATTTACTTCTGTTTCACTGCGTCATCAACGGCGGAACCAGGAAATACACACAGGGGGGGCCGCCCATTCCTGATGTGTTCCGACTTGAAGAAAATCGAAGCATTTTTGAGGATTTTTTGGATGAATTTGTCGCTTGGATGCTTCAAATACGGAAGAAGAGATAGTCACATAGAGCAGAGAAGCTACGGGAAAGCAGGATGTGCAGCCTGCATGCATGCGTGAAGGAAAGTAAGAAAAGTCCAAAAGAGTTGTCCCTCTCTAGTCTTAGGAGTGAAGCATATAGAGTAGGATACACAGATTTTAGACAAGAAATCCCACGGTATTAAACAAATTTCTGCATGTTGGGGGGAGCCACGGCTCCTGCCCGCACCCCCCTGGTTCCGCCATTGTGCGTCATGTGCCTGCGTTCTCATGGCCCCAATCATCGTAGCGCAATCCTTATGGATCATACCGTGACGTGATGTACAGTGCAACCAAGCAGCATGCATCTGCCGGTGGCCGATGCCTCAAGTGAATCACTGCTGCCTCTTGACGTGTAGTGCAACTGACGTTTCCCTCCTTCCTATTAGTCTTTCTCAATACTTTTGGACGATGCTTGGCACAGTAAACTCATTTCTCCCTTATAATTTTGGATTGCTCTCGGCAATTTTTTTTCTTAAGACACATACTATTATGTTTTAGAAACTTGAATTGGGATAGATGGAAAATATTCATGATATAACTATTTGTAAAATCTTATTTGATGTATCATAAAATATGTTCAGCCAAACATGTGTTTTCATTTTGAATGGTTTGGAGTGACATTCAGAGACAAAGATATCAATGCTTGCAAGAATATATGTATACATATATTAATTCATTACTGAGATGTATTATTAATTTGATTGCATGTGCTTTCGTAAATATATCCTTATTAGTCGAGACGCAGATTGTGCGTGCAAAAGCTTTTCAATTTCACAGATATTACGGGGATTTTTCCACTGTGGTGCTTGACTCTACACTCCTACTCTCTTGTGTTGATGTGATACCGAAAGTGCTCCTTCTTCCCTGCCCGTAGGTGTAGCTTCGGCGAGTGCCACGTGAATCCAGTTGGGCCGAGGGCATTTTCCACGACAGTAGCGATGAGGATGACGACAACCTTCATACTCGTTGTCTCTTCCGTGCGCTCTTTATCTTCCACTCTACATGCAGGTGATAATGCCCGAGGCGGTGCGGCGCTGAAGGTCGTGTTGAAGGATACGGGTGTGACATTGAGAATATGACATAATTTATGCTGAGAATATGCCAAAAAAGCATGCCTTCATCGCGGGGCACCAGTTCAGTTGGCTTTGGTGTGAAATTTGTGTGATCTATGATTCTTACATAAGCATCGTTCTCTTTGTAATATAAATTTTAGAACCAATGCAAAAGGTTAAAGAAGCAATCCTTATAGATCATGATATTTTCTTTACTACTTATAAATTATCCCCTTTGTATGAAGACGTGCATTGCACGTACATTCCAACTAGTATTTATAAGTTTTAGAAAAGTTTGTCAATCCCAAAGACGTGTAAAAAACTAAAAACTCTCGATTCAAAATACTTTATCTTCTGAGCTACACAAAAATTACAAATGTGTAGATTGAAATGCACAAACTTTCAAGTCTCCGGAATATACAACATTTGTCATTTTTGTGTAGTTGATAATATACAATATTCAAATGAGACAACATCTCATATTGTCGGGTTTCGCGGCCTTCTTTTCAGTTCCCTCCATCCTTGTGAAATCTTGGCGCAACGGAAATTACAGCCAACGACCTCCATCCCGTCGTCAATCGTCGCTTGTTTCCCACCTCTTTGGAGTTCGGAGGTGGTTATTTCCTTCCTCCCCTTTTTGGCTGGAGCTCCCACCATGGATCCGTCGCAGAGCTCCGCGCGGGCCCCGCAATGGTGGGAATGGGCCCCTCCATGCGTGATTGAGCCGCAGATTCGTCGCCGCCCCTGTCAGCCCTGCGGATTGAGCGTCACCTTACCGCTAGTCGGTAGGGAAGAAGGGCCGCTGATTTGAGGCCTCCGTCTGTCGCTGCAGAAAGGTTACTTTCTTTCGATTTGTAGTTTAGAAATCAGTCAATTATTTAGTTTAACGTTCGTCGACGCCGACGCCGCATCAGTGGAATTGTATGGGAGATAGTCTCCAATTTTATTTAGTTAATTCTCAGTCGACTTAACAAATAAGCATGGCTCATTTTGCCAACAAAGAAAAACTTGGTGGAAGGTCCTAGAACAAATACAAGAGACATGACAATGAAAATAAAACTCAAAAAGAATCATTCCCCTAAAGAAAAACTCAAAAGAGAATGACCTGCGTGCACGGCAATCCAGAGGCCAATTTATTTCGAAGCAGCGTGCAACCCGTCACGCAACTGATACGGCAGAACATATTCCGCTTCCCGTTCCGTTCTAGTCCATTCCTAAATCCCGCAGAGCGAAGGCAAAGCGAGCACACAAACCCCATCTGCTCCGCTCCTCCCAGGCCTTCCATCTCCGCCTTCGTCTGCCGCCCACGCAAGCCCAAAACCCCAACCCTAGCGAGGATTCGAAGGAGCGGCGGCGACCACCACCGGAGGGGAGATGGTGTTCTTCGCGCTGCTCGTTGGGGCGGAGCTCGACGGCCTCACCAACCTGCAGCCAAGCGGCGGCGTCGACGACCGCAGCTACCCGTACTACTTCAAGGTCCGGTTTCCGATTCCGCGCTATCGCGCTCCCTGTCCTCTCCATCTCTCCGATTCGCATGATTTTTGTTTTGTTTTGGGAACTCTGATTCGGATGATTCTGATGGGGTTGTTGTGTCTGATGGAGACTGCGGGGAAACCAGTGCCAAGACCACCTGCATCTCCCTCGACGAGGTCGTCGAACTGTCCAGCGGCAAAAGCACCGCCAACCTCGTCCAGAAGGTGCCACCTTGTGCCATCGCACGCCTCCTCTCAACTCATATGTGGCTTTAGCTTTCTGTCTGTCTGTGGAAAATATTGTTTGTGCCATTGTGTGGTTGATGATACTGGAAGTGCGTGTTTGTGCGTTGGTAGGATAGATCGGCTTGTTCCTTTGTTGTGTGTACTCTTGGCAGAACTAGTAGGGTTGAGCTTTCCGTGTGGGATTTGGTATCGTGATTTTTCTAGACACGATTTGGTACTGTGTTTTCTGCTTACACCGTTACAATGTCGGGTATTATGAAGTGCCTGATTTCTCTTTTTGTTAAAAATGGGGGATTAGATTGTGTGGTGGAGGGGTCATATTTGTGTTTGAAGTTAAGAATAGAGGCGTGTTATCTTCTATGATTCGTTTGCTTGGTAAGGAATCTTGTTAACGTGTGAAGTTGGTTAAGCTCTTCGAAATCTGTGCTAATGGGTGGTGATAGTGTGCCTTTCATGTGAATTTGTAAGTGCAGACAAGACAATTGTTGTCTCAGCACTAAATTTTATTGGGAGCACTTTATTTACTGATATTTGAGTTGTTTATATATGATCGAAATATTCCGTTTGCATGTGAAAATAGTGAAAAAATTCTTATGAGGTCTTCAATACCGCATCTAGCATGTAGATGCTTTGATTGCGGCTTAACAAAAGGATGCCTGTCTTTTGGATGAAACAATTCCAAGGTGATTCGATGTCGTGAAGCGATTATATTGGCTTATTTTTAGGAGGACCGTTTACATTGTTTAAGTTAGGAGGAACTTTCTGTCTTGTAACTCTTGTTTGTAGTCCTTAATGTTGCACGTGTTGTCTGGGATTTTATTATTGCTGGAACTAGTTCTGCTACTCCCTGTGTTTCACTGATGGGTACTGAACATTGGGTGATCTCATTTTTTTTTATTTTCTTAATGGAAGTTGAGTTTTCAAGCTGGAAAATCTTTATTTAAACAGCACAAACACAATATATTTGCTTATTTGACAGTATGAGCCCCCATACAATTATCTCTTGCTATTTTTCTGAATGTGTCTGGGTTAGATAGATTTACTTGTTTTCTGGGTATCAACATATGTTTTTCGTTTTGTTTGGTAACTGAACCAATTATTTAGTGGATAGACATGGGTCTATCTTGTTTGGCTAGAATATTTTGAGGTATAAATCAGTAATCATTGGAAGATTTATGAATTTTATTATGTACTTCAGTGTATGGGAACTGAGGTCCTTGTGTACTTTAAAATGGTTTTTTAGCTTTCTTTTATGGATCATATTATACCCCTAGGAGATTCCGATGGAATCCTGTATGCTCATAGAGTGCAAGGTAACTTTGCCGCTGCCTGCTGCTCATGACGAGATGAGTGCCTCAGTTAATGTTGGTTACCACTATGGTTTCCGTTCTTACATCTGAGTTGTTGCGTTACACATTACATGCTGTTAGTTTTGTGAGTACTTGATATCCATTCTGAAAATTATCAAAATACGTCATAGAAATGCATAAATAATTACTGTTTATGTTTATGCCCCTGATATTTCTTTTATTGGTGCTATGTTATCTTATGTCCATATTATGTTATGCATTTATGGTCATGACAGATAGATCATGTTTGTACTGAGTAGGAGACATTTGTCATGTTTGGTCACAAAAAGAATAATCACAAGCATGATCCTGTATTAATTCATCTTCTTTGAGTGGTACCTCTTCCTATGTGACGGTAGATCAACTATATTTCCCAGATTCCCCTGTCAATGATTAATTATTTATTGTGTGCATTCAGCTTTTCTAAAAATGTTACTCCCTACGTCCCAAAATATAAGGCGCGCTATTTTTATGCTGGTCTTTGATGTTTGACTTTGACCATTAATATATACTAAATTATTTGGATTGAGAATATATAAATTGTACCGTTAGATTCGTCTTGCAAAATTCTTTCATTCCATATATCATTCTACGAATTTTGTGTATATATTATAAGTATAAATAGTGGTCAAAGTTGTACCCGTTGACCAGCGAAATTAAAGGGCGCCTTATATTTTGAAACGGAGGGAGTAGTTATTTTAACAATGCTGCTGCTGCTGCTGCTGCTGCTGCTGCATGTGTTATGCTAGCTGTTTTAGATGACTGTTTTTGTATGTCCATGGCTGTAAGACACTGAGCTTTGCCAAATAAATGACTTCATATTGTTATTGTTTAATGATCAAACACGGACCAGTAGGTAAAACTCTCGTTTTATGTTATCGTTACACCTGCATCTTTGCTAGAGCAATACATAACTTACACTTATCACTATCAGCATTGCAAAATCTCATTACTCTGTTGTTGTTCCTTGGAATCTTAAGCATTTCTTATTTGGACTTTGAGGGGCTTTAGAAGATCCATAATGCTCCATTTCAAACAGTACTTCTGTTGCAAACCATTTCATGATTTGTGTAATTGAAACATAGTTGTCTTAATACCTGATGGAAGAATATATTGCTGAATTGCGTTTCAAAGGCTCATTGCTGGTCTTTTCCCTTGATCTTTCTAGGGAAGGAGTACACGAGCAAAAAACTTGTTTCAGTAGATAGTTTGTCATACTGCTAGATGTCTTATCTATACCTTGTTTGGTTTTCTTTCAGTGCAAATTCTGTGCAAGAGAGGGATCAATTGTGATGATTCCTGGGCAGGGAACACCACTGACTTCTGAGCTGAGCCAGAAAGGAGAGAAGGCTTGTCTGATGGTCTTTGAATGCAGAGGCTGTGAACCTATTGAGTTTGCTTTTGGTAATGGCTGGAAGGCTGAATCTGTAAGTATTTATGGATCTTCCACCACATCCACATGTAGTAACAACCTGTATAGTTATACTGGTTTATCGCAACTATTAATTAATCTTGGCCAGACAATTCATATGCTAGAATTACGCTCGGTATGTTGTGTTCTGTGTGATCCAAGCTTGACTAGTTGGTTTCACTGCTATGTACTTGTTGCTGAAGTTCCTTCTACATATTTTGTTTGGTTTTGCATCTGTTTCTTATGAATTAGTATCATATATTTCCCGAATAAAACATGAATTGATATCATGTACTATATCAAAGTGATATCTCTGCCTGTATTGCATCTGAAAGCACATATATTCCTTTAGTTTATGCATTGTCAGTCTTGTTCGACAAATGGAAAACAACAGCCCTTGTTTTTTTCCTTTAACAAATCCATAATTTCTCTATGTTCTTCTGGAGCCATTTCAAAACGTGTGTTTCTTCATACCTCGTAGTATAGAAGAAATGGTAATTCCGTTCTTTAGTGCTATAACCCACATGAAAGGCACAACTTCTAATCAAATTCAGAGCTTGATTTGCAGATCCTCAGTACCACTTCCTTGTGTACTGGAGATATGTTAATTTAATAGTTTACAAGGAGCACAGACGCATTGCTTGATAGCTATATTTGACCTATATATACGTGCCTCACCCTTGCGACGTGTTTATTATGATTTATTGGTGTTCTAACAATTTCCATCTTCTTCAAGGAACATGGGACAACATTTGAGATTGATCTTTCTGAAGGAGAGTTTGATGAGTACGACGAGAACGGAGGGTGCCCTGTCGCCATATCCAAGCTGCAGTCAACATTCAAAGTGGTAAATAACACTCATTTCTTAAATTATCAGACATGGTGTAATTCTCACTTGAGACCACACCGGAAAGTATATCAATCATTTCTTGACATATTTGTACACGATGAAATCACAGGTGAAGAAACAGGGATCTCATGGGAAGACCAGATATGTCTAGATCCAATATCTCCTGGGCTCTTCATACATTGGAGTCAGAGAGATGTATAAAGCTTATCTACAAAAACGAAACTCACTCTTGATCTCGTAGTTGAACTAAGTTTGTGCCCGTACCTGACATCGTTCTGTTGATTCCGTGGGTTTCCGTGAATTTGGCTAAGCTTGCACCTGTTAGGAACCATCGAATATTCTGCCTATCAGTGTTATTAAAACATGGATCCCCTATTGATCTACCAAATCGATCATCAAACGTTTGGATGACGTTATCGTCTTACCTTTTACCATATATATTGGATGCTCCTGTTCCCATCGATCTAAACGCTGGGAGGATAAGAACATGCCCGCTGTTCAAATTTTCTCACTCTAAATCACGGATGCACTAGCACTGTAGTTTGTGATAGTCGAATTTTACAAGAACGAAAGGATTTGTAATGGTTAATTTTGGTGCATATACTTATTTAGTGAGAGAAGAGCGAGGCACTAGCGTTCGTTTCTGGCGGCAAAATAAGGCCGACCAGACTCGAATGAAAGCAGGAAGAGTCCACTGTCGGCTCAGTGGAAACCAGGAGGTGTCCCAGCCCTCGCGGGGTTCCTTTGAGAGAAAGCAAGCTCTGCGCCCGCAGCAGAGCGCACATGGCCTCTGCGCCCGCCGCAGAGTGACGCGCGCGCCTGCGCGCGATGACGACGACGCCGTAGTTTCCTCTTTGGTGATTAAAGGCGATCAACAAAGCTGCACCAAGCAAAGCGGACTACCAGGATTGCCGTTCCGGTGATAAGGGGACCGTTAGCCACTACGCTCCAAGCCAACGTCACCGTGGGGCACCCCATGGTCCTCTGCAGCGCTAGCCCATCGTCTTGGATGGACGGTGACTTTTTCTGCCAAAGAGACATTGCTCTCTGCCATGGACCGTGTCCATGGACAGCCCCGTCGTCGTGCACTGTGCTCCTCCTCCGTCGCCATGTGGTAGCTCTTCCCGCCTTGTGAATTCGGGGAAGAGGTCCGAGGCAGGTATAAAAGGAGGCAGTATACGACTGAAGGGAGGGATGGGATCATTAGGAGGGGATCGAATCATTCGTCGACGATCGACTAGCTGAAGCTCATCCACACCATAGCGAAGAAGACGAAGCTCCTTTCACCATAATCCACCATAGCCTTAGCTGAGCCCTCGGCAAGCTCATTGTACTGTAACCTCCACAAGCAGTGCAATACAACCAAGCAGGAGTAGGGTCTTTACACCTCACGGTGGGCCTGAACCTGGGTACGTGCTGGTGTTTTCTCTCTATCGTGATGTTCCTCACCGAGCTCGACGAGCACCGTCGCCGAGGTAGTTGAGAATTGTTTGACTGCGTGTTCAGCCCCTTACTCGTTCCTGGCATCAGAGAGACACACCCCTAGTTCCTTGGGACTAGTCTCTGACATTTGGCGCGCCAGGTAGGGGGTTGAGGCGCGTCTTCAACCTCTCCAGGCCATGGCCGAAACGTGAGCCGAGCGTCTCGCCCGCCGGACGTCCGGCAGAGCCAACACCGAGCCCACCGCCAACTGCAACCCGCGTGGTCGCCCGCGCGCCAACAACGCTCCAGAGCGCAACGCCGACAGTCGCCCCCAACCAGGCTGGGGATGATCGCCCATTCTGCATCTATCACAACAAGCACAACCATGTGATTGAAGACTGCTGGGAGCTCAAGAAGTTTCGCGACAACCGCGAACAGCGCCACGGTCGCGGGGGCGGACGCTGGAACAACAACTACCAGCAGAACCCTCAAGCGAACGCCTTCCAGCAGACCCCCGCCGGGCAAAACAACAATCTCCCTGACGAGGACCCTGGGGGCTACCAGGTCCCTCGCGGGGCAGCATTCATCCTCGGCGGGGCTCAGGCTCCCAAGTCCAACCGTCACTTCAAGCAGCTCGCTCACGAGGTCAACGCCGTGCTTCCTGGGGTTGAGGCATCCCAGCCCCTCAAGTGGTCGCAATACGCCATCGCCTTCGACTCCAGCGACCACCCAAAGTCCACCAAGACCGTGGGCACCATCCCTCTGGTGTGCACTCCCACCATCAACAACATCGCCGTCACCAAGACGCTCATAGATGGGGGTGCAGGCCTGAGCGTCCTCTCTGTCGAGACCTTCGAGAAGCTTCAAGTGCCATATGAGCGGTTGATGCCCACCAGGCCCTTCTCGGGGGTGACAGAGCGAACCACCACCCCGCTGGGGCAAGTGAGGCATCCGGTCACCTTCGGAACGCAAGAAAACTACCGCACCGAGTTCATCGACTTCGACGTCGCGCACATCGGCCTGCCCTACAACGCCATCCTCGGCTACCCCGCCCTCGCGAAGTTCATGGCTGTCACTCACCATGCCTACAACATCGTCAAGCTTCCAGGCTGCAGCGGCATCATCACCATACGTGGCCAAGTCAAGGACGCCGTGTGCTCTGTCGAGCATGCCTACAAGGCCGCAGCAGTGGCATTTCCCGCTGACGAGGACGCAGAAGAGCCCCCCGTGAGGCCGACAAAGAAGAAGCAGCTGTTCTCTCAGGAAAGGGCAGCCACGAAGAAGGTGCCACTAGACGCCAGCGTCTCGGGGGCTAGCGTCACCATAGGCGCTGGCTTGCCTATCAAATAGGAAAGCGCGCTCATCGTCTTACTCAGGGCAAACTCTGACATGTTCGCATGGACGCCGTCAGATATGTCCGGAGTACCGAGGGAGGTGATCGAGCACCACTTAGCCGCGTGTCCAAACGCAAGCCCAGTGAAGCAGAAAGCACGGCGCCAAGCGCCAGAGAAGCAAGAATTCATCATCAAGGAAGTAGAGAAGCTAAAAGAAGCACACATAATTCGAGAGGTGGCACACCCCACTTGGCTCTCCAACACGGTGGTCGTCCCCAAGCACACCGGTGGAGGCCGGCTCTGCATCGACTTCACTGACCTCAACAAGGCCTGTCCCAAGGACCCATACCCATTGCCGAGGATAGACCAGATCGTGGACTCAACAGCCGGCTGCGACCTCCTCTGTTTTCTGGATGCCTTCTTGATGTAGGTTGGTCCCGATTTTCACGGATTTGTGCGGAGGGATAGATGAACACGAAGAACACGGGATGAACTCAAGAACACAAAGAGGGGAAATCAACAACACAAGGGTAAATAGCAAGTAGCAACTCGGCAAGACTCAATTGGTAACAAATCCTCGAGGGTAGCCCCCAATTCTCCTCTCCCAAGCACACCTTACTCTTAGGATTGTTTGTCCAATTGGTCAATCCAACAGACCCAATCTAGCCACTCAAAGAGGGAAGATTAGCAAGTAATCGCAACTACAAGCGGAAGCCTTGGTATCCACGCAGGATCTTCTCCTCAAGAGGAGGCCTTGGTTCATCTCCACAAGGGGAGGCCTTGATTCATCTCCATAGGAGGAAAGAGATACTTTGAAAAGAAGGAGCAAGGCTCTACTTTAGTTCCCAAATCTTAGTCTAACCCTAGATCTAGATGGGGAGTGCCTATTTATAGTCTAGAGGCAAAAGGGGAAAGTTAGGTGGGGTAGGTGGAGGTTACAAGGCTCAACAGCCTGGGTGGGTTCGCGCAGCTGCGGTAGTACCGCCCGGGTGGGTTCGCGCAGCTGCGGTAGTACCGTCCGCACGGGCGGTAGTACCGCTGGTGCGGCCCGAGAGTGCGTTGACTTTGCGCGGAGGCAGTACCGGCGGTAGTACCGCTCGGCCGAGCGGTAGTACCGCTGGCTCGGGCGGTAGTACCGCCGGCAGTGCCGCACATGGCCACAGAGAGGGGTTTCTGGCGGCACTGGGCGCGGTAGTACCGCTGGCGTGGTAGTACCGCCCGGCGGGGCGGTAGTACCGCCCAGCCTTCTTCTTTCTCTTCTTCTTCTTCGTCTTGTCGCTTCCTCCTCCTCCTCTTCCATGCGTACGCCTCGGATGGTCTTGAGTCCTGGGTTTCCTTGGCACCTCCCCGAATGTCCGTAGACGTCATGTGATACCTATCATAGCAAAGGGGTAGATGCTCAAGTAGTATACCATCCAAAGGGGCACGAAATGGGTTCCCATAGAGGAAGGAGTTCACCTTTGAGTTCGATGACGACTTGGGATGTGTTGGGTTGCTTAGGGTAGGTTGCACTACATCATCTCCCCTCCCTTTAAAAAGAGTCGTCCTCGACTCTTGCTCTTCATTACCATGTAAAGGAGGTAGAGGTGTTGTCGAAGAATTGGAATTCGCCATGCCTACAAACACTAAAGACCAAGCAAACCATGTGTGTGCAAGAAAGAGGAGCATATCAACAATGACATGTCCTTTCTTTGTCATGGCACCGTTAGCACAACACAATAATAAGAAAATGTAGTGCAAGTGCAAGGTCAAAGTGCAAGCAATCCAATGCAACATCTTAAAAATGTGATAACACAAAAACTCCATAAAAATATGAGGATGCCATCGAGGTATCTCATTTAGAATCATATGATCATTATTGCACACAAGGCATTGGAAAGGGCAATTTGTCATCATCCTTGATGCAACAAGAGGAGAGCTTGGCAAAAACACACAATGAAGAATGTCCAAAATATCATCATGGTGGCAAACAAAGCATATGAAAGAGCAAGTTTTCAACATATTTGTTGCAACACCAAATTGGTAGAAACCAATAAACTCATGACAAGACATGCTCAAAATGTCATTATGGTTGCAAACAAGCCATTTAAAAGAACAATTGTTCATCATATTTGTTGCAACACATAAATCATTCACATAAAAGATGGGAAATTTGTCTTGCCATAGGGGAAACCAACATCACAAACATGTTTGCAAACAAACCAAAACCAAGAGAAATTGTTCAACTTGTTTGATGCAAAACATGAGAAAGGTATTAGAGCCGGGTTCGATCCACAACTCAAGTGTATGCTCTCAAGAGCTCGCATTGTCAACTCATGCTCAATTGCGGTTGACATTATCATGCGTTTACCGACACACACAAGACACCATATGAAGAAATGATGCGCACGGTATATGAACACATCATCCATCATGACGCGCCTCTTCATTTGCACAACACCAACCACACAAAATTCAATAGGAAAATATGACATATGTGGATAGTCACTATGCAAAGTGAAGGATGGAACAAGATCCATAAGAGTAAACGAAAGATCTCCAACTTGTGAGAAAACTATGGGGGCCATCTCATAAGCCAATATAACTACATTATTGCAAACCAAGCATTTAAAAGAACAATTGGTCAATATTTTGGATGCAACAATAGGAAAGTAGCGCAAACATCGATTGCAAAACATGGGTATGGCGACATCATCACAAATAGAAGAATCGACATGGTCATCATATCGGAAAGCGTGAACATTGTTGTCAACAAACATTGGAAAAGAGCAATTGTTCGTCATGTTTGTGTTGACAAGGGGAAAGAATTGGAAACACTCATAACTAGGCATGTCCATGGAAAATTCATCACAAATAGGTGATTCCGCATGATCAACATTGGAAGTATCACATGGGAATAAAAATGTATCATATGATGCATCAATGAAATCATCCATAACATGCAAGCAATCAAAATTCGTCATGTCCACTAGTGGGATCATGGTCACATCAACACCCATACCTTTGTTGTCCCGCTCATTTGAAGTAGGTTTTGACGTAGAAGTCATTTCCATGTTACGCACTTGTTCATCATTATGTAGACATGTGGTGGCGTCAACATCATCCATGTACATCGTCTCCATTTGAGGCATCATTGTGTCGAAGAGAGGCGTCTCATCGTTCATGGAACCTAGCACCAAATGAGAGGACACACTAGAGGTAGAGGGTAAGTTGTTAGAAATCGAAATGGACTCACAAGACCTATCAACTACCTCTCTCAACTCAAGTGGTGTATCACTCATTCGCTCAAAATAGAAACACTCAAACTCACATATGGTGGAGGCACTCAACTCACTCTCACTCTCACACAAGTGGGCTAAGTGGCTCTCATACTCACATGGGGTTGGTGTTATCTCATCATTCAAGCACATGAGGGTAGGCTCGGTTTCCTCATCTCCACACGCCTCCAAGGTTGAAGGGAAACTCCCATGCTCAACCTTCTCGATCTCATCGCCTCCAACGGTGCATGACATAAGTTGGGCATCCTCAATGAACACATCCACCAATGTGATAGCATTGCTCATGCTCGCCTCCGTGGTCGAAGGGAAAATCCCATTCTCGACCATCCTCTCGTCGTCCTTATCTCCATTTGGGCACTCTCCCATCATGTGATCATTGCCATCGCATATTGGACACGAGAGATTGGGACATTCTTGTGGACCATGGTCCTGGTCTTGGCAATTGTCACTTATGCGTTCTTCCTCGTGCCATATGGGTGCCAAAGTGGATCGACGATCTCTAGGTTGAGGTTGTGGCGAAGGAGTGCGATCATGGCGTCCACCATTTGAGCGATGAAGCTCTTGATGTTCATTCGTTTGGTACGCTCGAGGTGAGTGTGGACGGTGCTCTTTAAGGCGATGCCGATCATGAGCGCCGTGATGGTTTGTAGGTGGGAAAGTGCATCCACGTCGTATTCCATTGAGGGCGTCACCATGATGTTGGCTCGACTCGCGTTCACTTGAGTCGATGCGGTGGTAGTGGTGACGATCATTCGGAAGATTTTGGCGGTTTTGCTGTTCATGGCGATGATGATGCTCTTGTTCGTTATGGTTCGCATGCTCATGATTGTGATGGCGTGGTCTTGGAGGATGACGACGACGACGTCCTTGTTCATCAATGTCATTCGCACCCGGTACGCCGTTGTCATTCGCCAATGTGTCATGACGATCGCGTTGTTGCGGTGGTGGTGATGGTATGCGTTCATGACGTTCATCATTTTGGAGAGGTTGTTCTTGATGCGCCTTGGCATTGTTCGCGTGAAGATCATGTGGTTGTTCAACGTTAGGAGGAGGTTTTTCATGGGCGTCGCGCCTTGGGTTATGTTGAAGATCTTGTTGTGGTTCACCTTGACGAGGACCATGACGCGCATGCCTTGATTGGGACGACCTTGAAGTGCGTCTTGTACGACTTGAGCGTGATGAAGAAGAGGCTCGTTGTTGCACAAGGTTGTTGAGAGCTTCGGTCACCCGCTCCATAGATGCTTCTTGCGCATGCATGCGGTCGTTGAAGTTGGCTTCTAGAGCTTGACGACGTTGTTCATAGTGGCGTAAGCCATCACGAAGAAGGTGTCCAATACCAACGAACTCGTCATGTGTGACATAGTCATGATCACCGCGAACTCCACCATGGATTTCCTCATCCGAGCTTGAGCTTCCGTTTGTACTTCCCCTAAACATTTTCTCAAGATCAAGTGAGATGTGTGGTAAGGAAAAACCAAGACAAACTATATCCCAAGTATAATGTGGCTTGAGAGGAGAGAATCCAGTTCTAACACCCAACACACACTTATGAGGATAGGAAGGTATGAAGTGGCAAACGAAACAAGCAAATCTGGCGAAAAGTATATTGTCAACGGTAGAGAAAATCCACAATGATCAAATTACCAAAGAAACTCCAACCACAAAGTATCAAGAAACACACACAAAAGCGAATGATGGGGTTGGGCGACCAAAGGGTGAGCACTCGAAGATATGCAACCTATCGAAGACTACATGCTCAAATGTCACCCAACACAAGAAGGATGCTAGCTCAATTGCTTTGAATGGGCAACGGATTTGCACAAGAGTTAACACTCACACTCACTTTGGCGGTTTTAGCTTTGTCGCAACCTACAAGAGATGATACTTGGCATCACTTGATTCTTTTCTTTTGTCGTTTCTTTTTTTTTTTGATATTTGATGATGATTCCTTCTCTTTTGCTAGTGCCAAGATCTCTAACGATACACACTCGCCAATACTTTAAGACAATCACTCGAACACGTGCAATGCCTCACAATATCAAAGAGCTAGTCCGATAGGTCAAGGTACACGAAAGGAAGAAGGGCTCACAACGGATTATGATGATGGGGAAATGTCGAGTCCTTGGTGGTGTCGTCGCTTGGCATTGAAGATGCGTGGCTGCGGAAGCTTATCGATGTCGTAGACGTAGGGCACACCAAGAAAGGACTCGAACCAAAGAGGAAATGCCAAAACGAACCGAGGAGAAAAGAAAAATTTCTGGAAAAATTGACCCTGGCGGTAGTACCGCTCGAGCGGTAGTACCGCTGATCTCGAGCGGTAGTACCGCTGCACATGGATCTGCGTGATTTTGACTCAATTTTGGGCGGATTTGGGGTCCAAAACTTTCTCGAATCCGTGGGAAATTGGCAAAATTGAGGCTAAGGAACACAAACAAAGGTGGAGGGGGTCGTAAAGCAACAGATCCATGGACAAAAACTACCAAAAACGCAACGAATCGACAGATCGGCTCGAAACAAGGCAAGGCTATTTTTGGTGGAAAATTTTGAATTTCTCAAAAACAAAGAAATTTTCTGGTGGATTTTGGTGGAAACACAAAACAAATCCGTGTCAAACTAGAGCTCTGATACCATATGATGTAGGTTGGTCCCGATTTTCACGGATTTGTGCGGAGGGAAAGATGAACACGAAGAACACGGGATGAACTCAAGAACACAAAGAGGGGAAATCAACAACACAAGGGTAAATAGCAAGTAGCAACTCGGCAAGACTCAATTGGTAACAAATCCCCGAGGGTAGCCCCCAATTCTCCTCTCCCAAGCACACCTTACTCTTAGGATTATTTGTCCAATTGGTCAATCCAACCAACCCAATCTAGCCACTCAAAGAGGGAAGATTAGCAAGTAATCGCAACTACAAGCGGAAGCCTTGGTATCCACGCAGGGATCTTCTCCTCAAGAGGAGGCCTTGGTTCATCTCCACAAGGGGAGGCCTTGATTCATCTCCATAGGAGGAAAGAGACACTTTGAGAAGAAGGAGCAAGGCTCTACTTTAGTTCCCAAATCTTAGTCTAACCCTAGATCTAGATGGGGAGCGCCTATTTATAGTCTAGAGGCAAAAGGGGAAAGTTAGGTGGGGTAGGTGGAGGTTACAAGGCTCAACAGCCTGGGTGGGTTCGCGCAGCTGCGGTAGTACCGCCCGCACGGGCGGTAGTACCGCTGGTGCGGCCCGAGAGTGCGTTGACTTTGCGCAGAGGCAGTACCGGCGGTAGTACCGCTCGACCGAGCGGTAGTACCGCTGGCTCGGGCGGTACTACCGCCGGCAGTGCCGCACATGGCCGCAGAGAGGGGTTTCTGGCGGCACTGGGCGCGGTAGTACCGCTGGCGCGGTAGTACCGCCCGGCGGGGCGGTAGTACCGCCCAACCTTCTTCTTTCTCTTCTTCTTCTTCGTCTTGTCGCTTCCTCCTCCTCTTCCATGCGTACACCTCGGATGGTCTTGAGTCCTGGGTTTCCTTGGCACCTCCCCGAATGTTCGTAGACGTCATGTGATACCTATCATAGCAAAGGGGTAGATGCTCAAGTAGTATACCATCCAAAGGGGCACGGAATGGGTTCCCATAGAGGAAGGAGTTCACCTTTGAGTTCGATGATGACTTGGGATGTGTTGGGTTGCTTAGGGTAGGTTGCACTACATCACTTCTCAGGCTACCACCAGATCAAGATGGCGCAGGAGGACGAGGAGAAGAGAGCATTTCTCACCCCTTGTGGTGTGTTCTGCTACGTCTGCATGCCCTTTGGCCTGAAGAACGCCGGCGCCACGTTCCAGAGGCTCATGAGGGTCGCCTTGGGGGCTCAGATGGGGAGAAACGCAGAAGTCTACGTCGACGACATTGTGGTCAAGACCCGCGAAGAGCACACACTCCTGAAGGATCTCAAGGAAACCTTTGCCAACCTGCGCAAGGTGAACATCAAGCTGAACCCCACCAAGTGCGTCTTTGGGGTACCATCAGGCAAACTCCTCGGTTTCCTAGTGTCTCACCGCGGCATCGAAGCAAATCCTGACAAAATCAAGGCCATAGAAGAAATACAGCCACCTCGTCGCCTCAAGGACATGCAACGCCTGGCGAGATGCATGGCTAGCCTTGGCCATTTCATCTCCAAGTTCGGCGAGAGGGCGCTGCCGTTTTTCAAGATCATGAAGACGTTCGGTACATTCAAGTGGACGCTAGAGGCAGCCAAGGCATTCGAAGACCTGAAGAAGTACCTGCCAGTCCACTAATCATGGTCGCCCCATGACCTCGCGAGCCTTTGAGGCTATACTTGGTAGCCATTCCTCAGACGGCAAGCGCGGTCCTGGTGGCAGAAAGGGAAGAGCCGGTCCTCGCCAAGAAAGACACTGCCTCGCCAAGCTCAGAGCCTCCCGACAAGGAAAATGCCTCCCCAAGGCTCGAGCCCCAAGTCGAGCCTGCGTGACCGACAAACGTCCTCGCCGAGGACCCGCCGCAAGAAAACCTCGACAAGGCCCCTGAAGAGCACCGCGAAGAGCCCAGCGCTGATCCACCATCGACAACGCTTGTCGAGCACCCCGTCTACTTCATCAGCACAGTGCTGCGGGATGCTCGCGAGCGGTACACCATACAGCAAAAGCTCCTCTTCGTGCTCCTCATCGCCTCCAGGAAGCTACGCCACTACTTTCAGGGTCACCCCATCAGGGTGGTCACATTGTACCCTCTGGAGCAAGTCCTGCGCAACCCAAATGCCACAGACCACGTCGCAGGATGGGGCATCGAGCTGCAACATTTCGAGTTGCAGTTTAACACCACCAGGGTCATCAAGGGCAGGGCGATGGCGGACTTCACGGCCGAGTGGACGGACACATGTCAGGAAGAGCCTCATGTGGACGAAGCCGCATCATCAGGTGGGACAGCGCCCAACTACTGGACCATGCACTTCGATGGAGCATTCGCATGCCAAAGCACGAGGGCTGGCGCTGTCCTGACTTCACCAACATGCGACAAGCTCTTCTACGCTGTCCAGCTATGCTTCACGGGCAACGACAAGTTCTCCAACAACATCGCTGAGTATGAAGGTCTCCTCGCAGGGCTCAGAGCTGCAATCGCTCTCGGCGTCAAACGCATACTCATACTAAAGACGGCCACATGACCGCTTACCTCGAGGAGGTCCGCAGGCTTGAGAAGAGCTTTAGGGGAATGGAACTCATGCATATCCCTCGAGGGGAGAATCAGGAGGCGGATGACATCGCGAAGCGAGCATCAAGAAGGGAAGCCCAGCAAACAGGCGTATTCGAGGAGAGGCTCACCAGGGCATCAGTCAAACAGCTGAAAGAAGCAGCTGACATGGACATTAACGAAGAGCTCCCGCTAGCTCCAGCAACTGGAGCACCAGACTGCGGTCCGCCCTCAGGAGATCGCCTGCTGCTGACCTTGGTGCGTCAAGCTGCAGACTGGATTGTTGAGATCAAGGAATACCTGCAGGATGGTGTCCTCCCTGAAGAAGATGCAGAGGCAGAAAGAATCGCTCGTCAGGCCAAGTCATACTGCCTCCACGAGGGAGATCTGTACCACAAGCGTCCCAACGGGATCGCGTTGCGATGTGTCCCCTCAGAAGAAAGTCGTCAGCTGATCAGGGACATACACAGTGGAGAATGTGGTCATCACTCATCCTCGCGCACCCTCGCGGGGAAAGTCTTCAGAAGTGGCTTCTACTGGCCTACGGTGCTTCAAGACGCCACTGCCATCGTCCAGTCTTGCGATGCATGCCAATTCCACGCCAAGCAAATCCACCAGCCTGCGCAGGGTCTTCAAACCATCCCGCTTTCCTGGCCCTTTGCGGTCTGGGGGCTGTACATCCTGGGACCCTTCCCACGAGCGCTCGGGGGCTACCGCTACCTCTACGTCGCCATCGACAAGTTCACCAAATGGGCGGAGGTTGAAGCAATGTGCACCATCCTGGCGAGGTCGGCGGTGAAATTCATCAAGAGCCTGGTCTGCCGCTTCGGCGTGCCAAATCGCATCATCACCGACAACGGCACACAGTTCACCAGTGGCCTCTTCAAGTCCTACTGCGGCAGCCTCGGCACCCAAATCTGCTATGCCTCGGTGGCTCACCCACGAAACAATGGGCAAGCCGAGCGAGCAAATGCTGAAGTGCTCAGGGGCCTCAAAATAAGAAGCTTCAATCGCCTCAAGGCCAGAGGCAAAACTGGATCGATGAGCTCCCATTCGTGCTCTGGTCCATTCGTACGACAGCTACGAAGCCCACTGGTGAAACGATGTTCACCCTCGTCTACGGAGCTGAAGCAGTCCTCCCCAACGAGCTCAAGCATGGGTCCCCGCGAGTACTCGCCTTCAACGAGGCCAACCAAGATGACCTCCGCAACGACGACCTGCTGCTGCTCGAGGGAATCCGCTGCAATGCTGCCCTCCGAGCGGCAAGGTACCAGCAAGACCTCCACCGCTACGACAGCCGCCACATACGCCCGCGCACCCTCGAGACAGGCGACCTCGTCCTGAGGAGGATACTCTCCAGGGAAGGCCACCACAAGCTCTCACCCATGTGGGAGGGGCCCTTCAGGGTCGCGCACGTCTCCAGGCCCGGCGCAGCACGGCTCGAGACGGAGGACGGCATTCCAGTCAAAAACCCGTGGAACATCGAGCATCTACGCAAGTTCTACCCGTGATCAGTCGCGGCAGGCATTTTTTTGTCTCAAGAGGGAGGCATGCGCCATCACATCCCCAGCTTGACAAAGCCTCTCCCTCCACGAGGGCCTACATCATCTGAGCTCTCTCTACAACGCGTCGCCACGGGCCGCGAGAAGCCTCAGCCACTCCGTGTGGAACCCCATGCTCCCTAGAGCCGTCGTGTAATATTGCTGCGGTGAGTTGCTTCTAGGCCAGCCACGCCAAATGTAATGAACAATTTCATTTCATCACGAACCTATGCGCCTTAGAGCCGTCGTGTAATATTGCTGCGGTGAGTTGCTTTCCTTACATTCATTCGTGCTCACATTTTTCCCCATGCGCACCTCACGAGCGGGGGCTGAGCACGGTGCCTGTGCCTCGGAACATCCCAGCAGAATCGCAAAACCCAAAGGATCCGAGCTCTAACTCGTGGGCCTGCTCCCACGCACGTTACCTCATCAAAGAGCTCTGACTCATGGGCCTGCTCCCATGCACGTCACCTCACCAAGGACCTTGGTGCTTATTCTCCTCGCGAGATACACATGAGGAAACCTATGAGCGCGCATGAGTGGTACAACCGTGCATTGCTTGTGGGTATGCCTCCTTGTCCAACGCAGGAAGCAGGGCGCCCTCTACAAGGCTGCGAATCTCCAGGCCAGCCTCAAGCAACCTCGAGAGCAAAAGCGCCTCGTCAGGGAACATGACGCCCTCTACGAGACAAACGTCTCGAAAACTAAGTCCAGAACTTGTTGAGTTTTTCCCCCGCTGGTTTTTTCGCCTCTCGAGCCTCCTTTTCTCTCTTACGCCTCATGGGCTGCTTGCACGTCAAAGGGGGGCTCCCGAGCATCGTGCCTCGAGAGCCCTTACCTCTCTAAGCCTTACGCACCCCCGGCCTTGTCGAGCCCTGACTCCGGCATACCGAGCGGCGGTGCTATAGCGCTGAAAGCAGGGTCCTAACGACGTAGAGCGAAAAGGCATGAGGAAGAAATAAAAGGCCTCCCGAGGGGCGCTCACACTGGCATAAAAAGCAGTCTTACAAGTCATTACAAACAAAGTAGCAAATCCTAAGATAAATTGTGCCCTAGGCACGTCTCGCAACGGGAGCAGCTCAAGCAGCAGGGCCGCCATCGTCCTCACTATCGACAGCTTCGTCGTCCTCCTCCTCAGCGCCTTCCTCGCCATCGCCTCCCTGGGTCAGGTCCTGCTCGACCTCAACCCTCTTGAAGCGCTGGACGAAACCCTCCACTTCCTGCCACACCACAGCGTTCAGCTCCGCAGCACGCTTCTGCTCGACGGGCTCCGTCACGGCCTTGAAGTTGAGGCCAGGATGGAGGCGTGCGAGGTTCGTGAAGATGCAACCAACCGCGACGCCAAGGAGCTCGCGGCTGTCCATGTCGACAAGGTCGTCGAGGCTCGTCACGGCCCCTTCAAGGCTGGTGAGGAGCCGCTCGAAGAAGCTGAGGTACGTGGCGGCATCGGCGTTCCCCTCAACAGAGAACACGGGAGACTCAGCCCCCAAGCGGTCTGCAACAGCGTGCGCGCGGACCACCAGGGAGCGGAACATCCGCTCTCGCTGACGCGTCAAGAGCCGCACAGTTTGTGCGCTGTCCCGGGCCTCTTTGACAAGCTCCACCACGGGTGCCACCTGCTGTTGCATGTCGGTCAAGTCCTCCGTCAGGGAAGCAAGGTCGTGCTCCGCGCGGGCCTGGGCGTCCTGGGCAGCCTGAAGACGGATGTTAAACCAAATCTTCTCCCACTCGAGCTCCTTGATGCGAGCGTTGAGCTCGTCACATTTCTTCATGAAGCGCTCTTCCTGAACTCGAGCCTTCTTCGCGAACTCCCTGGAGCAGCTGTCGCGGAAGAGCTTCTCCCTGGTCGCAGACTCCTCCTGCATCTTCTCCTCCTTCACGCGGAGGCTTTCGTTGGTCTTCAAGAGGCGCTTCTGGTAAAAGGCCTCGTCCTGGGCCACCTTGCCCTCACGGGTCTTCAGGCTCTCCCGCTGCACGGATTGGTCCTTCTCGACCTGTTTAACCTGCTCCTCGCGCTTGCGTAGCTCTGATTCGCGGAAGTTGAGATCTTCGCCGCGCTGCACGATCAGTCGTTCGCGAGTGCCCAGGTCCTCGTGAAACTTCTCCAAGCTTAACCTCACGGTCTCTGAGACCGCGATGATCTTTTCCTCATGGGTCGTGAGCTCCTGCTGCTTGATGATGGCCGCCGCCTCGCGGGCCGCGAGCTCCTGGTGCTTGGCGGTGGTCTCCACCTCGAGGGCCTCGCGCTTAGCACTCAACTCCGCGAGAGTCTCTTCAGCCTCGCGGATAACGCTGGCGCGGACTTCCTCAGCAAAGCGCTTCGCCTCCTCGCGCCGCGTCTGGGCCGCCGCGTCCTCCTGACGGCAGCGCTCTACGGTCTCGCGGAAGTGATCCCAAGCCCGCGCAAGGTCGGCACGCTCCTCCGCCACGACGAGCTCCTCCTCGGCGTAATGGGCCTCAAGCCCGTTGAGCGCCTCCCTCGCCAAGTGAAAGACGGAGTCACGGCGAGCTGCACTCTAGCGTCGACCCCGCAGAACCAGGGTCCTCGCGTCCCCAAGAGGCCCGGAGGGTTCGATGTCTGCCGAAGGCGCCGAAGCACGGTGCTCAGGGTTTGGGGCAGACTCAGGTCACGCCTGGGGGCTCTGGTGAGAGCCTTCTCCCTCTTCCGCACCAGGGGGCCCGAGGCATCCTCACTGTGGGCCTCAGCGTCCTTTTGCACCTGGAGCACATCCTGCTGGTCGCCAAGGACAGGATCGGCCTGCTTCGCCGTGGCTGCTCCCGCCGCAGCCTCGGAGTCCGCCGCTGCCACCTCAGGGCCCGTGTTCAGTGGAGGCGGTTGCGCGGTGGCCTCCTCCATCTCAGCGTCGACACGTCCCTCCGCCGACGTCGCGGCCTTCGCCCCTGCCTCTTCCGTCGCTTTCTCCTGCTGCGCAGTGGGAGTGATGGGTCGCACCGGAGACGGCGCCTTTGCCACAGTTTCCTCCTCCCCGCGGTGTTCATCCGCGGGAAGAGGGGAAGCCACAGCCTCACGATGCGACTCCCCAGCCACAGGCACCGCAGGCTTCGCTGCAGCACCAGAACTCTCTCCGACCTTCCGGAGTCTGCGCCGCTTCATCCCCGCCGGACGCCTGATGAAAAAGCAAGCAGAAACCCCTCAAGAAGAGCATTCGAATGCACATCATTAAAAGCAAGCAGAAAAATGAGACTTACTCGGCGGTGTCTATCCACCTCTTCGCCGTCCGCTGCGGCTGCGAGGCGCTTGCATCCGCCCCCTCCTAGGGCGCATCCGCTCCCTCCTCGCGAGGAGCGCTCTTTGGACTCCCAGCAGGCTTGTCGTGGAGCACCTTGGTGCGGGGGTCTCGACGACCTAGCGAGGCCTCATCGTCGTCGCTCTCATCCTCCTCAATGCGTCGCGAGGGGATGATGACCCACAAGTATAGGGGATCACAACAGTCTTCGAGGGAAGTAAAACCCAAATTTATTGATTCGACACAAGGGGAGCTAAAGAATACTTATAAGCCTTAGCAGCTGAGTTGTCAGTTCAGCCACACCTGGAAAAGCACTAGTAACAGGGGTGATGTGATAGCAGTAGTAATATGAGACCTATAGTGACAGTAACACAGCAGTAATGGCGCCAGAAAATAGTTGGTGGTGTGTTGACAGGATAGCAATGATGATTAATATGGACCGGGGTTCTAGCTATCTACACTAGAGGTAACTCTCCAAACAAAGCATGTGTTGGGTGAACAAATTACAGTTGGGCAATTGATAAAATTGTGAGGGCATGACAATGCATATTATGATAAGATCAAGTTCACTGTAGTATTTAATTGGGCATTACAACAAAGTACATAGACTTGCTATCCAACGCATCTATGCCTAAATAATCCACCTTCCGGTTAGCATCCGCACCCCTTTCGGTATTGAGTTGCAAACAACAGATTATTGCATGAAGTAAAGTGTGTAATGTAAATAATGCAAATGACACGTAGACAATGCATCATTGTTTTATCCCTAGTGGCAACAACACATCCACAACCTTAGTCGTTTCTGTCATCTCGAGCCCAGATTACTGGAGGCATGAACCCACTATCGAGCATAAATACTCCCTCTTGGAGATACAAGCAACTACTTGATCAGGGTAACCGCAAGTACCAGAGAGCATGCAAGATCTTAAATAAAACATAAGTATGATAACATGATGAATAAACTGATCATAATTCCACAATTCATCGGATCCCAACAAACACAACACCTATTACCTCTGATGAATCTCAATCATGTAAGGCAGCTCATGAGATCATTGTATTGAAGTACATGGGAGAGAGAGTACCAACTAGCTACAGCTAGAACCCGTAGTCCATGGGGGAACTACTCACAAACCATCATGGAGTCGAAGTGGAGACGGCGTGCTCGATGGAGATGGCTCCGGGGGTCAATCCCCGTCCCGGCAGGGTGCCGGAACAGGACCTTCTGACCCCTGAAACGAAGTTTGGTGGCGGCGGAGCTCTGGGATGTATTCGGGAAAATTGTCAACTCCTTTAGGGTTTTCTCCGCGGAGGCAATAAATAGGTGAACGGGCGGCATCGGAAGGTTCTCGAGTCAACGAGGTGACCCCTCGGCGCCACCCTCCTCCAGGCCGCGCCGAGGCCTGGCGTGGAGGCCTCGTGCCTCCCCCGGACTTGTCCTTCGGGCCCATGGAGTCTTCTGGTGAAATAGGGATGTACGTTGATTTTCGTCCAATTCCGAGAATATTTCCCGACTAGCTTTTCTGAAACGGAAAAACAGCAGAAAACAGGAACTGTATGTAAAATAATGGTATGAAGTGTATGTAAAACATGTAGCAATTGGCATAATAACAGCATGGAACATCAAAAATTATAGATACGTTTGAGACGTATCAGGGAACAACGAGATACGGGTCATCGCTGCCTGAGGAGATCTCATGGATCTTAGCTTCAAGCTGTACGTCCCTCGAGGAGCTCGCATCCCCTGCCGAGGGATTGGCGCCCCCTGAGGTACCATCAACGCCCGCGGCCGACGCCGCCAGCATCTCCGCCGCCTCTTCTCCACCGTCGGTGGGCGCCGCCTGCTCCGCCGATGCCGAGTTGTCGCGGGGCCCTACCTGCCCCTCAGGCACTTGGCCCCACTGATCGAACTTGGGCATCCCCTCCACAAATTCAAGTCGAGATTCGACCTCGAATCTGTGGAGCGGCTCTGCAATGTGAGACGATGGCTTGGGGATGGATGGAGAAGTGAACAGGACCTCCATGATGCCATCCACTTCCCCCCTCGAGAAGTTGGCCGAGTTCAGGCGCATCTTGTCTGTCGGGCCCGAGTACCTCCACATCGACTCCGAGTGCGCCTGGAGCGGAGCGATGCAACGCCTCACGAAGTCCCTGGCCACCATCTGGCCAGTAAGGCCAGCCTCTTGAAGCTCCGCCAGATGCCCAACCAGGTTGCCAAGTGTTGGGCCCGCGAGAGCCTCGCTCGCCCAGCATATCCTCTTCGTTGGGAGCGCGTCAGGCAACTCGAAGAAATGGCTTGACCTCTAGGCATCCACAAAGAACCACCGCTTGCGGAAATCCTCCACCTTCTTCGACACATTGGGGACGGCAACCTTGCCAGCCCACGCAATGGGGATGTAGACGCCTCCCATGCCGTCCGTGATGCGGACGGAGACGCACCCCGTCCGCTCATTGTTCGCCGTAAATCGGAGCGCGTAGAAGCTGCGGAAGAGGGCGACCGAAGGCGGAACGCCGATGTACGCCTCACAGAGATAGGCGAAGATGGCGAGAATGAGAATGAAGTTGGGATGAAGGTGGAGAATCTGGATCTGGTAGAACTCCAGAACCGCCAAGAAGAAGTCGGAGAAAGAGGGCACAAGCCCGACGAAGAGAGTGTGAAGGAAGATGGGATAGAAGGTGGCACCGAGCTTGCCGAGGTCGCTTGCCGGCTTAAGCGCCGTGGCCTTGTGCTCGTTGGTCTTGGAGGCCACCATGTGGCGCACCTTGTCCAGCTGCGCCTCCGTGCTGACACGGTACCCCGACAGCGCCGGCTTGAGGGCGCCTTCCTACCTCATCGCGGCAGGCTCGCTCGTCTGCATCACCGCCTTACCCTTCCCGGAGCCTGCGGCTTTCTTGGGCGCCATGGCAGCTAAGGCGTGAAGATAGGAAGCTCGGGGGAGAGTTGTGCTCTGGAAGGAAGGAGGCGAAAAGAAATGTGCAGAGTAATGAGCACCTGCGCCGCGCTCGCAGGCTTTATCGCCCCGGCGAAGCCGTTACCAAGGTGTGGTGGGACCCGCCACTACGCCCGTTACAGACGAGGAGATCGTGGCTACGTGGGCGCCCGCTGCTCGCCACGTGTCTCGGCCCAGGCTGGCTTCTTTGGGCCCACGACGCTTTGGCTGCGTCCAAGAGACCCCAGCCTGCCCATCGCAGGCCCGGGGGCTACTGTCGGCCCAGTGAAAACCAGGGTACCACGGACCGGCCTGCCACAGCCCTCGACACTCTGCAGAGGATTCTGCTAAGGACCAGGCGTCTCAGCCTGGTGTGCCTCGCGAGGAGCCTTTCCCTCGCGAGGGCTTCTTCTATCAAGAAAATACCACTAAGTCCTGGCGCACGTCTGCGCCTCCCTCGCGAGGCGTCAAACACACAAGAACCTCGACGAGGCGTCCCAGCCCTCGCGGGGTTCCTTCGAGAGAAAGCAAGCTCTGGGCCCGCCGCAGAGTGACGCGCACGCCTGCGCGCGATGACGACGACGCCGCAGTTTCCTCTTTGGTGATTAAAGACGGCCAACAAAGCTGCACCAAGCAAAGCGAACTACCAGGATTGCCGTTCCGGTGATAAGGGGATCGTTAGCCACTACGCTCCAAGGCAACGTCACCGTGGGGCACCCCACGGACCTCTGCAGCGCCAGCCCATCGTCCTGGATGGACGGTGGCTTTTTCTGCCAAAGAGATGTTGCTCTCTGCCATGGACCGTGTCCATGGATAGCCCCGTCGCCGTGCACTGTGCTCCTCCTCCGTCGCCATGTGGTAGCGCTTCCCGCCTTGTGAATTCGGGGAAGAGTCCGAGGCAGGTATAAAAGGAGGCAGTGTACGACCGAAGGGAGGGATAGGATCATTAGGAGGGGATCGAATCATTCGTCGACGATCGACTAGCTAAAGCTCATCCACACCATAGCGAAGAAGACGAAGCTCCTTCCACCATAATCCACCATAGCCTTAGCTGAGCCATCGGCAAGCTCATTGTACTGTAACCTCCACAAGCAGTGCAATACAACCAAGCAGGAGTAGGGTCTTTACACCTCACGGTGGGGCTGAACCTGGGTACGTGCTGGTGTTTTCTCTCTGTCGTGATGTTCCTCACCGAGCTCGACGAGCACCGTCGCCGAGGTAGTTGAGGATTGTTTGACTGCGTGTTCAGCCCCTTACTCGTTCCTAGCATCAGAGAGACACACCCCTAATTCCTTGGGACTAGTCTCCGACATCCACGCAGCATAAACTAAGTTTGTGGCCAAGCAACGTGTAAAAGCCAACAAATCCAATGACCAAAGAGATCAGAGCAGTTGGATTGTTGGCATGTAATCTGACTATACGAGAAATTCCCTTACAATACATGTACTTGCATACGATATAAATGCTGTGAGCCCAAGTCAATCTACTCTATCTACTGCTCGTTAGTTGCAGATGGTTCAGATAAGTTTTCAGCAAATAGGCGTGATGAAACAAGGTTCTACTTTGTGCACGACGGTGTGGCAGATGCATGTATATCTACAAATGTGCAAACAAGTCGTGCATATCATTGAAAATTGAGGAAACAAGTTTGTTAGAAGGATTGCCTCTCACTTGACAAAGGTTCTGTTGGGGTTAGAATTAATGACCTGAACAGTGATTATTTCGTTGCTGGGAGAGGAGTTAGGCAGGGAGATCCTATTTCCCCCGCTTTTCAACCTGATGGCTGATGTTTTTACGAAAATGCTTATTAAAGCTGCGAATAGCAATCTTATTACTGGTTTGCTACATGGTTTTCAGAGGGTGGGGGTTGTTAGTTTGCAATACGCTGACGACACCCTCCTTTTCCTCCAAAATGACAGTAGAGGAGCTATGAATTTAAAGTGGCTCCTTTCTTGTTTTGAACAACTTTCTGGGCTAAGGATCAACTTTCATAAATGTGATCCGGTGTCTATTAATGTACCTGAGGAGGAGGCCCAAGTTTTTGCTCAGATTTTGAGTTGTAGACTTGGTAGTTTTCCCCTTAAATATTTAGGGGTTCCTCTTCACTTTGCGAAATTAAGAAAAGAAGACCTGCAACCCATTATCGACAAGCTTATTAAAAAAGCTGCTGGATGGAGGGGTCGGCTGATGTCGCATGCAGCTAAGCTAGAGCTTGTTAGGAGCGTTTTAGCAAGTATCCCTATTTATCTGTTGAGTGTTATTAAATTCCCTAAGTGGGCGATAGCCTTGATCAACTCCTAGATGGCGCACTGCTTGTGGGATGATTATGAGGGTCATTTTAAATACCATCTAGCAAGTTGGGGTCTAGTTGCTCAGATGAAAGAATATGGGGGTTTAGTATCCCTAATATTGCTGAGATGAACTTATGTCTCCTGGCTTCTTGGGTAAAGAAATATAATCTTGACGGTAATAAGCTGTGGAAGCAGATTATTGACCATAAATACCAAGTTAACTGCCCGAATTTTTTCTCTTGCTCTGCCGCTGGGGTTTCGCCTTTCTGGAAAGGTGTCCTATGGGCAGCTAATGCTGCTAAATTAGGTTAGCAGTGGAAAGTGGGGAATGGTAAGAAAGTCAAGTTTTGGGAGGACCAATGGTTTGGTAATTCTAGCTTGGCGGTTTAATACTGGGATGTTTATATCCTTGCTAATGAACAAAATGTCACTATCTCAGAAGTTTGGGATGGAACTAATCTAAAACTTGGTATGAGATTTCTTAGATTGTTCAGTCTCTTAACATTAGTGAAGAGGATGATGCTATTCTTTGGAAGTTTGAGTCTAAAGGGGTGTATTCAGTCAGCTCCATGTATGTTGTCATTAATTTCAGAGGTGTTGTGCCTACTCATGTTCATGCGGTTTGGCGTATCAAAGTTCCCCCGGATTCATTTCTTCTTGTGGTTGGTGTCTCACAATAAAATCCTGACTAGGGATAATTTGTGTAAGAGGCAATCAGTCCATGATTTAACCTGTCTTTTCTGCACTGAACCTGAAACTTGCGGTCATTTACTGTTTACTTGTAATATTGCTGCTTTTGTTTGGGGCGAGGTTAGCAGATTGACGGGTTTAGCCGTCCCCCGCTAATTATGAAAGAATGGCTAGTTTGTGGCTTAGTGAATCCAAACATGAGGTTGTGAATGTTGTCCATGCAGCCGTTATGTGGGTGCTATGGAAATGTAGAAATAACCTCTGTTTTAACAATGAGTCGTGGACTGGTATGCAGGTGATCTGGAGAGACTTAGCTTCTACTCTTTCTCTGTGGGTGATCTTGCTCACCGGCGCTGCGAAGGATCGAATGCTGGAAATCATTGCCGCCGTGGAAATGCTGGCAAGAAGCCCTCCCCCACTGTTCTGGCGCGATCCAGGGTGAGGAAACCGGTGAAGATCGATCTTAAGAACTGCTTGGGTCCTCTCTGTGATCCACAAGATGAAAAGTGGGAAGCCACGACTCGTGGGCTAGCACGTACCCTTGAAGCTGCGCAGCTGGTGATGGTTGAAAACGGAGGGAACTGGAAGGTGGTTAGCAAGCAGTGAGCTGGTGTTCTCCGACCTCCCTAGGCTGTTCACCCTGGTATTTTGGTGCGAGAAGCTCATCTGTTGGTGGTGTGGGGTTGTAAACCTCTGAACTTTAGTTTATTTTCTGTTTCTGTGCTTATTGCGCTCAGCGCTCTGCTGTTTTGCTCCGAGTCCTGTAAACCTGAATGATGTAAGACTTGAGTTTCATTTCTTGAAATGGAACGGGGGCGAGGCCCTTTATTTCTAAATTTTTTTTTGAGGAAACAGAAGACAGTGTAATGAAGTAAACTACTAAGCAAGTGAATGCTTGTTCTCATCCCAGGCTCCCAGCCAACTGAAAACTTCATTACAAACATAGTACAGTACTAATTAGTTTCTCAGAGGAGAGCAGTAGTTGGAAGAAAAGCCGTGTGTTTCTACAGCATCCTCCCACCTCACCGAGTAGTAGCTGTACTACTACCTCCGTTCACTTTTATAAGGCACGGTAGTCATTTCAATTTGGTTTACATATATGTATGTAAAAGTTAACAGAGGGACTAACATCTTATACAGCATATGGGATGGAGGGAGTAGATGTCAATGCTGAAAACAAGCAACTACGGAGCAATGTTATACCACACAAACATTACAAAATTGAACTCCATAACTAAAGTTTCTCTACTCAGCCTCCAACATTTCAATATATAACTCTAAATTTCCGTCTCAGAACCCCAAACTTCAAATTCAAATCCAAATTGCGCATGCATTGCATGTCCATTGTAAACACGATATGTTTTATCTACAAAGGTGTATACCATCTCAACATTTCTTTATAAACAATACATTCACCATAGCAAACATGGCCACATGAAAATCGTTCTTCAAAACCATACAAAAGTTGACATGAAAAGTCTGGAACAAACTGGAAAATGTAGCTGTCTTCCTCAGTTGTGATTGGCGTAGAAAACTGATGTCGGACACCGAGAAATCGCTCAATGCACAAACTTGAAATACAGGACTGCCAGGATCGCCAAGACAAGGAGGGTTATGATAAGTCCGATGATCCACTTGTTCCTATCCATCCTCCTCACCATGGCGCCCATGATCTTTCTGCTCTTGCCAATGTTATCATCCACGCTATACAACTGCAATGCCAATCAGGATTGTAGATAACTAGGTAAGAAAACGGAAGACATGAGCAGCATGAGAAATGACATGCTATACACTGTAGTAAAAAATGGTATAATCACAGAGCGTGCTGTCCCACCATCTTATTGCTTTATTCGTTTGACCATCAATTTTGTACGTGACAGTTGATACTGAAGAACAAGTTATACTATGACATAAAGTTGAAAAATCATATAATATGACTGAAGATTATTATCATGACAGTTAAGTATGATCTTACAAACTTGGCGTACTGTATGTGTTTGCTTCTTATGGTTCATGCTACCACACAAGTTAGAGCATCTCCATCAACCTCCATATCCCCCTCCAGCCCTCCTATTTGTTAGCAGAAAGGGAAAAACACAAGCTCCAGCAACCTCCCTTTCCCATCCCGAGGAATCTCTCACCATTTGCGGCCCCTCTCCATCCTCCAACTAACAACCAGCAACGACAAGGGGCAGGACCCTCCATCTTGCCACCGTGGTCGACAGTGGCAGCGTGAAGTCTATTCACAAGCAGCTGGTGCACAGAGAAGCCGGAGAGGATTCTAACAGTGGCGGCACCCTCAGTGCGAGCCCAGCAGAGGCAGTGGGCAGGATCTCATCATGGAGCGGGGAGAGGAAACCTGGGAGGGACAGGAAGGAGAGCTGGCGCAGAACGGAGGGCGGAGCCAGTGTGGGACGGCAACGGAGGGGCAGAGGATGGAGATGGTGGCAGAGGACGCCGCCATGTGTTGTGATCTGGACAGGCAACTGCCACCTGTCAGCTGGAGACGCAGCCGCCACCTGTCAGCTGGACTGACTGCCACTCGATTTCATGCAGGTTTATTTCTTGCATCATGGGACGGATGGACTGGAAGGGCAATGGCTTGCTTGATTGATTTCTAGTCACCTTCCGTTTTCTGATGATCTCGAACATTTTTGTTTGTTTTTTCCTGAGCTATCACGAATAGGTATGCATGCTCTTCTAAGTAGTTTATGGTTCATCTATTTAACCTCTTGGTGGGTTGATGAACTTCACTGATATTACTAAAGATTCATGTGAAGTCAGTGAAACTAAATTAGCTCTGTAACAAGATTCTGTCTGGGTTTAGTTCATTTTGTGCCTTCATCCATTGTCATTGAATTCCTTGGATTGCACAAGAAATGTGAACCTCAACTAAAGTGACCATTCTTCCTAGTTTCTTAAAATTTACCTACTTGAACCGAGATCTAATTCATGTGCAAAAATCAAAATGAAATATGCCAACCTCTTTCTCCATAATTTCACTACATCAATTTGTGTCTGCCATAGATAGCCACAAGCATGAGTAAGGAATGGCAAGACAAGGTTTTTTGAAGGGGACTTTCCTGGCTGTTAATGTTTTCTTCTTCTATTTGATTTCGTTACTAATTATCACATCTTACAGAGAACACTGCCTCTGGGACAGGAAGCATCTTTCCTGGTTCTTGTCTGAATGATTACATGTATGCCTTCTGTAGTATGGCTTGATGTATGAGCTGTCTTGCATAACATGTTCCCTCCCTTAATTGTACGTTGTTAGGTAGAAATGAGGCACCCTGCTTAGGCTGCGCCTCGGAAGCGGGTGGGTCAGCTCACGGGCGATGCTCTAACCAACCGGACACTGCCCAGTTCTCAGCTCATGTCACTTAAGTTCAATTGAGAACCAATTTAGTCGCTTGCATATGATTCGTACCATACTGTGTGGGGTGATTTCCCTGATGTAGAATGGATGTAATAGGAAGTATAGCATGAAGCACAGATGGAACAAGATGAGACGGTATTGGAGTGTAATATGGAGTCTGATGGAGCCTGAAGACTGAAGAGACATGGAGGGAATATTTTGGAGAGGATCTCTATATGGAGACATGGGAGTAGGATTTACGGAGGCTGCTGGAGATGTTGTTAGGCCTGCTAAGGCACCATGAAAACATAGGGCTTCTAGAAATACAAGGCAAAAAAAGCTACGTTTTTTGACATAAAAAGACTTGCTGATTGGCTGCAAAGAGACTTAGCACTCTAGTACTCTACATCTAGTATACTAGTCTCAAATAAAAACATCAAGACATTTTGCGAAACAGTGCAATAATCCAAAGTTACTTTGATAACCCATGAAGTCAAAATGTTCAGGTTTGCTACCCATAAAAACGTTCAGCTAAACCATTTCCTTTCACACAAGCCATTGGGGGGCGTATATCAGAATTGAGGAAAATTATGGGTAGGCCAACAAACCTTTTAACTTCTTTATGCATGGAAGTTACAGAGGGGCTCATCAAGCTAGTTTGACTTTGGGATATTTTCTGGACATTTCTATAAAAAAAAGACTTCATAAATTACAAATACAAAAAAAAAAAGATGAATCAGTAGAACCCAAGCAACATATATACTGCAAAGAACCTGTAGCTGTGGTTAACTAGTTAAATAAGGTAGCTTCTGGTTCTGCCACTAGTAAATCAATAGTTTACAGCTATGGAGACGTATAATTATACATACAATCATCTACAAACATATTTTTCTTACAACCAGACTATAACGGAAAACTTCAGCCCGTGTAATATACAATACATTAAGGTAGAGAGGCAACACATGGTTAAGGATTTCAATATGATGTCGTTTTAGCAACCTGCATATACTTTACATTACACTACAGTGTACATATATTTTATGATAGAAAAAATAGTTACATAGAAACAAACCAAATCTTCTTAAATAGAGAAAATTAACTACATTGGTACTGACCGTATCATTAGCATGTAAGAGAGATTGGCGCTGCTGATGCAGGTCATGCATGATGGAGACTCCAAGCTCTTCAGTCTCCAGCATAGTTCTATGGCCATCTCTGATCCTATCAGTTGTCTTATTTTGCCTTTCTGTTGTCCTGAGCAATCTTGACCTTTGATCAGCAGATACCTACAAGATTCGATGTCCAATACATCATTGGATTCTAATGGGATATAAATTACTGATTGACAATGTTGAAGGACAAGCTGTTGTAGCTAAAATGTGAAGTAATGCAAGACTAAAGACAAAACATGCACATGTGGAAGTTCAATAACCTTGCACTTGATCAAAATATGATATTACAAGGTGATACTGATACGCTAGTTGATTGCACTTTACATTCTCAGACTTTTCTGGAAATATCACATAGAATCGTCTGGGTAGAATATACAATAAGATGTGCAGATATTAGCAATTTTAGCACAGCAAAGAAAAAATACCATTCAGTAGACATTCATAACAGATGGACTGGAAAAAAATGTTTTCAAACGAGATTTGTAAATTGCAAAAAAGCTAACATGAAGATACTTTAACAGAATGGCAGATACCAGTCTATGTTATGGAACATATATTAGACGAACACACGTACTAGACAAACAGCATTGGACATTATGCACCTAAACATTCAGAGTCATATCCTTGATGAAAAAACCTACCACTCCTCACAAAATATACAAGGCATCTTGTGACATGCAGGAAAGTACAGAGCAGAGACTAAGTGGTAAGTAAGTGCATCCACTAGAATAGTTGGGTCATGTCCAATGGTCTAATATTATGGGATTAAAGAAAGAGAAACCTCCATCATTGTTTTCATTGACACACTTCGCTGTAGATTGATTGATATATCGATAGAGTGAGTTCTAATTCTGGGCTACACTTTCGATGTGAATTACGTCAAGTTAGCACTGCCCAAACAAGTATCAGTGTTTACAATTCCAAACATATGTGACACGTAAAATTTGGGTTTCAAAATAGACGGTCCGTGCATCACAGTGTAAGCCAAAACTCGTTTGATCGCCAAATAAGAAAAGCACTCATGAATTAAGAACAACGAACATACCACCAGCGTATCTGCCATTCCAGACTCTAGCAACTCCTCCCTCGCCCCCTGTTGGCCATTGCCAGTGGTGATTCTCTTCAGCGTTCCCTTCAGGTTGTTAAGATCCGACTTGTACTCCCTCAGTTTCGCCAGTAGCCCAGCCCTCACGCTCGGCTGGAGGTTCCTTGCTTCAAGATCCATCTTCCTTATCTTGAAAAGGGGAACGAAATCCAGACATTCTCAGCATATATAGTTACACAAACACTAACCTATCACAACATGACCACAAATTAATGTCTTATACAGAAATATTTACGCGGTCGGTGCAAAAGTAATGCCTTCCTTGATATACTTATGGGTTAATCAAATTCCTCGGAAATTTTGATTGGATTGCCATAATACTGTTTTACTTGGTTACAGAGAAGAATAGGGTTACCAGTGCCTCAGCGCCATCGATGCCGGACTTGATCTCCGACGCTTTCTGCTTCAGCTTCTCTGCGTGCATACAAACATCAATCAGATTATAGATTTTAGATACGAAGATCGGGAGATGATTGTTGGAGGAAGCATACCTCCCAGCAGGGAAGAGGCGGCGGTACATTTGCGGGAGAGGGAGGCCGAGATCTCGCAGTACTGGCGCTCGTAGCCGTCGAACACCTCGCTCATCGTGGATGATTCTGGTCGCCGGCCGGCTGAGAGAACCCGCGAAGTCTTCCTCGTTCCGATCAGGCTGTAGAACAGAAGAGTCGGGACGAAGGAAGGGGGAGAGAAGGGGAATGGGGAAGGGAGGGAGACGGGTAGGAGGAACTGTTTACGTAAATCAGACCTGAAAGCGTATTGTTGAGGAGCCCATCGATAACACGTAGGACACGTTTTAAAATGGCCCCAAATTTCAGAGCGACAATGGGAGTTATCTCTACTATAATAATAATAATAAAAGTATAAAAGTATGGAGTGTCTTTTCTCCTGCCGGACGGACGAAAGAGTCGTTTTGCAGAAAACCCTTGACAGATTATTGAAATCAACCCGCAGTCCAACTTATGCGTCTTCCAGTTTGCAGTTTAGCCCCTCAAAAGTGACGCGCCGCCGCTGTCCGGACAGCCTGCCTCCCGCTCGACGACGACCTCGACCTCGATTCCTCGAGTTGTCGGCGTGGATCCGGCCGTGCTCCTCCACCACGCCGCCACCAAGATCCCCGCCGTAGCTACGAGATCTGGTGTCCTGTGACTCGGTACCCCGACGCCCTCTCTTCCTCTTCGATCCGATCCCTTCCTCTACCTCTCCCTGGCGGCCGCCCGCCAGTATCAGCCACACGGGCATCGCTGCTCCTGCCGGCTTCCACCAGCGTCGCCGCCCTTAGCCTCCTCCATCGCGTGTGGGAACCGCGTCTCCACCTCTTGGAAATTAACTCGGCGATGGCTCCTGGGAAGCGAGGGAAGGCCAGGCGCCGGCGGCAGCTGCCATTCCTGGGCTACCATCGCCTGATGCAACCGTCCACCAACGCCATCCCCGTCCACGCCAAGCCACGCTACTCGCCGCCGTGCCTCACAGCCACACGCGACGCTCCCTGCCGCTACGCACCTACGCCCTTTCTCTTCCCATACCGACTCCTCTCATCCGCTACCACTCTCGCAGCCGCTCCGGTCTAGCCTCTCTCCAGCCGACCGAATTCCCCATTCCCCGATGTTCGTCCTTCCTCAGTTGATTCAGTTGGAGTTGTCGGTGGGGGTGAAGTTGATGCAGTCAGAGGAGATGATTTGGATGTGGACGACGAGATCGATGGGGAGAACAGGAGTCCACGAGACTGAGGAATTCAGCGGCGTCTACAGGCCCTAGGCGGCTACACCTCATGCTTTGTCGCCGCCTTGTAAGGTCTTGTTCTTATCTTATTTGTGCGTCAATTTAGGCTCTTATTTAGTTCATTCAGGTACTGGATAGTTTCAGTGATGCGGCCGAATAAACAGGGAAAGAAAGTTAATTGATAGATGCTTGTACTCCCTTTATCTAGAAAATATTACATTGGCTCACCATGAAGCAAATGATAGTATTCGTGATCGTTTGGAGACCTCCCTATAGAATCTTTTGGTTATGCAAGATTGCGAAAATACTATCATTTTTCTGGATAAAGGAAGTAGTGTTGAGCTTCCTATGAGTTTGATTGCTTGTTTTTCTCATCTGACTGAACTTTCTATGAATTCGGTTGCAGATATTAACCTTGGCAGATGAATCTGTGGAAGCTTGAACAATCCAAGCTGATTCAAGGTATCTTGCAATTTGCAACGCTACCGTTGATCAGATATATTCAGGTCATGGCCGTCGAGTATCCCTTTCATTTCACTCATTCTTGATACAGATTATATCTTCCGTGGGCATGGTACCACAGGAGAACGCTGGTCCGTTGCTGTTGCAGGCGAGAAGAGGGCTATGGGGGATGCCACCTCAAATGAGGTGACCATTGTTGAAGTGAAAGGCCAGGAGGTATTTGTAATTTTTTTCCACTTTGATCTGTAGCACTGGCATTTTTTGCATTTTTAGGTAGTCGAAAAATGAGTGTATTGGAGCCTTTGGGTAGAGATAATAAGATTGTTGATTTTCATCGGACATCTGTATTTGTGACTGTATAATCGAATTGCATATGTGGATTAGAGAGCATACATTAATTCAAGCATCTTCCGACTCTTTATCAGACCTGAAGACGACACACTGATGTAGCATAAAGATGAAATTATTCGTGTAACCAAATATCCATTAAACTCAGACGATGTAACCAAACCATTCACGCTCTACGGTGCAGACTTCTTGCCAAACATCAGACTGTGCATTTAGTTTCGATTTATAGTCCTGTTGAAAACTTAAAAGGCTCAATAAACAGAAATGTATGCCTCCAGTACTCTGTTGATGGGTTCATACATGACACACACTTGTTCTTATTGCAGTTTCTCGTCTGTTGTGTTTCTACATAAAGCACCAATGGAGCATCTCAGCTACTGGTATGCAGATTGTGGTCTCAGCCCTTGCATCTCTGCTTACCCGTGGATGCTTGGGTCAAGATCTGTAGATTCTGCATTTGGAAAGCTGTGTGCAAACTGCATCGGCAGGTCCACTTATTTCTCTAAAACACAACAGGTTTGCTATGAGGGCGATGTCTCAAGGAGCTCTCCAAAGACTCCCCATTGATTTCAGAGGTCAGCTAAAGTCGGTTGTTTATTTACTAAAGAAATGACAACATGATAGATGGTTATAGCTGTACTAAGGGTTAATGTATTTTCCTTGTTTGTTCTTGCCATTTTGGTACCTTCGTGTTATAATACTATTTTGCTTCAGTTGTTCTTCGGTGATAACAATTTATTGGTCCTGTGTCTATGCAATATTATACAACTGAGCAAGCCCCAGTGCAGATTTAGCTGAAAATGTGTACTGTGCTTTCCTATTTGCAACACTACAATTATACTATCTTAAAACGTCCTTTTCTCCTTCCAGAATATGAAGTTGAATGAATATTGCTTCAGAATGTGGCCTCCAGGTGTGCATCAACAAGGTGGCCTATGGTGCAGCCAATAATGATCTCAAGCTACTGTCCCAATTTACAGTATGTGTCGGGTACTAGAGTTCAGTCTGCGGCGAGCAAACTTGAATCCCATGTGTGTTGGTGAAAATATTTAGCCAGCCGGGTGCACATGCCACTTATTTCTTCTAGGATAGAAGTCAATGACTGGTGCATAACCTGTGTAATGGAGGCCAGTTTACATACTTCCTTCCTGCCCCGATGCAAGCCTTCCGAGGTTCGATGCTTGTACGTACGTTCTTCTATGTTTTCAGTTGAGTATTCCTGAGATATATATTTTGTCGATCTGATTTCTTTGGGTCTTGGTTTCAGGATACATATGCCGATGCTGACAACATGCTTTTCTCTCCCTTGGAGCATGCTTTTCTCTGCTTTTGAGCAATACGAAGAAACCCTCTGCACGTCTGTTGGGTACAACATTGTTTGGGGACAACATGGTTTGATTGCTTGTTTTTCTCATCTGACTGAACTTTCTATGAATTCGGTTGCAGATATTAACCTTGGCAGATGAATCCGTGTAAGGTCTTGTTCTTATCTTATTTGTGCGTCAATTTAGGCTCTTATTTAGTTCATTCAGGTACTGGATAGTTTCAGTGATGCGGCCGAATAAACAGGGAAAGAAAGTTAATTGACAGATGCTTGTACTCCCTTTATCTAGAAAATATTACATTGGCTCACCATGAAGCAAATGATAGTATTCGTGATCGTTTGGAGACCTCCCTATAGAATCTTTTGGTTATGCAAGATTGCGAAAATACTATCATTTTTCTGGATAAAGGAAGTAGTGTTGAGCTTCCTATGAGTTTGATTGCTTGTTTTTCTCATCTGACTGAACTTTCTATGAATTCGGTTGCAGATATTAACCTTGGCAGATGAATCTGTGGAAGCTTGAACAATCCAAGCTGATTCAAGGTATCTTGCAATTTGCAACGCTACCGTTGATCAGATATATTCAGGTCATGGCCGTCGAGTATCCCTTTCATTTCACTCATTCTTGATACAGATTATATCCTCCGTGGGCATGGTACCACAGGAGAACACTGGTCCGTTGCTGTTGCAGGCGAGAAGAGGGCTATGGGGGATGCCACCTCAAATGAGGTGACCATTGTTGAAGTGAAAGGCCAGGAGGTATTTGTAATTTTTTCTCCACTTTGATCTGTAGCACTGGCATTTTTTGCATTTTTAGGTAGTCGAAAAAGGAGTGTATTGGAGCCTTTGGGTAGAGATAATAAGATTGCTGATTTTCATCGGACATCTGTATTTGTGACTGTATAATCGAATTGCATATGTGGATTAGAGAGCATACATTAATTCAAGCATCTTCCGACTCTTTATCAGACCTGAAGACGACACACTGATGTAGCATAAAGATGAAATTATTCGTGTAACCAAATATCCATTAAACTCAGACGATGTAACCAAACCATTCACGCTCTACGGTGCAGACTTCTTGCCAAACATCAGACTGTGCATTTAGTTTCGATTTATAGTCCTGTTGAAAACTTAAAAGGCTCAATAAACAGAAATGTATGCCTCCAGTACTCTGTTGATGGGTTCATACATGACACACACTTGTTCTTATTGCAGTTTCTCGTCTGTTGTGTTTCTACATAAAGCACCAATGGAGCATCTCAGCTACTGGTATGCAGATTGTGGTCTCAGCCCTTGCATCTCTGCTTACCCGTGGATGCTTGGGTCAAGATCTGTAGATTCTGCATTTGGAAAGCTGTGTGCAAACTGCATCGGCATGTCCACTTATTTCTCTAAAACACAACAGGTTTGCTATGAGGGCGATGTCTCAGGGAGCTCTCCAAAGACTCCCCATTGATTTCAGAGGTCAGCTAAAGTCGGTTGTTTATTTACTAAAGAAATGACAACATGATAGATGGTTATAGCTGTACTAAGGGTTAATGTATTTTCCTTGTTTGTTCTTGCCATTTTGGTACCTTCGTGTTATAATACTATTTTGCTTCAGTTGTTCTTCGGTGATAACAATTTATTGGTCCTGTGTCTATGCAATATTATACAACTGAGCAAGCCCCAGTGCAGATTTAGCTGAAAATGTGTACTGTGCTTTCCTATTTGCAACACTACAATTATACTATCTTAAAACGTCCTTTTCTCCTTCCAGAATATGAAGTTGAATGAATATTGCTTCAGAATGTGGCCTCCAGGTGTGCATCAACAAGGTGGCCTACGGTGCAGCCAATAATGATCTCAAGCTACTGTCCCAATTTACAGTATGTGTCGGGTACTAGAGTTCAGTCTGCGGCGAGCAAACTTGAATCCCATGTGTGTTGGTGAAAATATTTAGCCAGCCGGGTGCACATGCCACTTATTTCTTCTAGGATAGAAGTCAATGACTGGTGCATAACCTGTGTAATGGAGGCCAGTTTACATACTTCCTTCCTGCCCCGATGCAAGCCTTCCGAGGTTCGATGCTTGTACGTACGTTCTTCTATGTTTTCAGTTGAGTATTCCTGAGATATATATTTTGTCGATCTGATTTCTTTGGGTCTTGGTTTCAGGATACATATGCCGATGCTGACAACATGCTTTTCTCTCCCTTGGAGCATGCTTTTCTCTGCTTTTGAGCAATACGAAGAAACCCTCTGCACGTCTGTTGGGTACAACATTGTTTGGGGACAACATGGTTTGTTCTTTTTCATGTATGTCAAGTTGACAAAATATCGTACTGGTCAGCACATTCAGGTATTTGAATCTTAGGGTGAGACCCTAATATTGTTTGTGTTTTGCCTGTGTAAAACTACAAAATGCACGTGCTATTTAAGTTTGGTTTCGAATCCGGACAACTATTTTCTTGATTATTCCCCTGCATTCGTTTCTATGATTGTGCTTGTGTTTTATTTATAATTGTTTTTGCTTACCAAGTATTACATGCACGTTCTATCCGACTGTTAATTGGATCTACATCTATCTCGATATTTCAATCACGATGATAATTACAACAAACGTTAGTTCAATTATTTCCATTATGTTGGTGCATTATGATATATACTTTGGTTAAATTTTATGTGCATTATATTTACATATTCAATGCAAAAACAAATTTGAAAACCCGTAGCAACGCACGGGCACTCAACTAGTGTACTGAAAACTTTTAACCATGTGCTTGGTACGTGCTTTTCTGCATCTCGCACTCCTTGGCAGTGATCTTTCTTTTATCTGTGTCGACACCGCAAGCTCAAAAAAGAGTTTCAGCAGGCTATCAATTTCATGATTAGAACAAGGTTATGCCATGTTCTATTTATATATCACTGGATTTCCTACCTGAAGATGTTAACAAACTTGAGTTGGCAATGGAAGTCGAGATGATTAATTATGTGTTTGATAAGAGTCCATGGCTTTGGTAAGTTGGTCGACTCGTGTTCAATTCAGTTTGCTTCTTCAGATCACAGATTTCCTACCTACGGATTTTTTTTAGAAACCAGTCATTTCACGGCGAAACTTGACATGTATGTAAAACATTTGTATATGTTTGTCACCAAATTTTCAAAAGAAATTAAAACATTTACTCTTTTTTTCAAATTCAATTTTTTGTTCAAGCAGAAGCATACAATCTCGGAAGCCATTGTAAATTTCCGATAAACCTCCAGTAGGTGTTACTCCCTCCGTTCTAAATTACTTGACATGCATTTGTCTAGTAACGAATGTATCTAGACCCTAAACAAGTATAGATACATCCGTATTTGGACAACCCAAATTCATCTAATTTGGAACGGAGCGAGTATTTGCTCCCGACCTCCAGTGCTCACTCTAGTAAAAAAAATTGAAATTTATATTTATGAGTTTCAAAAAATTCTGAAAAAAATCACGGGTGTAGGTAATGGTGTATACCATAAACGTGTAAAATTTCAGTTTGAAATACATTATATTATGCTCTATACAAAAATAATAAAATCTGGTAAAACTTAGAGATTTGAAAATAGGCATATTTAGATTCACAATTTGTCATTTTTGTATAGCTAAAAATACAATGTATTTGAAATTGATATTTTACACGTTCGTGGAATATACTATTGGCTACTCCTGGAAAAAATTTCAGAATTTTTTGAAACTCATAAATATGATTTTCAAATGTTTTAAATTGAATGATTCACTGGAGCCCGAGAGCCAAAAAAAAAAAAGTCTCTACCGATAAACCCCCAGTATAGAGAAGAACAGCGTCTCCAACTAAAAGAATTATTCACATGAACCCAGATATGGAGAGACGTGAATCTAAAAAAAAAGATATGGAGAGACACGACTGTTCAAATATGCATCCGTTATTTTTTAGGCACAGATACACAAAGGATGATTGATCAAGCTTAACAGTGTGCCCAGCCCAAGGTTTCGGATACCGGTTCAAAAAAAAATCCGGAGGGGGCCGGTATTTCCGGTAACCGGGGTTACCGGAAAATACCGGCCCAATATTTCGGTAAGAATTTAGGATTTAAACTTAAAATATCGATTTTTTTTTAATTTAAATTTTTCGAGCACAAATTTATTTCAAATTTGACTAATCCGAGATTTTTCATCCAGGATATGCAAATTTCGGGGGTCCGAGAAATCCGGTTACCGGCCGGTTACCGCGGAATTCCGGCCAGTAACCGAAACCTTGGCCCAGCCGACGAGGGTGGCGTGTGCCGTGACGTACGAGCAGAAGAAAAAACGCTTGTGCGTGTGCACTGACGCCTGCGCTGACGAGCCACGTCACTTTTGATCCACCAACTTCAACCGGACACTCGCTTTACTTTCCTTTCCTCCTCCTATTTCTCGGTGCCAGATTGAGATACCCAAACCCCACCTCCCGCACCCTTCGTGTTCCGATCCTCCAGCCAAAGCACAAGATGAGCTCCGCGGCGGCGGTGGGAGCGGGGAAGGTCGTCTGCGTCACCGGCGCCTCGGGGTACATAGCATCCTGGCTCGTCAAGCTCCTCCTCGGCCGCGGCTACACCGTCCGCGCCACCGTCAGGGACACCGGTGAGCAGCCACCTCTCTCATGTCTCCCCACCCACTCTGGGGAGGTACCTGCTCTAGCTGGATCCATGTTTGCTACGCGGTGTATGTAATATTTGGTTATAGGTCCATTTAGTCCCCGTAAGCCAGGGTTCATCGATTGTTACTGTTAGAGGTAAATATTACCGGATCTGATTGGGAATTTGACAACTTGGCTTTATAATCTCAAAACCAAAGGAAAAACAGGGCCTTAATGCAAATGAAGAAGCTGCTGACTGAATTAGTATACTCCTGTGAGAGATAATGTCGTGGAATCATGGGTATACCCGGTACTGCAACTATATATTTAATGTAAAGAGTCAATTTCAACGCACTCTTACTTCTCGATAAGATCTGCATAACTGAGTTCTCATGATAGTGTTGCTGGCATATTGCCCGATATGTCATCCGCGACAGTCTTTTCTTTCATTATGTTTTGGGTGGTAGATCAAAATTAAGATAAACTGAAACTTGACTAGTGGTATTTGGAATGTTTTCCAATGCTTTCTTTATGTAACATGCATGTGCAATGCTTAACTAACTGTTCTTTTCTTCAGCCGACCCAAAGAAAACATTGCACCTACAGGCCCTGGATGGAGCTAAGGATAGACTGCACTTGTTTAAAGCAAGTTTATTAGAGGAAGGCACTTTCGATGCTGCCATTGGCGGTTGTGAATGTGTGTTCCACACGGCTTCCCCCTTTTACCACAATGTCAAAGATCCCAAGGTTAGTATCATGGTCATTCTGTGACAGAGTACAGACGATGTTTGTTTTAGCTAAGGTGTTGATCTCAAGATACAAAAGCTCGCATCAATATAATTTTCGTTCAGTGTGTTGCATCATGGAAGCATTGATATGCACGGTTTTAGCTAAGGTGTCAACATATTGGGTGGATCCCGCTTGCATCGTAGTATTAGTGCATCACGGGATTAAATGTATTCATATATACCCCTGGTAAAAAGTGTATATATATGTAACTAAATTACCGCACTATACTTGAACACATGCATTCTTCTTCTGCATGTCACCCTAGAGTTGAACATGTCCTTCGCCTTTTACAATAGGTCATTTTCCTCTGTTTATATGTTGTGGTATTTGTACTTTACAACACTATCCTTTCCCATGTATGCTGCAGTTATAGTTCTCTTTTTGTTTGAAAATGTCGACTAACCACCTTAGTGCCTTACCACAATGGCCCCTCCTATTTGTTTGGTTCGTATGCATGCAGACTTATGTTGGCCACAGCTAAAATTTTGTACAATTTTTAGTCTGTAAGTATAACATTTCCAAGCAAGAACAATATTATCAGCTCCATAGGCAAACTAAATGTTCATCAAAGGAGCTCCTTTGCAACCTTGTTAGGGATATGTCACATATTGACCTTCCATAGAAGTAATCTTTGCGTCTTCGTATCGTTCGATCTCACTTAAATGTGAGATCTGGACCGTTCGATCATTGCAACATATAACCTTCCATAGAAGTAAATATAACCTTCCTGTAATCTGTTAAAAGTGTGCAAAAATGCTGGAAAATTCCCTAAACACCCATTCAAAGAAAATCATGCAATAAGTTCCTGTTCATTGCAACAACCTGTTGAGAAAAGGTCTCAACATATGCAATGTGAATATGACTGTAATCAACATTTAGAGGAGGAGCCACGGAGGAGAGACAGAGGAGAAGAAGCAGCAACACTGCTTCATGATGCTTCATGAAAGAGTCGACCGTTCGATCGACACGATCGATTGGCTGATCTGAAATCGTTTCCCATCTTTATTTCACTAACTTATGTTTTGTATCCACATGCATGTCTTTCAGGCTGAGTTGCTTGACCCAGCAGTCAATGGAACACTCAATGTTCTGCGTTCCTGCAAGAAAGCTTCTATTAAAAGAGTGATTGTAACGTCATCAATGGCTGCTGTTGCCTACAATGGGAAACCAAGAACTCCTGATGTAGTAGTTGATGAGACATGGTTTTCAGATGCAGGCTTCTGTGAAAAGAATGAGGTAATGTGCCTTTATATGCTGATAAAACTCCGGTTGTTTTTATATTGGAATGGCAATTCACGTTAAAAAATATATCTGGTAATGTGATGTCTATCACTCCCCTGCACTCAAATGCCCTTGTTTTGTTTACTTGATGGCCTACGTACCAATTCTGCTAAGGCGGCGTGCATATCAATACACATCTACTGAAATCCATTTTTCTTAGGAGATAAGAGGGTGATACCATTGCTTGGTTTTTGTGTTTCCACACAAGGATGTAGGTTGAGTACAACGAAATACATAATGAATAATGAGAACTTTAATAAGAGGAAAGGAACTGTCAGTTGATCTTGTTCCATCTTTATTTGTGCCATATTATACTTGGTTAGTGTTCGAAAAAAGTATTATACCTGGTTAAGTCAACACTTATGCCACTATGTGATAGGCAATTTCAGAACAGCTCTGCATCAGCGCATTGGTCAGTCAAGATGTTGCTGGATATAACATAGTGCATTATAGATGTTGAAGCCACATGTATCCATTTCACTACTATTACTATATAACTGACATCTGCACTTGCCCTTATAAATACACATCCCTACTATTGCCATATAACTGACACTTGCGCTTGTCATTAGCATTACATTGTTCTTCTATGGGGTATGCATTTGATTCCTCATACCGGCTGTAAGTTTTGCTGTAATTGCTGCTTTCAAGAGAGCTATTCCAATATTTGTTACCTGACTTGAAAAGTAGACATTAGTTTTTTTTTTGCATTTTTTAATGAAAATCTCTGAAAATTCTGTTTCCACTTCCTTTTGCATTCCCATTTTTAATACGTACTTTATGGTACAACTTATTCTCATCTGTTTCATTGATGGTCATCTGCTTCAGCAATGGTATGTGCTATCCAAGACCCTTGCCGAGGAGGCTGCATGGAAGTTCTCAAAAGATAATGGACTTGAAATAGTTACAATAAACCCAGCAATGGTCATCGGTCCCCTGTTGCAGCCTACATTGAATACTAGTGCTGAAGCTATATTAAAGTTAATCAATGGTATGTGGCTTGACGAATTAACTTTTCTGAAGTTAACTCTGTAAGTATGTAAGGAAGGACTCTGTTATGCGTACACCCATTTTACAGTTGTCATTTGTTTGAGAGAATATCCCTATTTGCCATTAAAACAATCTCAGCAAACAAGCTCAAAATATTCCAAGCAATGTTGAATTCTGTTTCTTTCATTTCCTTTTTTCTTCTGTTTTAGGAACTGACTTAAGCACTGACATATTGCTATACTGTAATGATTCTACTCTTAATTGTTTATCTAGCGAACAGTTTGTATCATGTCACAAATTACGTGTAGTCATGTACGGTGAATGTTCTGATCAGGTTTTGCCAAAACAAGTCTACTCTGATAAGCATTTCTGTTTGATTGTTGACAAGAAATCCTTCAAATTTTCTTGCAGGATCATCTTCTACATACCCCAATGTAGCCTTTGGGTGGATAAACGTTAAAGATGTTGCCCTGGCACATATTCTTGCATATGAAGTTCCTTCAGCAAATGGAAGATATTGCATGGTTGAAAGAGTTGCTCACCACTCGGAGCTTGTCGAGCTCATACACAAAATGTATCCTGACATCCCCGTGCCAGACAAGTAAGTTAAATTTCTTTGCAAGCATTTCCTCAAGTAACTCCATTGGAATCGAATCGAGAAACAATATAGTGTTCGGTGTTATTTCTTCCTTAGTTTATTTCCAAAATATAATGCGTATAAACTTCAAAAGTTGACATTTTCTTTTGACCAAATTTATAGACAAAAAGTTTCATCATCTTCGAACTACGATACCAAATCAATATAGATCCACCATAAAATATTTTTCATATTGTATTTATTCAATATTTTTATGTTGAAATTTTCTTTTATATATTTGGTCAAACTTAGTAATATTTGCCTTTTGGTTAAATTTATGCACCTTATGTGTTTATATGGACGCAATAATACATGTTCTACTGCCATGTCTCATCATTGTAGTGAACGCTGCGTAAGCTGTTCATTTGCACCATACGGGACAGGCCTACAGTTTGGGAATGTTTTCCTTTTTCTCTTAACAAAATTTTCTCCTGATGTTTTCCTTTTTCTCTTTTCTGCAGGTGTGCTGATGACAAGCCATTTGCCCCAACCTACCAGGTATCAAAGGACAAGATAAGAAGTTTAGGAATGGAGCTGATTCCCTTGGATACAAGCATCAAGGAGACTATTGAGAGCCTGAAAGACAAAGGATTTTTCACTTTTGAGTCGAGCCATCTGTGAAACAGCAAAAGCAGCCTCTTGCTTTGGCAATCACCAGTAGCAGGCGCCATGCTATGCGTGCTCAACATGCATACCACATGCGTGTTTTGTGGGTTGTGCCGTGACCTGTAATAAATAGAGGCATATTGTGGTTTGTGGACCCGCTATGATTCGAGTTGAGACATTTATAATTGGTACACATAATGCTTTTAAAATTCTACACGTCCTGTATTATTTCCTGACGGCGAACATGAACCTGAAAACACATAGAAAGAAATTATAATGGCTAATTTCGGTTGTCATGACAAAAACATTGGCAGTACATTTTGAGTATAAGCCAGCCATACCCTGATAACCATGATTGGATTGGAGGAATTTTTTCGTAGAAGAAATACTGGGGAAAATTAAGAGATCAAAATGCGCTCGCTACCGCTAGGAGATGCTAAACCTTGAATTGAGAGCATGCAGGAGTCCCCTTTGGCCCTAGGAAAGCTCAGACAAAAACTAGAATAGGGGAAATTGCTTTTGGCTCCCGAGTTTTAGTGCTCCCTCCGTTTAAAAAGATTCGAAAATCATATTTGTGAGTTTTTAAAATTCTGAAAAAAATTACAGGTGTAGCCAATAGTATATCCCACCAGCGTGTAAAATTTCAACTTCAAATATTTTGTTCCGAGCTACACAAAATTAACAAAATATGATAAACTTGGGGATTTGAAAATATGCATACTTTAGATCCACACATTTGTTATTTTTGTGTAGCCCAGAATACAAAGTTTTTGAAGTTGATATTTTGTACGTTCGTAGGATATAGTATTAGCTACACATGGATTTTTTTTCAAAATTTTGTAAAACTCCCAAATAAGATTTTCAATTTTTTTTAAACCGGAGGGAGCACTGGAGCTCGGGAGCCACAAATCTCCTCTCCTAGAATAGACCCTACCTTCTTCCTCCAGCCCTTTTCTCTCACTCACATTGCTCTACCTAAGCCTTCTTTTTCTCGAGCTCTCTCACCATGAGGTTGCAGTTGCGGGATCTTGTGGCCGACGCAGTGGCACTGGCAGCTAGAGCGTCCTCCGTCACTGGTGCCCCACCGTCCTTGCCCCGCAGTTTAGACTGGCCGGTGCTGCGCCCGAGGAGCCCCTCTCTGGCTATATCTACTTTGTCAGCCAAACCCTAGCCGCACATCTTCTCCCCTCTCCATCTACGCCGCCATAATCTTGCGTCCTCCCCTCCTCGTCCCCATCCTCATCCACCAGCACCGGCACCATGCCTCGCCGTCTGGCCACCACTTACGCGAACCTCACACCGGAGCGCGCCACGGAGTTCCGCCCCCGCGAGGAGGAGGCTCTTGCCTGTCTTGCGGCGGAGTGGTACGGCCACAGTAACGACACTGGAGGGGGCGCTGCCAAGGCTTCAGGCGGGGGCGTTGGATAGGCCGTCTCCCTTGCTGCCGGAGGTGGCGCTGGCGAGGCCGTGCCCTCGTACGTGCAAATAACCCTCGACGAGGCGCAGGAGGAGCTCCTCTCCCACTTGGAGGCCAAGCACCGCGTTGCGGAGCAGCAGCTCACAGACGAGGTTGCGGACCACGCATTGGTCGCTCAATTCGCCGGGCCCGTCCTCCTCGACGAGCAGGTTGCCGCCCAGATCGAGGAGGAGGAGGACTCCGGTCGACTTTGACTTCACATCCGACGAGGAGATGGCCCTGCCGCTGCCAAAGGCCACGAGTCTGACTGCCTGACAACCCTGCCACCAACGACCACGAGGCCGGCGGCTCTGACGCCCCAGCGTCATTGTGATCTCCGACGCGTAGTAGTGTAGAATTTGCTAGTTGATCTACCTAGTTTGTATATAGGAATATTTTGGTATCTAGGGGTCCAGAAATTTGGGATTGTGGCTGCAGGACGTGAGAAATGGGGGTTGTCCGGGCACTGTCTACGGACCCGTCCGGATGTTTTTGCGGGGTCAAATTTGCACATTATGGTTGGAGATGCTCTAAGAAGGTAAACTGTACTTGAAATTTGAATAATATTTAAAACTTAGGCCTAATGTTGATTGGCTGGTAAAAAAAGATGACCGTTAGGCCACGCTCCGCCTCCTCCAGTGGCGCCGGCCGGGCGCCGCCGCTTTCCGGCCGGCCGCAGGCCCCCTGCGCCTTGTCCCTCCGGCCATGCTACATCCCACCACCTCTAGCCACTCTCCCCTCCAATTTCACCCTAGCTTTTCTGGGTTTGGAGCTCCACGCGAAGGTCTCCGCGGGATCTGCATCTGCTGTTCCAGAGCTGAGCGCCGCCACTCCGCTTCGATTCAGCCCAGGCAGGCGCGCCTGGGCATCGACGCGCTCCTCAGCGACCCAAGCACCGGCCGGCCCGCCTCCGCCCCCGTCTCCACGTCGTCTCACCCCGCCCCCCACCTCCCACCACCGCCCACTCCCGACGGTGACCGCCCCGGCGTCGTCGTCCACCCTGTCTCTGCGTCCCCACCAGGTTCCTGCGCCGTCGCCGCCCGAGTTCCCGGCGGGATTCGTTCCGCGCGTGGTGACGCCCGTCCCAGATATGCTGCGGCCAAAGCTCAAATCGGTGGTCGTCGGTGGCTCCTGCTCGGTGCTGATCGTTGCCCCGCTCCGCTCCTGCGATGACGCAGTCATGACTGTTGCTCCTAGCACCCGCAACGCCCGCGGCGACTACCCGCACGGCCCTCTGCCGCCGCCGTCCCCGGCAACCTGCGCGACTCCCCGATCTGATTCGGCGGCCGGCTTCGCCGTCCTCTCCGCTCGGCCGGCGCAACCGGGGTCGCCGTCCTCCTGTGGCTCGCGGAAGCCACTCCCCGCGCTGGGCTCCGTCCCGCTGCACCTGCTCGTGCCTGCTATGGTGGCGCCGCCGATGTCCGCCTGCAAGGCAATCTCCTCACCGCCGGCGTGCAGCGGGGCGAAATCGACTCGCCTACGGAGCATCGTTGAGGGCTCCCTCGACCTCGGCGCGCCATCCCCTACGGACTGCGACGCCTGGCGCCGCGCGGGCTACCCACCGTCCTCGGCAATTAAGGCGGCCCCGGCTGGCATACTGCGCACCCACTACAACAGAACATAGTTTAAGTAACACAATCATGTAACACATAGGAAGACATGTTACAAGTAAAATTACAGTAACACATCATTTGCGTTACCACGGTAGTCAGTAACACATAATATATAAGGTCTATAAATGTGTTACATAGATATTGTTAAAGTAACACATAACTTTGTGTTACTTGTAATGTGTTACATACCTATAGGCATTGTAACACATACATATGTGTTGTTAGGTATCTGTTACATACAACAGTGATAGTAACATAGAATCATCTGATGATACATTGTGTTACAATCTCCCTCATGTCCCGACTTTTAGTCAGTTAAATAAACAAAAATTGTGCAGGAAACTGCGGGAACCGGTCGCTAGGTACACGCCACAACTTCTCACGTTCATCACCTATCAACGACCTTCTTACAACATTGTCGATGTGCCAATATCTTCCAACAACTCACATGTCATGTGCTGCGAACTAGGTCCAGCAATGTGCAACACTAGAAAATCATTTCCTTTTCACATTCATATTCTATCGGCATTATTTGCAACTTACGAGAATCCAAGAAATTTCCTAATTTTGGAATGTTAAAGAAATGATAAATGAGTGTGATTGATTTTTTTTTATGAATATGTGGATTTTTCAATGAAGTTAAAACCTTTCAGAAATTATTTGGATCTTTAAAAAACTGATAGGACTTGATGAACCCTATGAATCAATTTTGGGATCTATTAAATACATATATGAATGTTGTTTGAAAATGATTTTGGTTCAAAACTGTTTTTCTTAAGTCCATAATAAGTACTTTCGTTTTACTAGAGAACTTTTGGAAGCGACTTAGCAATTTATATAAGCCATAATCATTTTCTTCTGCTTAGTTATTTTTTTGAACAAATCTGATTAGTTAAATAGAAAAGGAAAGTTTGGAATTCCAGAAAAACATCTGGGCTGAGTTCAGCCTATGTTGTCTCACTTCAATCTGCACCTACGAAGGATGGGCCAGCGTACTCGTTATTTTTTACTTCTCATTTATTTTCCCTTTGGGTCTCTATTTTCAGCCTGGCCCATCTGGATGACCCAGCCCACACGAGCAGCACGTCGTCTTCCTCCTCCCTGGCCCATCTGGCCGACCCAGCTCAGTGCTTATTCGAGCAGCAGGTCGTCTTCCTCCTCCTGGGCCCATCTGGCCGACCCAGCCCACTCAAGCAGCAGGTCGTCTTCCTTCTCGTGCACCAACACGAGACGAACCTTACATTACCATGACAGTTACCTATTCGTCCCCTTCTCCCATCAATCCTAGTCCACATTTCACTTATCACTCCACACCATAACTTAATATAATTCCACAAGGATCTCATTCAGAGAATTATTTTCTCACTTGGACTCCTTAATTGTTCAAACCGACTTCGTGAACTAAATGCCACCCAATGGCATTCGTTTCTCGATCTCTCTCTCCAACCTACAAAAATAAGATCTGAGCGCGTCATTTCGTGCCATTATTTCTCCTTCCTTGTGTTTGTTCACAAAGTTTGTTCTGACATGCTCTCTACCGCCCGTGTAAATGTCGTCATAATCAGCCCTATATTCAAGTTATTCGCTCAATATCATTGCCCAAGGTGACCACCCGGAGATTCCTCGCACTGGTGGAGTCTCCTTGATGTCGCCTGCTTACAAGACATGTTTGTGCATCATATCATCATCGATGGGTGCGCCGTCGACAACGCCATGTGATGATCGTCGTCACATATCACCGCAAGAGCAGCCGAGCCGCCGCACCATCAGCATCACCGAGTCTTAATTGACACGATCAACTGCCCCCTAGAGGTTCGAATCGACTACATCGATGACTTCCACTACATCGAGTCGTGCCACCATCTTCTTTTACGTCTGCAGCTACCACTTGTCCCCTCACTGTGTAATTCCTTTTGACCTTTTTTTTGCAAGTGGAAACTTTAAACTATGCTTTCTATCTAGTCACTCAAATTCAAATATTCAAGACCCAAATCAATTCACATTTAATTTCAATCTTAATTAATATTCCTTTTTTTATCGTAAGATCAAATATTTGAGACTAAAACCAATTCAGAGGACATCTTCCAAGATACCGAGATCCCAGAGAACCCAGTGGGCCGGCTCGGGAAGGCGGTGAGTCGATCTCCGAATCGGATAACAAGATATATATATCCCGAAGGGTACGCTCCACGAAGTCGCACTTGTAGCGAGATTAACTCCGCCGCCTAGGTCACCCGTCATTCCCTGTAAACCCTAGTCGACTGCCTATATAAGGTCGACTAGGCCAATCCCTAGAGAACAGATTCATCTCATTTCATAGCCTCCGGAGCTCCATTACGCTCCAGTGCGCACGCCATTGTACACCCCTACTGATTCAATACCACAAAGCAGGATTAGGTCTTTACCTCGCAGAGAGGGGCCGAACCTAGGTTAATTCTGCGTGTGCGAACCTTGTTGTGGATCTTAAGTCGCTTGACTCACACCCGTTATTTCTAATCTTGACAATTGAATCCAATTCGTAGAACACTGTTTTGCCACGTCATTGTATAGTTTAAACTTCGTTGTAAACTCTCGAATTCCATATGTTTTCATCTATAAATCCCTTCTGGGTCATCCCTTCTGGGTCAACATCGAAACCGTGAAAATGGGTAGGGAAGGAAGTCGAGTGCATTGTCAGTCCTTGGACGCCGCTTCTTATAGGCAAAGCGTCAGACTGATCGCTCGCGGGCGCTCGGAGGGATAAGCGTGTCGTGTAGGATGGCGTGAAGACCCACTGGAAGCAAAGGCGTGAGCAAAAGTCACGTAGGATGGAAGAGAGGGACGCAAACTCATGTAGAGGGAGGCCTCTGTCATGCTGGAAGGAATCTTGTTACAAGACGCTATGGAATCAGGCTTGGGGCGTGGGAACTGTCCCGATGGCTCCGCGTGTCCACTCAGGTTTGCCATCGAATGGGATCTCAGTGAATTTTCTTTATATTTTAGGGTATGTATTTTGCTGTTTTGTTCAATAGATTTTAATTTTACAGGGATCCGAATGTATTTTCTTTTATTTTCGGTAGCAGTTCTGCTGTTTTGTTCATATTGTCCTTTATTTGACGAAAAAATCCTGTTCCCTCGTCAATCTAGTTATTTTGGTTGAGAGGGAAAATCAGTGGAGGGAAAATTTTAATTATTCGCGCTAACATACAATTTTCACTCCATTGATAGCTCCTATAAATGGAGCCTTCTAATTAATCTCGTCTCGTCAGCGCTAAACAAATCTCTCCCGAGAAAAGCTCATCTGCACAACGCAGACCTAGCCCCCACGCCGCGCCGCCACCATTGCCCACCACCGCCGTGCCGCCCCCACTCCCACCGTCGCGCCGCCCTCCTTGCCCACCACCACCGCGGCACCCCCACCACCCAACCGCCCACAACGCACCTTTCCTCACCCCCCATCCCACCCTCCACCACCGCGCCGCCGCCGCTACCACACCCCACCGTGTGCTCCTCCCCGTCGCGCCGGGAACTCCGCTCCCCTCCTCCCTGTTGAGCCTGATGGCCTGGTCCGGTCCACTTCAGGCATTTGTTCAGGTACTCGCAGCCTATCGTGTAAAGACATTTCTTCAGGCTCTTGCACCACGAGGTAATTCGTCAGCCACCGGGTGCTACCTCTATTTGATGCTTGAGGTTGATTGGGATTATCGTTGGTAATTTCTTTCATTCACATGTTTCTTTTGGTAGGATTGCTCGATTCTGCCACCCAAATTGCAGAGGGGACGCCCACAACTTGTTCATCTTGATTTCCCTGTCCGAGAGCACAAACTTGTCCTAGGTTGATTCCCCTTTCTCCTTCCCTCATTTATCTTATATACAAATTCGTGTCTGTTGATTGTCTCTGTGATGTTCCTTATAGTTGTCTCAGCTTATTTATGTGACTGTGAAGTAGCTCTAGAAGTTAAGTATTTACGTGCTGAGGATCCCAGATTACTTCTATTGCTTCCTTCATTTGAAGTTGTCTCAGATCATGCACAAAAACATAGCTGAGTTTCATATTTACTTGGTTGGTTCCTTCTCTGAGAAGATGAATAAAAAGTAAAACCAGGTTGCATTATTTGCCTAGCTGAACAAACATTCTAGGCTTCCTGTACTGAAACCAGCAGTAGTGTTACTCATGTTAATGGCCAGCTATAATCTTTCGAGACTAAAACCAAGTAGTTCAAGGCACTGACTTTATTGTAAGTCTCCTGCAACCTGGTGCTATTCCTTTGGGTTCTATTTTCCTTTACTTCCCGAACCTTGAACATAAGCTGCTACAGTTCTTTTAGCTGCCACTGACAAGAAAATTACAGGGGCCTTCTAACTTCTCTAAAAAATGATGAACCAGATCAACTATTTCTTTGTTGTACAATTGGATCAGATCAACCAAGCATACAAGTAAGGCACTCTTTCTCAAGCAGTCAGATCGGTTATAAGCTATTAGTAGTAGGTACTTAGATATCTTTCTTCATTTCAGGGTTATGCAAGTAATTGTTCAGTTAAAAAGCAAAGTGCTTGTGTGACTTTTTACATAAAGCATAAAATTATGTGTTCCTGTCTGATGTTGTACAGTGCGAAAATGAAAAAAGTACTAGCATTACACTAGTATTGATTAGCTGTAGCAAATTAAAAACGAACTCTACTCTGAACAGATAAGCAACTGCAGAACAGGGCCCCCGTGTGTGTATGTAAAACTGAAACTATTGACTACAATGCGTGTGTGCTTCTAGGCTTGCTTATACAGTAGTCATGTCTGAAACAAATTTGATTAGTCAACTTGTAATGGTTCCATTGCCATTTTTATTTATTCTAGGGTGGTGATGGACATGTTGACCATGTACCTGCACTTCAGATCCTGTTGGTAGCTCCCTGAGATCCTGTAAGCAACTTCATTTATTTTCTTGAGGGGAAATTCAGTTAGTAATCTGTACTGATGTGTTAAAAGGAACTTTGGATACTGACTTGGTAGCTGATCATTAATCTTTGAAGCATGTACTTACTCTTTCTTTTTGTTTGTTATTAATTTTTAAGATCCAAACGAATTAGGACCTGCTACTACTTCCACCCATATTTGGTAAATTAGCAAGTAGTATTCTGATACTGTTCAGAGTTAGGAACCTGCATATATTCCACACTTAAATATGTGTGTTCACGTTGTTATAGCTGATTGTTAGACTGTTAGTCTTGATTTCACATCATTTAGTTGTACCAGCGAGACTTAAGTGAATGGTCATGTTAGTCTTCCTTAACTCTGACCATGTGGATTCATTGCTATATTGTTCATGCACATTATAGCATTATTATTGTTGAATACTAATAGTGATCGTAATATAGGTTGGTTCCGAAGTAGTTCTAATGACTTCAACCTATCCCAACAAGCGGAATGTTTCATATGCTACTAGCCGAAATACTGATCCTACAACTAAGGCTGGTGGGATTGAGTTAGGTGAGCATAGATGAAACTATTCTGGATAATGAGGAGATAGTGAGAGAAGTAAGTGATTGTAAGACAGTTGGTGATGCTTTTGCTTCAGGACTCTTTTAATGCTTGGCCTTTAGCTTTTGTAAGTTAATTAAATTTTTTTCTTCCATTTTCTAGAATCATACTTCTATCTATTTGATTGTAACTACATGTCCAATTTGTTTTTGTAGATTCAAAAAGAAGGATGGTTGAGTTGCAGCTGAATTCTCCGGCTAGATGAAGAGGCAAATGAATTTCAAAGATTTCACTTGTCAATAATTATAGGATAGACCGAGAAATGTAATATTAAGAATATCTTCTTTGGTCAAACTGATACATATGCTATGGTGTATTTTTTTTTCAAAAGAGGTGTTTTCCTAGTCAAATTGATATGAATGTTATGGTGTTGCGCCAGTGTAATGTTGGTATTTATTATTGCAGTGCAATATGTATCCTACAATTTTTTATCTTCGAGATATCTTGATATTTTAAATCTGTGATGTGCCTTGCTTCATTTTCGTTGTCATTTTCATAATGCTAAGCATCTAATAAAATAATCCATTGAACATGTGCAATTATTATTAATGAAGGTATGAAAATGAAATATATCTAATTTGGTGTTTATTAATTAAAACGAAATTCATTAATTATCTTGTGATGCGTAGTGTTACTCATGGTGTTACCAAGTATAGAAATGTGTTACTACGGAAGTTGACAACGATGAATACTATGTTACAGTACTTCGATATTATGTTACTATTTGTATTTGCTTCTAAAAAAGGTGTTAATATAGTACGAAAATGTGTCGCAACCAATGTTCTACATCAATGAAAAATGTGTTACCACTTATGTTACTCTAGTTAAAAACGGTGTTACTAGTGCATTTGGTAACACATAATATGCATGTTACAATACGTTAACTGTAACACAATTTTTAGCCTATGGTAACAACTATTAAGTGTGACAGTGGACACCTCTTAGTAACACGGCCTAATGGAACACATTTAAAATTGTGTTACTGTTTGGCGTAGTAACACACTTTTGGACCTGCAGTAACACAAGCCTGTGTTACCAAAGGTCTGTCCTGTTGTAGTGACCGCGCCGTTTTTCACTGCCCCTGCACCTCCACGCACTCGCCACTCCGTCCGTTTCGACATCCCTGCTCCTCGACTTCAGGCCGAGCCGTCTTCCCCTGCACCACGCCTTCGTGTTGTGTCCCATCGTCCGTCCCCTCCTTCTCTGGCGACGGGTGCCCCGGCCTCTACGATGGCGGGTGGCTCGAGGGGCGCCTCTCCGGAGCTGGGCTGGGAGCTGGTCACCTCGCGCCGCGCCTGTCACGTCCTCCCCTTGCCGCGCTCTACGTGAGACGAAGCGGCCACTCTCCGCTTCAAAAGGCGCACGAAGGGGCTCTGCTCTCGTTGTCTCGCTCCAATTCGTCACCACCGCTCCTCCGGCTGCCGCGACAAAATTAGGTGCCTCACCTGCAACCTCTCTGGCCACCGGGAAAGGGACTGCCCACTTCGGCTCGCGAAGAAGACCGTCAAGCCCTCCAATGCTTGCCTTCCTCCACGTCGGCTGGCCTCCTCCCCAACCGCGCCTTGGGCCCTGTCGTGGGCTCTTGTTGCCGCGACTCCCTTCGTGAGTGAGGCTGGACCTACGCTTCTCCCGCTGCTGCCCTCCTCCAACCCGCCTGTGCTCCCTCCACCGTTCGCGGACGTGCTCATGGCTCGCCCGACGATGGACGTGTGCGTGGTGCTAGCTAGAGAGAGATGCTACATGGTGAGCGTGGACGAGGCACTCTCAGAGGAGAACGAGAGGGCCGACCTAGGGCTGCTGCTAATGCAAGGAGAGGACGGCGACCACGATGCGATTGGGCGGACGTGCATTTGCTCCTACCACCGGCTACGACAAGGGAGGTCCTATCGCCTTTGGCGTGCTCCCCATTGCTGACTAGCCATGGCCCGGTGTTGATCTCGCCTGGCGACGCGCTGTGCGACGGGGGATTTTCTAGTGAGGATGAAGAGGATGATGAGGATGAGGCTGTAGACGGGAAGATGGAGCAGCTTCGGCCATGCCTCGCCGAGCTGGATCAGCAGGTGTTGCTGCTGGACGGCGAGGAGGTGGCGCACGAAGACGGCCTTGATAACGACGGCGACTTGGCGAGGATGGAATTTCTGCCCGTCGCGAACGTCATTGACGCTGGCGCGGAGGCTGCTACGATTGAGAACCTCCTCGCTGCCAATACTGATGACACTCCCTCATCAGGCATCGCGATACGCTGTGTTGCGGATCTGTTCAGCCTGCCGGCTGTGCCGCTGCTGCCCACGCCTATTCCGCCAATGCCACGTGCTCATGCGGCCCTGCCCACCCCGACCATCGCAGCCGCAGGCTCGCCGCGAAGCCACAACTCCCAGCGGTCAGCAAAGCGCAGCGTGTCCTCCACATGAAAATGGGGCTCGACTTTGAAGATATGCCCCTGGTGGAGGCTATGAAAGAATTCGCGAACACCTGCAAGAAGGCTCCGTTCTCTGATTCGGCAATCAACGGGTTGAGGACCCTCTTCAGGCTGAACTTGCCGTCCATGACGGCAGTGGATTTAGCTTTGATTGGCCTTGCTGGCCCAGGGGGAAGCGATTTCCCGCCACCGACGGCGCTGGACGTCTCCGCCTGATCTGCTTCCCGATCCTCAGATAGCGCCGCGTAGTAGCGTTTTGAAGAAATGACGATATTTCTTTCTGAGAGATTAGACGGAGTAGGATGATTTGGATCTTCGCGGGGCTACTTTCTTTCGTCTAGTACGCCCTGTCATGTATGACTTTTTTCTTTTTGGTCTCGGCCGTGTCATGTTTGCTTCTCCTATATCAATATAAAAGGCAAAGCTTTTGCCTCGTTTCAAAAAAGAATCTCTACCAAAACACTCATATTTTGCAATCTAAATCACTATCCCAATCCCAAGTAACCGGTTAAACTGTCATACTCTCATTTTTTGAAGGGTCTCATGAAGGTCCCTATATGGTGCCCTTTTTTAGGGTAGCCGTTGGAGATGGTGGTTCTCGGTGCCCTAAAAATCACAATTTTGATGATGTATATTTTACATCAATACGTTTTTGGTGTCCTATTTTACATCATCTATTGTAGATGCTCTAACTCTACAGCAACCGCGCACTACAGAACTTCGGAAGACAAACATGAAGGCAAATAAAAGGTGATTTTCAAAGAAAAAAAAGAAACAGCAGCCACACCCGCGTGCTAATTGTTGGCCGATACTGACAGCCGTGCAAAGAGACACAAGTATCAAGAGGTTTGGGTGGTTGGACTGGGAGATCAAGTAGATTGAAGCTTTCATTAATGGAGGAGAGAGAATGCTGGAAGCTTGGCTTGGATGGAGGTAGGTGGAGGGGTATTTATACCCCCTCCACAAATCTGCCCGTTGCTTTGTCTTCGGTCCGGATATTTCCGGTGTGAGCTCCGGATATTTCCGGCCCATCGGAAATTTCCGGCACTAGTTCTGGACGAATATTCGGACTGGGTGCAGTACCAAAACCTCCACTGACTTAGCCGAAATTCTGGGGTCCGGAAATATCCGGCCTGGACCCCGGAATTTCCGGCCCTCCCAGACTGCTTCCTGCAACTACTTTTTAGAGAGGCTCTCGATCCTTTTTGGCGAACTAGCCGGTGACATTCCTTAGTAAGATAAATCTGAAAGCACTAGACACCAGGTTAGTAATCTAACCATGTTATCATTAGTCACCAAAACTAGAGGAAAGGTAATGCCCTTTCAATCTCCCCCTTTTTGGTGAATGATGACAACACGATTAGAGGGACTTGCAAAATATAGATGGGCTCCCCCTAGGTGTGTGCATTATTACAAATTTGTACTTGAATACAAAATGCACACAACCATTGGAAAAACTCCCCCTAAATTTTACAAACCAAGCAAGTTCTTATAAAGATAGACAAGATTTAATAACCACGAACTTCCAAAGAGAGAGGTAAGACAAACATAATAGAGTAGAGTTATTACACTAAAGAGTCTTCACATGTCTTACCACATGCACACATAAAGTTCACCTAAAACAGACACAAGATAACATAGGAGCAACAAGCATAAGAGGCAAATGATAAAAAACGCGAAGCTTGTGCTCCCACCCATGCAAATCCCCATAGGTCTAATAGATAAGCTTCTCCCCCTTTGGCATCAAGACGCCAAAAAGGGAAAAGATCGATGCTAACGTCCCAAGCATCACGCGTCCGTGTCCGTGTCCTCGGCATCCACGAGGTCTTCATCATCGGGCACATCCGAATCCCAATCAACGCCTTGAGATTTCCATTTCTTGAATTGGACTTTGGGCTTGGGAAGCGGTGGTGCATCGGGAATCTTCAAGTGAGTCATAATCTTGGATTGGTTGGTTAGAATGGTGTGTCGTTCCGCATAAGAATCATAGTTCTCCTTGTGAAGGCAAGAACCCATGTAGAAGAGCTTCGTAATGGCACGCACAACCCATGGCCTATTCTTGGTCTTGGATTTCTTGATTTTGGGGTCACGGGGCACACGGGACGGAAAGCCACAAACAACATCATTGTCCACATCTTGCATGCGAGCTTGCTTAAGTACCACATGAGCCGCTTTCTTGTTTAACTTGACAAAGGTATGAGGTTCACAGTCTAGAGCAGTGTCCACATCAAATCTATCTTCATCATCAAAGGGGTACTTGAACTTGATAAGCTTCATCACATAGGGAGCATAGGGAGGAACTTTCCTTTCCATCACGGCTTGATACATCTCATGAAAAATGTAGTCCATAACATCAATGGGATGTGAGTTGGGGGTCGGGTCTTCGAGCTTGATAATCGAATGAGCAAAAGTCATAAGGTTGACACTCTCGTTGTTGCCCCCACTAGGAGAAATAGTATGACGAAACATGCGGAGCAAAATGTCATATACTGGAAGTCGTCCTGCAGTTGTGCCAATCACGCCTCTTGCCCCATAAAGATCAGCCAGAGAGTTCTTGTTGTAGGCAACGCCTTCCACATGCATGCGCTTACCTTGAAGAGTGAGATTTCCCTCAAAAGGATATCCAAGAAGCTCGGCAAACTCATGAAAATTGGCCTCAAGTTTGAAGCGTCCAGACATCCAAGTCATACCACGAACCAGAGAGGAATCAAACACCACTGTGGAGTAGAACTGATGAATCAAAGGGATGTTGTAGTTGCAAGTAGACTTCATCAAATCCCGCAGCCCCATAGCATCAACAACGCTAACTACCCTTCCAAAATAGTCTGCTTTGGCCTCAAGTTGCTGAAAATCGATGGCCCTTTGGGGCAAACCTTATCCTTGGCAGAAAGCTTGCAGTAGAACTCCCTGTGTAGCTGCTCCATATCAGAAGTCCAGAAACAACTGTCAATGTCTTCATCACGTGACTCAGGATAAGAGAAATAGGACCGCTAGACGTGAAACTCAGCCTTGCTCAACTCATCGACGGACCGCTGCACTGCTTTCTTCTTCCTCTGCTGTTTCTTCTTAGCTGCAATGGCAAGATTGCGTTCAGACCCCTGACCATCATCATCATCGGGACGAGGACCACGAGAGGAAACACCTTTCTGACGGACATGGCATGTGGAACCACCTTGTAACATCCCAAAAATATTACAAGTATTAATATTCCAAAAATGAGGGCCAACAAAAACTTTTATTAAGTTATATGTGTTAATGGCATGCTATTGCTTGTGTTAATTAATTCTTGTTGATTGTGTGTTACTTGCTAAATAGAAGTATGAAGAAAAGAAAGAAACAAAATAAAAAGCTCAACACATAAAATCATGTGACAAGTGTCACACAAAATTCTCCAAGTGAGAACTTGTTTTCCTTCACAATAAAATTCAGTGGAGTGATATTTAATCACTCTCAATTTTATTCCTACACTTTTCCCTCTCTAAATATATTTTCAAAAATCTATATTTAAAAATTCCAAAAACCTTTCTTTATCTTTTTAAATAACAAAGTGTGTGGTGCAACCCTTGTCAAATAAATTGCACCACAGCACCACAAACCCACATTTGAATATGTGAATCAAATTATGAAAATAGATTTCAGAAATTCAAATTCAAATTTGGTTCAAACATTTCATCGAACACCTTGCAGTCATGCACTGTGTTCTTCCCAATTCGATCCAACCCGAAGATCAATTGATCAAATTCGTGTGTTATTCGTCGAATTGATGCTGGCAATCTCTTTCTCTCCTCTCCCCGACCTCGCCGCGCTCAAGAAATCAAAGAGGGAAGGATGGAAACGAGGAGAAACGTCGGAGGGGACACGCTCCGGCGAGCACGCGCCATGTCGCGCAAGTGGCCATGGCGTGGCGACGCCGCGTTGCTCAGCACCGTGCCCCCCTCTCTCCCTCACCTCGCTGCCCCCTCTCTGGCAGCACCGCAGCCCGCAGGAACCCGCCCCCGCCGGAGGGACGCCGTGTGCAGTGCGCGCCGCGCACCGCCCGAGCGCTCCCATGGCCGTCCCACTCACGAGCACGCTCAGCTCATCAACACGCACCCTACCTTGCTCCCTGCCACTCCCACATCATAGCCGCACCTCCACCGCCCCTACGGCGAGAGCACGTCGCCCCTGGAGCTCTCCTGCGCCCGGACCACCATGGACCCGTGCTCGCCGTTAAATACCCCGCCCAAGCTCGCATTCTCTCCACACCCCGCACCACTGCCTCCACCCCATTTCACCACCTCCCGTGCACCGCCAGAAGGGCGGAGCCGCAGTTGCAGAGCCCCAGTTGCTCTGGAGCTTCCTTGACGCTCCGCCGTGCCGAGGTAGACGAAGCACACGGCCGTGCCGTGCTGCTGCCCCATTTCCCTCTCTGACCCCTGCACCTTGCTCCCCATGGACACCGCACTCACCCGAGCCCTTTTCTTCGTTGTTTCGTGCACCAGAGCGCCTGCAGGAGCTTGCCAGAGATCGTGGCCGTGCCCGTGGAAGTCCGACGCGTCGCCATCGCCGCTGCAGCCCTCCCCAGCAAGTACAACTCGCACCATCGCCTTCCTCGAGCCTCCGCAGTTCTCCAGCACCTTCTCCACGCCTTCCCGAGCCCCCTAGGTGAGAATCCATCCACCGCCGTGTCGCCGGCGTGGCGGCGCCGCCCATTTATGGTCGTCGCCGTTCGCAGGCTCTATGAGCCGTTGGATCCAGATCCAACGGCCACGTACCGCTTCGCTTAGAGAGAGGCTGACGGGCTGGCCCCACCCGTCAGCACTTTAAACATTATCCACACGCGGGATTTTTCCCTGAGTCACTGACAGAAGGGCCCCACCTGTCATACTTTTCAACATTATCCAGAGCAGTTAGATTTCCTAATTAGTTTTCTCCGGAATTTTCAGTACTGGACCCATTTTAGAAATTCAATATCTTGAGATCTAGACATCCAAACAAATCAAATCCAATTGGTCTGGAAAGCTTATGAAAATGTTTAACCAACCCAAGTGGATTCAATTCATTTAGAGTAATAAATAAACAGTGATAATTAAAATGCCACAGAAGGTGTAAAACCTAAACTTGTTTGTTTCTGATACTCTGTTAAGCCAAATAATTCCAAACCAATTTTGTTAGCTTGGTAATGTCATGTATTAGCTTCCCTAATTTTGGTAGAATTATTTGTGCAGTAATAATTGTTTAGTATAAAGTTGAATTAGAACACTCTTCTGCACTAAACCAATTAAATATGTTTATTGGTTAACCCAAATGATGTAGGAACAATTTTGTTAGATCACATTTAGTCATGTTTAGTTACCCCTAAGAGGATTTAATTTTAGGATCAACATAACTTAATTGGTAGCAAAAACTTGATTGTTAGGTTACTGGATTAAAACAATTGTGTAGGGAGTTTGGTAACTCCAATTGATCCAAATCAAATTGTGTTGTATTCTACACATCAGTAGCTTTCTGTAGAAATTTAGTTTGTATTTTTGTGACCAAAGAACTCAAGTTATGCTATTAAACATGAATAACTAGTTTCTGCCATAATTTAGACATAATTAAATAATGTTTAATTCAATTGATTTAAAACCCAATGGTATTGTTGGTTATGTGCAGTAGCTATTTGTGATGTTTATGATTGATATGTTGTGATGCTTGCTTGAGTAGTTTAGTGATTGTTTGTATTGCTTGTTTGACGTTTAGACGAGAACGTTGTCGGAGTCTACGAGGAGGGGGAATACTTTGATCAGCAAGCACAAGAACCCGAGAACTTTGCCGAGCAAGGCAAGCTACTTCACTGAGCTTGCATTTATATACATCTATTTCGTCACAAAAGTTATTCAGAAGTACCAATGATTTTGAAAACCTTTTTACAAGTACATGAAAAAAAAACTATTTTGCCACCTATGTAGAAGTATAAGATAGTTGATGTAAAACTATAGGATGGGAAAATAAATATTGTTTACTCAAAACTCCTTTGAAAATACTTGTGTGGTTATGGAATACTGAGATGTCGGTGTGGAAGTAAAGAAATGGAGAATGGTGATGTTTATGAAAAATGCACATTGTGTCCTAGTACTATGACGACCAGCCGATAACCTGTGTGACCACATCCACCCACATATGGGAAATGGCGTAGTCATATAATTTGCTTGTGTTAGTATGGGATGCCTCAACAACGAGGATGACCTCGTTCCATGAGGGGATGGTTTGGTGACCTACCCCCTGACCTGGGTCCTAACACGTTGGTGGGAGGATTGAAGGGTTCGCTCGCCGGGCAGAACTACGAGTCCTCACACTTGGGGGTTCCTATTGGGGAATTGGCCTGAGTGTCGGCGGAAGTTTCGTAGCGGCAGGGTCCTATACTAGCATGAGCAAAGGACAGGCTATGGTCGGCGGCTTACTTCGCATACACCTTGTATGGCGAGACGTGGCAGACACGATGAGTTGCCGGATGGATGTGGGAAAAGCGTGCTAACTCTGCAGAGTGTAAAACTATTCGAATAGCCGAGTCCTCGGATATGGACAGTTGGGAGGCTGTCCTAAGGCCATGTGCAAGTTTTTGGAAAAGCTTTTAAGTTTAAAAGAAAATGAAATGGAGATGGTGTTACACAGCTATACCAAATGGAGTGGTATGAGTTGGTGAAATAAATGGACCATGGTGAGTTGGTCAGAACAAGGAGGAGTTTTTGAGAAACAAATAAAATGGTGACTTCTTCTATGATAGTTATAAAACTCTTCTTACCTTTTTCAATAAAGATATAGTGATGTTTTAAATAAAATAAAAGTTGGAAATTAAAATAAAACTAGTGCATACTCATGTTGGGGTAGTTTGCGAGTACATTCAAATGTACTCATATTGGTTTCATCCCTGGCTATTGTCCTAGCCAGGCTATGAGGAGGAGCACTACGCCGAGGAGGAGTATGGCGACTTCTACGCGAACTAAGGATCTCCATAAGTCAGCTGCCTGTCGGGTCGTCTTCGTTAGGACTTGATGACTACTACGCCGTAGCTTCCGCTGATATTTTGGTTTGGCCCATGAAGGCACCTATGTAAGACTTGGTCTAAATGACCAATTATGTAAGACTTTTCATTCGGTATTGTAATGGATGTAAACTTTGGTATCCAATTCGGATTATGTGCAATGACAGACTGATCACGGGATCGTTGTGTTAAGCATAATCGGGTATTTCGGACAGCTAGTCCGGGGTCCCCACAGACTTGGTATCAGAGCCATCCTGACTTTAAGAGACCTTAGATTAGCATGGTCGCTAGATAGGAGTTACAAAAAGTTAATTTCTAAAAATAAAGGAGTGAAGTATTTTCGAAAATTTCATACCTCCAATCCACTTACTTATACAAAATTCTACTCTCATTAATATTACATCTTTCCATGTATCCTTAAAATTTTGCCCACTTGTCATTCCATTAAGCTTAAAATTTTGCTCACTTGTTGCCATACTAAATTTAAAATTTTAATACACTTGCGATCTCACTAACTTAAAATTTTGCTAAAAATTGTAGATGGCCGTTGGACCGAGTTCGTTCAGCTTGAGAGGGACGGCAAGCTGATGTTCGAGGAGGATTTGTTCGAGCTGAGCAAGCAGTTAGGCTGCCCCGCCCCAGAGTTTAGGGGAGCCCAGGTGGACACTCTCGGCCACGGGAACCTGTGTTGGTTGATCGAGTTGTCAGTTCGGGGGAACATCAAGTCTCCCGGATCCAGGACGCTGATCTACACCACCATGGACGTACACTGGGCCGATGGACTGTGTCGTGCTATGCAGAGGATGCTAGCCCGACTTTGTGAGGAGCACAAGGCGGAGTTAGTGAACTCCCGTTTCCGGTTCTACGGGAGGCGCACCGATGATGGACACCCTATCCGATCCCCGCTACACCCGACGTTCGGAGAGTACATCCTAGACATGGAGATTATGCTCTTCCGCACCCAGGAGGATCTGTTGTGCGCTAGACTCCGGTCTCGCTTCGAGCGCATCTCGCTCGCAGAGAGTCGCGAGAGTGAGGCGCAGCTGAAGGAGGAGAAGGTCGCTCTTCTCAAGAAGGGGGCCCAGCTGAGAAGGACCATCGTAAAGCTCCGGAAGAAGGTGGCGGAGCAGGACCAGCTGATTGAGGATCTAGAGCATCATACTGACGAGATGGAGGAGGAGGGCGAGGATCTCCGCAAGGAGAACAACTCTTTCCTTAGTGACGATGACGACTTCCTGGAGGAGATGGACTATGAGGAGGAGGATGACGAGGAGGAGTTAGTTGACGAGGAGGAGGAGCCACTCGAGGCAGTTCTCAAGGACGAGGAGGAGGATCCCGAGGAGCCACCTTACCAGTCAGACGCTGACGTCACAGCCGAGCCTGAGGTTCCACCTCAGTAGTCGAGTGACTTGCGTACTACCGCAGGATTAGATCGACCCCTATCGCTAGTCGAGTCGAGTAGTGGTTCTTTTGGAAACCAGGTGTTATGTATCCTAGATGTAGGGCGATGTTGTAAGCTTGATGTGGTTGTGAACTCCTTGATGTGATGTTTGTGTTATATAAGTATGTTTGTCTTGTTTGATCTGTCTAAAATATTTTCCATATAATCCTTAAGTTAATCAACCACTTGCGAAATCGTCTTTTCCCTTAGTCGAACCTTTTGCCTTGCCTCTTATACCCGGTGTGCTTCAGGATGCCGCCCCGTCGTAACAATGCGGAAGGATCAGCACCACCACCACTGGACCCAACTCCCGCCCAACTTCTCGTGCTTATCATGGAGGAACGCCAAAATGCCCGGGAAGAGCGTCAAGCTCATCTCGCTGCCCTGCAGCAGATCGCTGCTGCCCAACTCAACCAAAACAACAACAACAATGGCAATGGCAATGGCGATGGAAACCAGCGATCCACCTTAGGCGATTTCCAGAAGACCAACCCACCCACCTATTCCAAGGGTCTTCACCCACTAGAAGCCGATGATTGGCTTCGCACCATCGACAACAATCTGGAAGTTGCTGCTGTAGGAGAAAATGAGAAGGTGCTGTATGCAACCCACTATCTTGCTGGACCTGCACGAGCTTGGTGGGAAACTACCAAGGCTCTCCTGTAACAGCCCAAAGTTGAGAACCTAAAAACCCGAGTAAAATTTTCGCTTTTGTGTTGCATTGCATCATGACATCCAAATTTAACTTGCTAAACAACCCACACAATTGGTTTGGCACCATTTAAAAACCATTGTCAAACTGTTTCAATTACAAATTTCAAATCAATGCAAGTGTTTAAACTTGCAAAACAAATTTTACTTGACATCTTATATTTGTCAAGGAAGTTTCAAGAGCTCAAAATTAATATTTCTCACTTGCTCTAAAAATTCTAAAGTATTATCATTTTGGTTTTAAGAAAAATGCCAAATGTTTTATAAAAGGAAGGAAATCCAATTTGGCTCGAACCAATTGAATTCAAGCACTCTCAAAATCCTTTACACTCTCAAAACAGAAGGCATGGATTGCTTCACCCTGATGTTGGGAGCCTCCACTCTTTTCCTTGGTGACATTTGGGAAAATAAATTATGATCAAATAATTTTATAAAGAGGAAAGCCCCAAATGCCTATTGCTTTGCTTTCAAGTTTTGAAGTAATTGTTGACCACCAATTTCCACTTTTAGTCCTATATGTGTCAACAATGTTCAAGACTTCAAAACTTACTTTTCTCAAAGATAAATAAATGGCTAAGTATTTTAAATCCTGAGAATACCAAAAATGCCTTATCCAAACCCTCTAAACAAAAGTTATTCAAAACATTTTATCTTGAATTGCCAATTTTTGTGGTGCTCCTACTTGTTAGTAGGAGGCTACTGGATTTTTCTCAGAATTTAATAAAATGTTTAAGTGCCCTAATAAAATCCATTGAATTGCTGCTGGAATTCTAAAAGAAGAGGAGAAGGACCTAATTGTAATATGGAAAGGTCCAGTTTGAGGGGAAAACAAATTGGCCAGGGGGCTTCACGCAAGATCATCATCCCCTTCGCTGTAGCGACCGAGAGATCGGTGCTCGACCGCACCAGCGAGGCTCGCCGTGCACGCCGCACCTCGCCTGGGCTCGCTGCCTCCACCTGCAGAAGAATGGGCACACGAGGACCACCTCCTCACTCACTGCCCCCACGCGCTTCTCTCTCTCCCTCTATTTTCGACGACCACCACCATCTCCGCCGTGGTCCGTTCCACCTCTACGCCAGAGGAATCGGCCGGGGAAGCCGCCGTTTCACCGCGCCGTCCTCAACTCCGCCGCTGCCGTCCGGAGCTCCGCCGCTAGAATCCGCCGCTGCCGTCGCTCCTCCGCCGTCACCAACCTCGCCAACTGCTTCGTGGTGAGCACCCCGTGCCGTGCGCACCTTTCCCTCCCCTCTCTCGCCGTAGCTCCGCCGAGCGCGTGCGCGTCTCGCACGTCGCCGTCGTCGCGCGCTGCCCGGCCGTGGAACCGGTCTAAGCCAGGCTGTGGGCTGTTCTTCTCAGGCCCGTGACCGGCCACGGGGCCAGCCCAGACCGGGCAGAAGGCTGGTCGCCTCTGGAGCCAGGCCAGCCTGTGGACCGGCCCAGACCGGGCTGGAGGCCGGGCTACCTGTTTTTTTAAGGAGTTTCTTTTTCCTTTTTCTCCCTCTGCGCTTGCTTCCCGCTACCCCCTCGCACACTTAGAGACATCGACTCCGATGTTTGTCGTGTTCCACCCTCTCTCTCGAATGCGGGTAATCAATTTTATTGTTGATTAAAAATAACTTAATTAGAATCATAAGTTTAAAAGAGGAAATTAATAAAATTAATAACTTTTTAACGGGACCTCAGAAAAGGTTGTGTAATATACCAAAATGTTCGGAAAAACATGAATTCCCCATAATCATCATCCTCATGCATAATTGATCACAATTACAATAATGTACTTTTAGTAGCACTATAATCACTAAGTTTAAATATGGGGTTTATTCCAAATAATGCAATAAATATAATGGGGACCCCATTTAACCTGTTGGTCATGTTCAATGCTTCTAGGGTGCATTTAAAATTTCATATCATCATCCTTGTATGCATTGCACAATAGCCATGTGTTGATTGTTGTTTTTGCTTTCCGGTGTTGTTTGCTCTCCGGTAGATCACGAGTTCGGAGTTGAGCATCATTATTCTGACGAGCAGTTTGACTCCTCCGCTCAACAAGGCAAGCGTAATCCCCCTCTGAGCATATCTTATCCTATTTTCCACAAGTATTTTCTCCACTATAATATTGCATGCGGTTCCAAATGTCAATTTGATTCGAATTAGAGTATCCTATAGTTGCATTATGATTCCAATGCCATTACCTGTTTTCCCTCCTATTATCCATAGGTTTGTACCGTTGGCCTAAGTTACTTACTATTGTTATGCTTAGCCATGCTTAGAAGATGCTTAGTCTTACGGTGGTTATCTCAGTGTTGGAACTGGTGATGGTAAGCCAGGATGTTGGTGGAGAAATGTGGAAACTGAAATTAATAACATGCTTAAAGGCGGGGATGAGAGGCCACTGTGGTTGTGGTGTTTTGTCTCGTTCTCGTCGCCTAGGTGCGAGTTCTGTACCTCTTGAACCAAGACGAGCGTGCAACCATGCGTGAGGCCTATGCAATTGCAGGAACCCTCATAGACTAAATAACTCGGGCGGGGCTAGCCAGGGTCCTCTAGTTCGGGCTTCCATTTGCGCGTGCGTGATGATGGTGGGATGAACTGAGATGAGGATTGTTGTGTTAGGAAAATAAGTGGCCGTGGGGCGGGTGTTGCAGGCACTGGCTGTCCTGCCGCCACTGATGATCCTGGAAAGTCCTTAACGAGGGAGAAGTCGACACCGCTCCCACCTAGCTGGCTTTCCAAGGAAGAGAGCTAATTGTACAGGCAATGGGCCGGACGGTACGCATGGCAAAGGAGCTGGGGCCCCTCGGGACCCCGGGGACTTCCACTTTGTACACCCCTGAGGGTTAAATCTTTTCGAAAAGCCGTGTCCGCGGTTATGGACGACTTGGGAATGGACGATGATCATAGAATAACTGGAACGAAATGATTAAATATTTGAGTACTAAAGGTACTACCAATAACCAAGGTTGTCTTCCTCGAGGGTGATTCGGGGAGGTGCCTAGTAGATCGGTGATGAGAATGGTGATGGTTATGATGGAAATGGTTACCAGAAAAGAGGTTACTTCTTATCCCTTTTCAAAATAATCTGGTTAGTCGATGCCATGGAGTTATGTCTTGTTAAAATAACATCAGCTTTATGCAAAACAGCCATAAAACCTTGAAAGCCAATCATCGAGCATATATTAGCTCTTAATCTTGCGAGTTCGTCGAACTCAACGTCGTTTGCTTATTTTCAGGAGAGGAATTCACCGCCCTCGAAGGTGGGTTCTTTGTGGACGTCGACGAGTAGTCTGGGGTTCCCAGGTGGCAGCTTGGGACATCCCGGAACAGCTGGCGCTGGATGTTTATTTGTAGGCCTCTTAGGCCATAATTTGGATCTTGTTGTTTAGAACAACCTAATTTGCTTCCGCTTGTTGTAATGTTGGGTCTGTGACCTCTGGTTGTCATTTGCTATCTTTCTCTATTATAAGAGTTGAACTATAATGATTTGTGTCGTAGAGTCTGTGATGTGCCAGTTGTTCCACAAGTCTTGATCTCTCTATTATGCTTTGATAGTTGAGCCTGTGTTAAGGCATCAATCGGGGTGTTGCATTGCCGGTTATTCTGAGCAACGTCTGCCAAAGGTTTTGGCCGGGGATTGGTAAACCCGTAACCTCCGGTTGTATCGCTTAACCGGTGACACTCAGCATCACAGTATAGCAGTCGGGTCAGGGCGCCACAAGTTGGTATCAGAGCAGGACTGCCTGTAGGAAACCCTTCTACTGGTCGACGTTGAGTCTAGTGTTTGTGAAAATATTTTGAAACTAAAAATGAGTTGTGAAAACTTGCTTAGGATTCTTTTTACTCCTTACCTGGTATCGCTCCAACTCTGAGTCACCTTACCTCTATTTGATTTAAAATGGTTTCGTTATCTCATCTGGTGTTTCAAAAATTAGGTGACACGTTGGGTGGGCCGTTCCTAAATCTGTTAACCTGTACTCCAGCTCACGAGTTACCAATAGGCGTCGGAGTAGGAACCACGAGATCTTAAAGGCTGGGATCCATCTCTAGTTATGTATCAGGTTGTCGGATTCAGAGTCTCCAACTCCTTTTGCCGGACCGATGCAACTCCAATTCTTCAAGACCACGGTTAAAACCCAGAGAATGGAGGAACCCAAGGTCTTGAACCGAAGGTCCCGGATTGTGCTGTGATTCTGGCATGTTGAATTGTGTGGGTTCTTACCCATGTGATCGGTATGCCATTTATGATTCTCGGCACATGAAGCTGACCTTTAACCCAAGTCCTTTATGTGGTCTGTGTGGTAAATGGTTGAACCTTAATTTCCCACCCTTCAACTGACTATGTAACTTCAGCTCTCCCGTAGCCTTGCTTTAGGTTCTGTCTTGGAATCATCTGGGTTACGACCAGAATTCACTTAGCAAGTCTCCCATCTATGTTTGTGACTCTGCTGCATCTCTCCTTTTGGGCATGGTTATCACAATTGAGTAATAACCGGTGCATCTTCAACATCTTAGGATTCTCCTGAGCATGGTTCTTACTCTGATCTGCTCTCCGACCTTGTCTGTCGTTCGACAGTAAAGTTCTATCGTGCGTTGGTATGTTTCGATGCAAGTCACTCTCTTGATCCGTCAAGACTTTCCACTTCGTCCTGTTAGGAGAAACAAACTTCCGTACCTTGTCCATCTCTCAGACCAGGTCAAAGTATTGTAATCTTCAGAATGAGGGCCTTGTGTCGCTTTCGTTCGGCTCCACCTTAGAGTGTCACACCCTTTTATATCAAGGGGTCGTGCTGAGTGTCATGATCCTCTTGATGAAGTGATGCTCTTACACTTCATTACTTTCCGTTTCCCGAGTGACTTGTTACTCCAGAAGGATAAGTCGTGAGCAATGATGTGGCTATCGGATATTCTTAGCAGTTCTTACTGTGCTGAACTCCAGGGATATCCATTGCCCTCCTTAGCATGATTGGTTAGCAAATCAATAAGCTGAGTTTGACAGTGCTACCAAGTTAGTTGGCTCCGATGCACTCCCTCGGTCAAAGAGCTATGTTCATGCCGAAGCTCCCAAGACCACCTCGTTGTGCCTTGAAAGGCATGATCCTCTCTTGAACTCAAGATCCACCGGTATGTCGTGATATCCTAGATGTGGATCGTGATATTCTGGAGGTCTTTCTGGAAGTATCGCCAGGCTGTCACCTGACCGTGATGTTGAGCTTATGAGTAAGCTGGTTCTCTGAACACCTCCCTTCTCCAAGAAAATCGTGCTGGATGTCCTGAATTATTTGGTTGAGCTTAAACAACTTGGAGAGTTAAAAGATAAAAGCTCTATCTGATATAGTTCAGTTCCAATGGGATGTCTAGCCTGTCCGTGCTGAAGCGAGGTGGTATCTCCTCTTTGGATATGCTAACCTCTAAATCCTTTGATTTGAATTGGGCTATCGTCAAATCAAACTCAGACCTACCTACCTGAATGTGTTAGTCTGACCAATACTTATGCCTTGTCCTGGTGAAATATGAGTCTACCGTCTTGGAGTATCTGGATAAGTTTGTGGTTGAGCCCATCAACTACCTTCCTATCTTCTCCATGTTCGAGGAGATTCGTATTGGATATTGGGCGTTAGCATTGGAAAATTGTTGGAACTAACTTTGTGTCTTCACCGGGTGTGTGTTCTGGAAGTTAGAAGTGATTTCCTATGGTTCACGTGCAATTGCTGAAAGATGTCGCCGTGGATCTGAGTGAAGTGTCTGGTTCCTCGAAATCATCTCAACTCGATCATGCACGTGTAGAATATTCTCGGAATGGTATGTTGTCACCTCCTTCCCTTGAGAATTTCATCTATGCTTCCAAGCCACTGATTGGATTGTTCCAGAAAGAGAGGAAGTTTGAGAACTTCTTTCGTCTTCGTTGGTGTTTCCCCAGTAGAAACTCAATGGTGTATTGTCGCGAGTAATTCGAGTAGGTGCTGATGCCCTCTGACAAGTGATAATACGTGAGTTCCGCAATCTCGTTCCTCCTTTGGAGTTTGACATTGTAGTCCAACTCTTGGGGTCCTAGCAACTGTAATCCGTTGGTATGCTTCGCAAAGACTTACTATTCATACATGTGTTGAGTCCGAAGTATCTACACACCTGACCAGATCTGAACCTCAATCAGAAACGATAGTCGGTGATCCTCAAGAAGTTTGTCCCGATGTCTGGAAAATCAAGAAGTGTTCCCAATACTAACGTTTGCGGAGTTTCTGAAGTTCTCTCGATCTAGCTTTCCGATCCTTCTCCAGTGATCTGAAATGCTCCTCCGTGAGGAAGGTTCTACTCAAGCCGACTAGTACAAGTTACCTCTTCAATTGTTGGAATCTTGTTTCGACACTCTCCCTCAGAAGTTTTAGGCCTTGTGCAAAGTTCATGTTCTGAATCTCGAGAAACAGTTGTCTACCAACCGGAAACTCCTTATCAAATCTCCCGTCAAACGCATGTGTCTCCTAACTGTCAATCCAAAGGATGCTTGAAGTCTCATCCTAAGATTCTACTGGAAGGTGCTCGGTCGTCGCATCTTCGTGAAGACCATTCCTTTCAGGTTCCTTCCCCTCTCCTATGGTATAGTTGAGTGAGGACCACGAAGTGAAGCCTATGAAGGTCTTTAGGAGGCCCTTGATCAGCCTCTTCAAGAAAGAAGCCACCTGGAGCAAGAAGATCGTGTAGTACCGTTGTAACCCTTTTTCCCTCTTTCCTACTCTAAGAATCTCGGGACGAGATTCCTGTAAGGAGGGTAGATTTGTAACAGCCCAAAGTTGAGAATCTAAAAACCCGAGTAAAATTTTCGCTTTTGTGTTGCATTGCATCATGGCATCCAAATTTAACTTGCTAAACAACCCACACAATTGGTTTGGCACCATTTAAAAACCATTGTCAAACTGTTTCAATTACAAATCTCAAATCAACGCAAGTGTTTAAACTTGCAAAACAAATTTTACTTGACATCTTATATTTGTCAAGGAAGTTTCAAGAGCTCAAAATTAATATTTCTCACTTGCTCTAATTTTTTTAAAGTATTATCATTTTGGTTTTAAGAAAAATGCCAAATGTTTTATAAAAGGAAGGACATCCAATTTGGCTCGAACCAATAGAATTCAAGCACTCTCAAAATCCTTTACACTCTCAAAATAGAAGGCATGGATTGCTTCACCCTGATGTTGGGAGCCTCCACTCTTTTCCTTGGTGACATTTGGGAAAATAAATTATGTTCAAATAATTTTATAAAGAGGAAAGCCCCAAATGCCTATTGCTTTGCTTTCAAGTTTTGAAGTAATTGTTGACCACCAATTCCCACTTTTAGTCCTATATGTGTCAACAATGTTCAAGACTTCAAAACTTACTTTTCTCAAAGATAAATAAATGGCTAAGTATTTTAAATCCTGAGAATACCAAAAATGCCTTATCCAAACCCTCTAAAAAAAGTTATTCAAAACATTTTATCTTGAATTGCCAATTTTTGTGGTGCTCCTACTTGTTAGTAGGAGGCTACTGGATTTTTCTCAGAATTTAATAAAATGTTTAAGTGCCCTAATAAAATCCATTGAATTGCTGCTGGAATTCTAAAAGAAGAGGAGAAGGACCTAATTGTAATATGGAAAGGGCCAGTTTGAGGGGAAAACAAATTGGCCAGGGGGCTTCACGCAAGATCATCATCCCCTTCGCTGTAGCAACCGAGAGATCGGTGCTCGACCGCACCAGCGATGCTCGCCGTGCACGCCGCGCCTCGCCTGGCCTCGCTGCCTCCACCTGCAGAAGAATGGGCACACGAGGACCACCTCCTCACTCACTGCCCCCACGCGCTTCTCTCTCCCTCTATTTTCCTCTCCATGGCCGCGGCGTCGCTCGAGCCCGCCATGCTCATTGCCGATGTTTGAGAGCTTCCGCGGCAAGTCGACGACCACCACCATCTCCGTCGTGGTCCGTTCCACCTCTACGCCAGAGGAATCGGTCGGGGAAGCCGCTGTTTCACCGCGCCGTCCTCAACTCCGCCGCTGCCATCCGGAGCTCCGCCGCCAGAATCCGCCGCTGCCGTCGCTCCTCCGCCGTCACCAACCTCGCCAACTGCTTCGTGGTGAGTACCCTGTGCCGTGCGCACCTTTCCCTCCCCTCTCTCGCCGTAGCTCCGCCGAGCGCGTGCGCGTCTCGCACGTCGCCGTCGTCGCGCACTGCCCGGCCGTGGAACCGGCCTAAGCCGGGCTGTGGGCTGTTCTTCTCGGGCTCGTGACCGGCCACGGGGCCAGCCCAGACCGGGCAGAAGGCTGGTCGCCTCTGGAGCCAGGCCAGCCTGTGGACCGGCCCAGACCGGGCTGGAGGCCGGGCTGCCTGTTTTTTTTAAGGAGTTTCTTTTTTCCTTTTTCTCCCTCTGCGCTTGCTTCCGCTACCCCCTCGCACACTTAGAGACATCGACTCCGATGTTTGTCGTGTTCCACCCTCTCTCTCGAATGCGGGTAATCAATTTTATTGTTGATTAAAAATAACTTAATTAGAATCATAAGTTTAAAAGAGGAAATTAATAAAATTAATAACTTTTTAACGGGACCTCAGAAAAAGGGTGTGTAATATACCAAAATGTTCGGAAAAACATGAATTCCCCAGAATCATCATCCTCATGCATAATTGATCACAACTACAATAATGTACTTTTAGTAGCACTATAATCACTAAGTTTAAATATGCGGTTTATTCCAAATAATGCAATAAATATAATGGGGACCCCATTTAACCTGTTGGTCATGTTCAATGCTTCTAGGGTGCATTTAAAATGTCATATCATCATCCTTGTATGCATTGCACAATTGCCATGTGTTGATTGTTGTTTTTGCTTTCCTGTGTTGTTTGCTCTCCGGTAGATCACGAGTTCAGAGTTGAGCATCATTACTCCGACGAGCAGTTTGACTCCTCCGCTCAACAAGGCAAGCGTAATCCCCCTCTGAGCATATCTTATCCTATTTTCCACAAGTATTTTCTCCACTATAATATTGCATGCGGTTCCAAATGTCAATTTGATTCGGATTAGAGTATCCTATAGTTGCATTATGATTCCAATGCCATTACCTATTTTCCCTCCTATTATCCATAGGTTTGTACCGTTGGCCTAAGTTACTTACTATTGTTATGCTTAGCCATGCTTAGAAGATGCTTAGTCTTACGGTGGTTATCTCAGTGTTGGAACTGGTGATGGTAAGCCAGGATGTTGGTGGAGAAATGTGGAAACTGAAATTAATAACATGCTTAAAGGCAGGGATGAGAGGCCACTGTGGTTGTGGTGTTTTGTCTCGTTCTCATCGCCTAGGTGCGAGTTCTATACCTCTTGAACCAAGACGAGCGTGCAACCATGCGTGAGGCCTATGCAATTGCAGGAACCCTCATAGACTAAATAACTCGGGCGGGGCTAGCCAGGGTCCTCTAGTTCGGGCTTCCATTTGCGCGTGCGTGATGATGGTGGGATGAACTGAGATGAGGATTGTTGTGTTAGGAAAATAAGTGGCCGTGGGGCGGGTGTTGCAGGCACTGGCTGTCCTGCCGCCACTGATGATCCTAGAAAGTCCTTAACGAGGGAGAAGTCGACACCGCTCCCACCCAGCCGGCTTTCCAAGGAAGAGGGCTAATTGTACAGGCAATGGGCCGGACGGTACGCATGGCGAAGGAGCTGGGGCCCCTCGGGACCCCGGGGACTTCCACTTTGTACACCCCTGCAGGGTTAAATCTTTTCGAAAAGCCGTGTCCGCGGTTATGGACGACTTGGGAATGGACGATGATCATAGAATAACTGGAACGGAATGATTAAAAATTTGAGTACTAAAGGTACTACCAATAACCAAGGTTGTCTTCCTCGAGGGTGATTTGGGGAGGTGCCTAGTAGATAGGTGATGAGAATGGTGATGGTTATGATGGAAATGGTTACCAGAAAAGAGGTTACTTCTTATCCCTTTTCAAAATAATCTGGTTAGTCGATGCCATGGAGTTATGTCTTTTTAAAATAAAATCAGCTTTATGCAAAACAACCATAAACCCTTGAAAGCCAATCATCGAGCATATATTAGCTCTTAATCTTGCGAGTTCGTCGAACTCAACGTCGTTTGCTTATTTTTAGGAGAGGACTTCACCGCCCTCGAAGGTGGGTTCTTTGTGGACGTCGACGAGTAGTCTAGGGTTCCCAGGTGGCAGCTTGGGACATCCCAGAACAGCTGGCGCTGGATGTTTATTTGTAGGCCTCTTAGGCCATAATTTGGATCTTGTTGTTTAGAACAACCTAATTTGCTTCCGCTTGTTCTAATGTTGGGTCTGTGACCTATGGTTGTCATTTGCTATCTTTCTCTATTATAAGAGTTGAACTATAATGATTTGTGTCGTAGAGTCTGTGATGTGCCAGTTGTTCCACAAGTCTTGATCTCTCTATTATGCTTTGATAGTTGAGCCTGCGTTAAGGCATCAATCGGGGTGTTGCGTTGCCGGTTATTCTGAGCAACGTCTGCCAAAGGTTTTGGCCGGGGTTTGGTAAACCCATAACCTCCGGTTGTATCGCTTAACCGGTGACACTCAGCATCACAGTATAGCAGTCGGGTCAGGGCGCCACATCTCCAGCAGGCTGGTCATGTTATCGACTGGGCTGAGTTCCAGGAGAAATTCCGCAAGAAGCATATTCCCTATGGGCTCATTGAGAGGAAGAAGGATGAATTCCGCAAGCTGAGGCAGGGAAGTAGGGATGTGGTCGGTTATCTTGATGAGTTTACCGACTTATCTCGGTATGCTCCTGATGACACCGACAAGGAAGAAAGAAGAAGATGGAGCGATTCATGGTGGACTTCATGATGAACTGCAGTGTGCTTGGTTACCATGACTTCCGTGATCTGGAGTCGCTTGTGGACAAAGCCATCCAGCTGGAGACCAAGCACAAGTCTATGTTTGAAGGTCGCAAGAGGAGGATGAATGCTCAGGAGGTTCGAGCAGCCAGAAACCTCGTATCTTTCAGCAAAACCCCAAGCCTGCCTATCGACCACCACAAGCTCCACGCCCCAATTTCCCTAACCGCCCAAACAACTTCAACCGTCCTAATGACAACCCCCGTTCTAGAGGAAACTTCAATAAATTCAATCTCCGCCCCAAGGTTGTCTGCTTTGAATGCGGCACCCCGGTCACTACTCAGAGAATGCCCCAATCCCAAGAAGCCTGTCAGCGCCCCAATGCACCGGCACCGAACAATGGTCAAGGCCGCAATGGAAATGGTAATGGCAAGAATGCCGCACCCCGCGGAAATGCTGCTGTTGTCAGAGGCCGTCTGCACCACATCAATGCTGAAGAAGCTGAAGAAGCGCCAGATGTTGTGCTGGGTACGTTCCTTGTCAACTCAGTACCTGCAACTGTTCTGTTTGATTCTGGTGCCACCCATTCGTTTATTACCGAAGAGTTTGTTTCTAAGGGAGGTTTAGTCGGGAGTCTTTTACCCAAACCAATGTTGGTACAAACCCCAGGACTGTTAGCCAAAACCAACCAGATGTGTTCCAAAACCCCCATAGAAATTGGAGGAGAAAGTTTGCAGCCGACCTAATTATCTTAGGAAACCAAGGCATAGACGTTATTCTTGGAATGGATTGGTTAGCCAAGTATCACGGTCGTATTGACTGTGCCCGAAGAGCTGTTTCTCTCACTTCTGATGATGGAGTTGAAGTGGAGTATGCATCTGAGACCAGCCAGACCAGACCCGGATGCCATGAGAGCATAGCTCGACCCGCCCTAGATGAGATCCGTGTTGTTCACCTATTCAAGGATGTTTTCCCTGAAGAATTGCCTGGTATGCCGCCAGACCGGGATATTGAGTTCATAATTGAGCTTATCCCAGGAACACCCCTATATCCCAAAAGCCTTATCGGATGAATCCGGAAGAACTGGTTGAGTTGAAGAAGCAGTTGGCTGATATGCTCAGCAAAGGTCTTGTTCGCCCAAGCGCTTCACCATGGGGATCACCCATTATTTTTGTGGACAAGAGAGACGGTACCACACGCCTGTGTGTGGATTATCGCAAGCTGAATGACGTGACCATTAAAAACAAGTACCCTCTTCCCAAGATCGAGGATCTGTTCGATCAAATGAACGGAGCCCGAGTCTTTTCCAAGATCGATCTTCGGACAGGTTACCATCAGTTGAAGATCCGAGAGACAGACATTCCCAAGACTGCCTTCACCACCCGTTACGGTTTGTTTGAATACACCGTGATGTCCTTTGGTCTGACCAATGCCCCAGCCTATTTCATGAATCTCATGAACAAGATTTTCATGGAGTACCTCGACAAGTTCGTGGTAGTTTTCCTTGATGACATCCTTATTTATTCCAAGACCGAAGAAGAGCATGCTGAACACCTGCGTCTAGTTTTGGAGACCTCCGAGAGCACCAGCTGTATGCCAAGCTTAGCAAGTGTGAGTTTTGGCTCAGTGAAGTGGCATTTCTCGGACATGTATCTGCCGGAGGAATTTCTGTTGACCCTGAGAAGATCCAAGCCATTCGACTGGTTATCCCCAACCAGTGTGACTGAAATCCGAAGCTTTCTCGGACTTGGTTATTACCGCAAGTTCGTTGAAGGATTTTCCAGTATAGCCAAACCCATGACCCAACTGTTGAAGAAGGACAAGAAATTTGAATGGACTCAGAAGTGTGAGGATAGTTTCCAAGAACTGAAGAAGAGACTAACCTCAGCCCCAATTGATTATGCCAGACGTCACCAGAGTTTCGACGTGTATTGCGATGCATCACGCCTCGGACTTGGTTGCGTTCTGATGCAAGAAGGCAAAGTTGTGTCGTATCTGTCCCGGCAGTTGCGACCGCATGAAGAGAATTACCCAACCCATGACTTGGAGTTAGCTGTTGTTGTTCTTGCTCTTAAAAGTGGCGTCCCTATCTTGCGGGACATCGCTGTGAGATCTATACAGATCATAAGAGCTTGAAGTATATTTTCACCCAGAAGGAGTTGAACCTGCGACAGAGGAGATGGATGGAATTAATCAAGGATTATGATATTGGAATCCATTATCACCCTGGAAAGGCTAATGTAGTTGCCGATGCCCTTAGTCGCAAACCTTGCACCCTGAATGCCTTGATCCAAGCCGAACAGCCAGCCTTGTTCAAAGAGTTCAAAGATTTTGGTCTAGAACTTGTTAGCCATGGTTATCTCGCCAATTTAGAGTTAACCCCAACCCTGATAGATCAAATCAAAGAAGCCCAAAAAGGTCATGATAGCATTAAAGGAATTAAGAAGAAGATTTCTCTAGGCAAAGCACCGGTTTTACCGAAGATGCTGAAGGAGTGCTGAGATTCAATGACCGTATCTGTGTGCCCAATGTCGTAGAACTTAAGGAGTTAATCCTGAAGGAGGCCCATGAGACCCCTATTCAATCCACCCCGGCGGAACCAAAATGTACCAAGACCTTCGAGAAAGATTTTGGTGGCATGGAATGAAGCGAGAGATTGGCTCTTTTGTAGCCAAATGTGACATCTGTCAGCGAGTCAAGGCTGAACATCAGCGACCCGCTGGATTGCTTCAACCCTTGAAAATTCCTGAGTGGAAGTGGGATGAAATTGGAATGGATTTTATTACCGGACTTCCAAGATCTAACCGAGGCCATGATTCAATCTGGGTCATCGTTGATCGACTGACCAAGGTTGCCCATTTTATACCTGTCAAGACCACTCACAATGGAGCCCAGTTAGCCGACCTGTATATTTCCAGAATAGTGAGCATGCATGGTGTGCCTAAGAGATTGTATCTGATAGAGGCACGCAATTCACCTCCAGATTCTGGAAATCCCTTCATGAAGCCCTCGGAACCAAGTTAGCGTTTAGCACAGCTTATCATCCCCAGACCGATGGCTAGACTGAGCGAGTGAACCAATATTGGAGGACATGCTTCGCGCGTGTGTTCTATCCTATGGCTCCAAGTGGGAAGATTGTCTTCCGTTTGCAGAGTTCTCGTACAACAATAGTTATCAGTCTAGTCTGCAAATGACCTTTCAAGATTATTGCTCGTCGAGGAGAAGTGTTCTATCAGCTGGAATTGCCCCAGAATTAGGAGATTATCACGATGTCTTCCACATTTCCTTGCACCGAAAGTGTCTAGAAGTTCCTGACCAGCCAGATGTTTTCAAAAACATCGACCACCTCTCTATCGATCTGAACCAAGACCTGACTTATCGCGAGAGACCCCTCAAGATTCTCGAAGAGGATGTTCGTCTTACCCAAAGACTTGCGATCAAGTTCTACAAAGTCCAGTGGACTACCCACTCTGAAGAAGAAGCAACTTGGAAACGTGAAGAATATCTTAGAAGCGAATTCCCAGACCTCTTTAGTACCTAAGCCTAGCAAATCTTGGGACGAGATTTATTTTAAGGGGGGAAGGATTGTAACATCCCAAAAATATTACAAGTATTAATATTCCAAAAATGAGGGCCAACAAAAACTTTTATTAAGTTATATGTGTTAATGGCATGCTATTGCTTGTGTTAATTAATTCTTGTTGATTGTGTGTTACTTGCTAAATAGAAGTATGAAGAAAAGAAAGAAACAAAATAAAAAGCTCAACACATAAAATCATGTGACAAGTGTCACACAAAATTCTCCAAGTGAGAACTTGTTTTCCTTCATAATAAAATTCAGTGGAGTGATATTTAATCACTCTCAATTTTATTCCTACACTTTTCCCTCTCTAAATATATTTTCAAAAATCTATATTTAAAAATTCCAAAAACCTTTCTTTATCTTTTTAAATCACAAAGTGTGTGGTGCAACCCTTGTCAAATAAATTGCACCACAGCACCACAAACCCACATTTGAATATGTGAATCAAATTATGAAAATAGATTTCAGAAATTCAAATTCAAATTTGGTTCAAACATTTCATCGAACACCTTGCAGTCATGCACTGTGTTCTTCGATCCAACCCGAAGATCAATTGATCAAATTCGTGTGTTATTCATCGAATTGATGCTGGCAATCTCTTTCTCTCCTCTCCCCGACCTCGCCGCGCTCAAGAAATCAAAGAGGGGAGGATGGAAACGAGGAGAAACGTCGGAGGGGACACGCTCCGGCGAGCACGCGCCATGTCGCGCAAGTGGCCATGGCGTGGCGACGCCGCATTGCTTAGCACCGTGCCCCCCCTCTCTCCCTCACCTCGCTGCCCCCTCTCTGGCAGCACCGCAGCCCGCAGGAACCCGCCCCCGCCGGAGGGACGCCGTGTGCAGTGCGCGCCGCGCACCGCCCGAGCGCTCCCATGGCCGTCCCACTCGCGAGCACGCTCAGCTCATCAACACGCACCCTACCTTGCTCCCTGCCACTCCCACATCGTAGCCGCACCTCCACCGCCCCTACGGCGAGAGCACGTCGCCCCTGGAGCTCTCCTGCGCCCGGACCACCATGGACCCGTGCTCGCCGTTAAATACCCCGCCCAAGCTCGCATTCTCTCCACACCCCGCACCACTGCCTCCACCCCATTTCACCACCTCCCGTGCACCGCCAGAAGGGCGGAGCCGCAGTTGCAGAGCCCCAGTTGCTCTGGAGCTTCCTTGACGCTCCGCCGTGCCGAGGTAGACGAAGCACACGGCCGTGCCGTGCTGCTGCCCCATTTCCCTCTCTGACCCCTGCACCTTGCTCCCCATGGACACCGCACTCACCCGAGCCCTTTCCTTCGTTGTTTCGTGCACCAGAGCGCCCGCAGGAGCTTGCCAGAGATCGTGGCCGTGCCCGTGGAAGTCCGACGCATCGCCATCGCCGCTGCAGCCCTCCCCAGCAAGTACAACTCGCACCATCGCCTTCCTCGAGCCTCCGCAGTTCTCCAGCACCTTCTCCACGCCTTCCCGAGCCCCCTAGGTGAGAATCCATCCACCGCCGTGTCGCCGGCGCGGCGGCGCTGCCCATTTATGGTCGTCGCCGTTCGCAGGCTCTATGAGCCGTTGGATCCAGATCCAACGGCCACGTACCGCTTCGCTTAGAGAGAGGCTGACGGGCTGGCCCCACCCGTCAGCATTTTAAACATTATCCACACGCGGGATTTTTCCCTGAGTCACTGACAGAAGGGCCCCACCTGTCATACTTTTCAACATTATCCAGAGCAGTTAGATTTCCTAATTAGTTTTCTCCGGAATTTTCAGTACTGGACCCATTTTAGAAATTCATATCTTGAGATCTAGACATCCAAACAAATCAAATCCAATTGGTCTGGAAAGCTTATGAAAATGTTTAACCAACCCAAGTGGATTCAATTCATTTAGAGTAATAAATAAACAGTGATAATTAAAATGCCACAGAAGGTGTAAAACCTAAACTTGTTTGTTTCTGATACTCTGTTAAGCCAAATAATTCCAAACCAATTTTGTTAGCTTGGTAATGTCATGTATTAGCTTCCCTAATTTTGGTAGAATTATTTGTGCAGTAATAATTGTTTAGTATAAAGTTGAATTAGAACACTCTTCTGCACTAAACCAATTAAATATGTTTATTGGTTAACCCAAATGATGTAGGACCAATTTTGTTAGATCACATTTAGTCATGTTTAGTTTACCCCTAAGAGGATTTAATTTTAGGATCAACATAACTTAATTGGTAGCAAAAACTTGATTGTTAGGTTACTGGATTAAAACAATTGTGTAGGGAGTTTGGTAACTCCAATTGATCCAAATCAAATTGTGTTGTCTTCTACATATCAGTAGCTTTCTGTAGAAATTTAGTTTGTATTTTTGTGACCAACAGAACTCAAGTTATGCTATTAAACATGAATAACTAGTTTCTGCCATAATTTAGACATAATTAAATAATGTTTAATTCAATTGATTTAAAACCCAATGGTATTGTTGGTTATGTGCAGTAGCTATTTGTGATGTTTATGATTGATATGTTGTGATACTTGCTTGAGTAGTTTAGTGATTGTTTGTATTGCTTGTTTGACGTTTAGACGAGAACGTTGCCGGAGTCTACGAGGAGGGGGAATACTTTGATCAGCAAGCACAAGAACCCGAGAACTTTGCCGAGCAAGGCAAGCTACTTCACTGAGCTTGCATTTATATACATCTATTTCGTCACAAAAGTTATTCAAAAGTACCAATGATTTTGAAAACCTTTTTACAAGTACATGAAAAAAAACTATTTTGCCACCTATGTAGAAGTATAAGATAGTTGATGTAAAACTATAGGATGGGAAAATAAATATTGTTTACTCAAAACTCCTTTGAAAATACTTGTGTGGTTATGGAATACCGAGATGTCGGTGTGGAAGTAAAGAAATGGAGAATGGTGATGTTTATGAAAAATGCACATTGTGTCCTAGTACTATGACGACCAGCCGATAACCTGTGCGACCACATCCACCCACATATGGGAAAGGGCGTAGTCATATAATTTGCTTGTGTTAGTATGGGATGCCTCAACAACGAGGATGACCTCGTTCCATGAGGGATGGTTTGGTGACCTACCCCCTGACCTGGGTCCTAACACGTTGGTGGGAGGATTGAAGGGTTCGCTCGCCGGGCAGAACTACGAGTCCTCACACTTGGGGGTTCCTATTGGGGAATTGGCCTGAGTGTCGGCGGAAGTTTCGTAGCGGCAGGGTCCTATACTAGCATGAGCAAAGGACAGGCTATGGTCAGCGGCTTACTTCGCGTACACCTTGTATGGCGAGACGTGGCAGACACGATGAGTTGCCGGATGGATGTGGGAAAAGCGTGCTAACTCTGCAGAGTGTAAAACTATTCGAATAGCCGAGTCCTCGGATATGGACAGTTGGGAGGCTGTCCTAAGGCCATGTGCAAGTTTTTGGAAAAGCTTTTAAGTTTAAAAGAAAATGAAATGGAGATGGTGTTACACAACTATACCAAATGGAGTGGTATGAGTTGGTGAAATAAATGGACCATGGTGAGTTGGTCAGAACAAGGAGGAGTTTTTGAGAAACAAATAAAATGGTGACTTCTTCTATGATAGTTATAAAACTCTTCTTACCTTTTTCAATAAAGATATAGTGATGTTTTAAATAAAATAAAAGTTGGAAATTAAAATAAAACTAGTGCATACTCATGTTGGGGTAGTTTGCGAGTACATTCAAATGTACTCATATTGGTTTCGTCCCTGGCTATTGTCCTTGCCAGGCTATGAGGAGGAGCACTACGCCGAGGAGGAGTATGGCAACTTCTACGCGAACTAAGGATCTCCATAAGTCAGCTGCCTGTCGGGTCGTCTTCGTTAGGACTTGATGACTACTACGCCGTAGCTTCCGCTGATATTTTGGTTTGGCCCATGAAGGCACCTATGTAAGACTTGGTCTAAATGACCAATTATGTAAGACTTTTAATTCAGTATTGTAATGGATGTAAACTTTGGTATCCAATTCGGATTATGTGCAACGACAGACTGATCACGGGAACGTTGTGTTAAGCATAATTGGGTATTTCGGACAGCTAGTCTGGGGTCCCCACACACCTGCAGGAAATGAACAGAGTAGAAGGAAGCAGGGGATAATCACTCATATCCAATGCAAAAGAAGGCTAGCGCGAGGTGATTTAAAACTGGAATTTTACTGATCCAGACCGGATGTTCCGGTGCACGGGCCAGAAATATCCGGACCACCAGAATTTCCAGGCAGAAGGCCGGAAATATCCGGTCCACAAGGTTGTGGCCGAAACTTCAAGCTAATTCAGTAAAATTCTAGCAAAAATCAAATATGCGCTAGTACAAGATAGGGCAAGCCTAGATGATCATTTCTACCATAGGAAACATGATAAAAACCTCTAGAATCACTAGGTTAAACGAACATAGCTTTGTCCTTGATTTGAAAGTAGAGGAAGTTACCCGAGTCCAGGCAAAAACGAATTGGTGGAGAAGGATCCCCTAGGCGTGGGGATGCAGATCCGAAACGGAACCGAAGAAATCCGAGGTCGGGAGACCCTGGGGAGATCGATGGCGTTGGCACTTTTCTGGGCAGGAGAGAGAGGGAGGGCGCGCGGGGGTGGAGCAACTATTCGACACAAACAGGTTGACCCCGCGGCCTCCTTTTGGTTGCCCATAAATCTTTAGTCCGAAAATATCCGATGCACCGGAAATTTCTGGCACAATTTCCGGTCAAATTTCAGGACCACCTCCAGTACTGGAGATGGTTCGGTCTTTAGCCGAATTTTGGCTAGAAATTTGGGCACCCAAAATTTCCGGCCTTAGGCCCAGAAATTCTGGTCTCTCAACATCATCAATCTTCAGTTTGAGCAAAGCGTGGATATGAGTGATAGAAAAAGCATGGTTTTGAGACGAGTGAGGCTTAGGTGAGATCACGTAACAGGGAGAGGAGAGTACACTCAAATTGCAAGAAGCAAAACTCAAAAACACCAATAGACTGCTCTCCCCAAAAGTCAACAAGGTCTAAAAACCCAAATGAAATCCAAATAAGATCCAACTCCTCACAAAAAGGAGGGCGGTGGCCTAGGCCACCATATATGAGCAATTATCAACCCGGAACCGCGAGATATATCTTGGGTTCAAGGCCAATACTCATCGTTTAAGCACAATTAGTCACCAGAGTGACTAAATGAGGCACGAATTGTCTATGTGCGCATAAGAAGAGTAGTGTTGACTCATGAATTGAGCTACACTCCATTCGCAAAAAAAAAAGAATTGAGCTACACTCCCCCTAAGTCCATGCAGGCATCTAAACTAGTTACAATGTCTACTATGGGTACTTTTGCAAGGTGGTCAAGCAAAGTTACTGTAGCGTACCTGCACTTAGAAAATATGGCAAGGTACCTGTGTATAGTGCAAACCCCTGGATCGTTTCATGTGCACACACAGTTTAAGACGAATATCACAACATTGTATCATTATTACATGAATGATCCAGACTTGGTAAAATAAAGTTCATTACAACTTGCATAGCATAAAGCTAGCTTGATAGAGTAAAGCAGCGGAAAATTTATTCTTCATGGAGTCCTCATCCTTTGCATGTGCCACAGGCGAAAACATGTTGGTTGCAGACTCGACACCCTAACGAAACTCACTCATCGTCAGAACAATCTGCAACAAATAAAATTTTGCAACAGAGTGGGTCAGATACCATTAAAAATGGATCTGGCAAGTGACACTATGTGGACACTTAATGGAATAACTCTATAGCCTATATGCATATTTGGCTGGTGGAGTTCAAGGCTATTTTGCATAAAAGCCAATTTTGCCTAACACTTTGTAAAACATTTTCTTCAAATGTTTGAGACAATATGGCATGAAATCCATAGTCTCGTCTACCCTTGTTCACCCATCAAGTTTTACTTAGAGAAATAAGATGTTGGGAGCCTCCGTTGCCATCCTTGATCAGCTGCTCAAATTGTCCGTAACCGGGACACGGCTAAGTACTTAGTTTTTAACTCTGCAGAGGTTGTGCACTTTCACCATTAGACTCAACTAACCCAAACTATCCTCAAGCACACAATTTGTGCTAAGGAAAAGGAGAGAGTTGAGACGAGACTTTTCAGAAGCATTTTCCCATCCCATACCGACTTGACGCGCTCCCATTCTAACCATTCTACCACCACCTGTCAAGTCGGGACGAGTCCACGCAACTTAATCCATCTAGCCAGAGCCCATATGACTAATGGCTGCACGGTAAGCAATCTTCACTTAGAGAAAACATTGGCCCCTTAATACCCTGGGTGGCAACCACAAGTGACCATCCTTAGAGGTCACCCCTAAGAGATGACACTCAACCTTTCCATCATCTTTTCATAACCAAGTCCACCCAGGTGATAAATTACTTAGTAGAATTAAGCTTTAAAGAAAACACATTTGCATAGCATCAAATATTCTACTAAGTTATCAAAGGGGTTCTAGACACAACTAGTGTAAAGATATGGTGGGTTTAGCATCTAGCAATAATACTATCCAACACATGCATATAAAGAAATACACTAAATAATGCATATAAAAATACTTAGGAAATTTCATGAGGGGTGTGCCACTTGCCTTGGCAACAGGAAGTGTAGTAGTAGTAGTTGCAACCACTTTCGTCTCTCTCCGGAATTTCTAACAAGTCAAACAAATCACAAATAAACATACAATCATAAATGCAACACTTGGAAAAATATGATATGCATGAGATGTAGGATGATACAAAGAAATGTGGTATGAAAGACAAGCAAAACAAAATAAGGGAAAGACATAAATAACAATATCCCATTTAGCTAAGGCAAGGTCCAGGTTGAGCCTAAACTAAACTTGATAAAACAACTTGAAAAGTTGTAAGGTTATTCTAAGTTTTCACAACTTTGGTCTTCAATTAATCTTCAATTCCTTTGTAGCTTCATTGATCTTCAATGGTCTTCTATTAGCACTCTAGGAACTTAGTCTTAAACACAAAGGACTTGGTCTATGTCCAAAGTGAAAGACAAATTATGAAGGAGGAAAAAAATAGAAAGAAAGATGTAGTAGTTGGTCTTCCAAGAATCATCTTCAGGCTTCCTTGTCGCTTGCTCCTGGTGTGTTGACTTCATTGAAATTTGTAGACTTGATGGTTCTGCAGACTTGATGGTGTTGGCAGCATCCAGGTTGGTCTTGAATATAACTTAGTCACCATGAAGTCTAAGAGAAGAAGGAAGAAAAGAGATAAAGGAAAGAATGACTTAGAACATGTAGGTGATTGGTCTTCATGAACTCTTCTTGATTTTCTTCTAAGTACTTTTACTTCTTGGAGATGCTTCCGGAGTCTGTTTTCTTGGCTAAGTCCTTCATTGGTCTTCTAACTTCATGTTGAATCCTCCAAGGATAACAATGCAATCTTCATTGGCCCTTCATTGTTTCCACTAATTTCTAACTTAGTGGTTTTTGAATAGGAGGGTCAAAAGGCTAACATGCATCCTCAAATTTTCTAAGGAGGAATGTCATGTAAGAAGTGCAAAATATTTCTAAGGACTAAATATGCATGCAATGCCATGAAAATTACTCTAAGGAATGCAAGTCAAGTATGATGTTCCAAAAATAACTAAGGACCAAATAGGTCAAACAATAAGTCAAAATAATTTCTAAGTAAAAGTTCATAAAATAAGGTGTTGGTATTTTTCTAAAACAATAGTTGATAAAATTTCTAAGGACAAACACTTGTCAAAAATAACACTTAGGAAAATATTCTAAAACAACTAAGTTTTCTAGATACAAAAATTTTTCTAAGGACAAGTTTAGCACTTTTAATGTGTTGAAAATTTCTAAGGAAAAATTCTAATTAAAAGTGTTCTCAAAATTTTATTACCCAAAATTTTTCTAAGGAAGAAATAACACTTTGGTGGGTGAGGTGAAATATTTCTAAGTTATTTGCATATAACATGGTCATAAAGACTTAGCCAAATTTTCTAGTCGAAAATATGGTGAAGAATAATTTTAATCAATTTTTAATTATTAAATTAACACCTAAAAACATTTAATCCTAATTAATTATCAAAACGCAGCAAATTACTTTTATAAAAAATTACTGAATATTACTACGGCCAGAAATTAGACATATAATATTATAACAAAAGAAAATACTTTAAAAATCTATTTCTAATCTTAAAATATAGCCAGAATATCAATTAAACCACTTTTAAAATTAATCTAAAATAATTTCGTCAAAACCTCAAATTAAGCGCACATAAAGTTTCTACACATTATAAGCTTTCCAAAAATATAAATTTCATAAATTTTGGATAAAGGAATAAAAATTAATAATGAATCTAAAATCCAGGGACCTATCCGTGATGCGCAGGGTTTAAACGTAAGGAAAACCAAAAAGATCCTCGTGCTGGAGTCCTCCGTCGATGTGTCCTTCTCTGATTGGTGCGGAGCTCCCCGTTGACTGGTCTTCTGCAGATCGCGGGCGACGCGGACGGGTTGCGGACGGACGCGGATGGATGCGGCGCGGCTTCGCGGACGACTTGGCGACGTGGCGATCTCCGGTTGGCTGGTACCGCTTCGTGATGCATCTAATCTCCACCGTGCAAAAACGATCCAATGGCCTAGATCTACTGTACCAAAAACGACCGACGTTTTCCGCCGGAAACATGCCGGAACCCTAGTTCCTACGGCGGCGCCATCGCCGGCGTCGAGCTAAACGCAACAGAAAAGAAGAGAGGATGGGGGCTTGGTACCAGGAGATGCAGGGCGTCGCGGCGCAGCTGATGGCGTGGTCGATGAGGTCACGAGCTTCCTTCTCCTCCTGGGATCGCTCGTCGATGTTCGGGGTGGCGGCGGCGAGCTCCTGTCGATGATGGATCGCTCGATCTGCTGCGCGAGAAAATACGGCGAGGTGTCAGGGAGGTGCGCACGGCCGCGGCGAAGCGAAGGGGAGGGTTGCGAGGGGCAATGCGCGCAAGGGCTCACCGGAATACGGCGAGGTCGTCGACGGCAGTGGCGGCACGGCGGCGACTCGTGCGGGTAGCCTGGGGGCTCTCGTCTCGATTTGTTTGGGGCAAAAAGACGGCGGTGTCGTGGAGATTATATAGGGGTCAACAACGCGTGCGATTGCATGCGAATCAAGCCGGATTCGGTTGGGATTTGGTTAGGGTTTCGTCGGTGAGGAATCCGTGTTCATCACGTTGAAGGACGGGGATGACAGGTGGGTCCCGCACGTCAGCGAGAGGGAGAGAGAGATGGGCTGGGCCGGGGTGGCTTGCTGCGTGCTGCGCTGCGCGGGTGAAAGAAGATGGGCTCGGCCCAAATAGCTCGTTTCGCAATTTTTTTTCCAGAAACTGTTTTTCTTTTCTGTTTTTTAAACAACTTCAAATAACTTTTGTTTTATAAAACCAAATCCACTCAAACCAAATTCTATACTTTTGTACAAACATGCCCTACATGTTTAGCATGTATCGGGGGTAAAATATTCCAAAAATTTTATTTAAAATTTTGAAATAGGTTTGAAAAGCATTTGCAGATAAAATGCAAATATTGTTTTTGAGACAATTTCTCTATATTTTTATAATTTGAAATCAATCACAATGCAAACAATAATGCAATGACATGATGCATGATGTAGATGAAAAGTTTTAAATTTTTGTGAAAATTGGGATGTTACAGTTACTCGCATCAATGACGTTTAGTTCATTCCTCAACTCTCGAAATCTTGGTTCATCAAGGGCCTTGGTGAAGATGTCCTCGAGTTGATCCTTGGTACCTACAAAGGAGAGATCAATGTTACCCCTCTCCACGTGCTCCCGGATAAAATGATGACGAACTTCAATATGCTTCGTCTTGGCATGTTGCACGGGGTTGTGGGCGATCTTGATAGTACTCTCATTGTCACAAAGGAGAGGCACCTTGGTGAAGTTGACACCATAATCCTTCATTGTTTGCACCATCCAAAGGAGTTGAGCACAACAACTCGCGGCGGAGATGTACTCGGCTTCAGTGGTGGAGAGAGCAACACAATTTTGCTTCTTGGACAACACACCAAGGAGCGGCCAAGAAATTGACAACCCCGGATGTAGACTTCCTATCCTTCTTCTCTCCGGCATAATCCGCATCCGAGTACCCATGAGATGAAAGCTTGAACCCTTGGGATACCAAAGACCAAAGTTTGGGGTATGAAGCAAATATCGAAAGATGCGCTTAACCGCCACTATGTCTCTTTGGGAGCCACTTGATACCTTGCACACTTTCCCAAACTAAACATAATATCCGGTCTAGATGCACAAAGATAGAGCAAAGAACCAATCATAGAGCGATAGAGTTTTTGATCGACATCGTTACCCTCGGTGTCGGTGTGGAGGTCGACGGAGGTGGACATGGGTGTCTTGTAAGCTTTGGCATCCGCCATCTTGAACCTCTTGAGCATGTCTTGGGTATATTTGGTTTGATTGATGAAGGTACCTTCCCTATATTGCTTCACTTCAAATCCTAGGAAGTACTTCAACTCCCCCATCATGGACATCTCAAATTTGCTTGTCATTAGCTTTGCAAACTCATCATTGAAAGCATTGTTAGTAGAACCAAAAATGATATCGTCCATATAGAGTTGGCATATGAAAAGATTGCCACCCACCTTCTTGGTAAAGAGGGTGGGGTCAATTACACCAACTTGGAATCCACGGTCTACAAAAAACTCTCGAAGGTGCTCATACCACGCACGTGCGGCTTGTTTAAGGCCATAGAGTGCCTTGTCGAGTTTGTAAACATGGTCCGGATGGTTGGGATCCTCAAACCCGAGAGGTTGCTTAACATATACCAACTCATTAATTGGACCATTAAGGAAAGCACTTTTAACATCCATTTGTTGTAATTTAAAGTTATGATGAGATGCATATGCAAGCAAGATGCGAATAGATTCAAGACGAGCAATGGGGGCATAGGTTTCACCGAAGTCAACACCTTCGACTTGGGAGTAGCCTTGTGCCACCAATCTTGCCTTGTTTCGAATGACAATGCCATTTGAATCTTGCTTGTTCTTGAAGACCCACTTGGTGTCGATGACGTTCTTGCACCCATTTGGCCTTGGCACCAACTTCCACACCTTGTTGTGCTTGAAGTTATTGAGTTCTTCATGCATGGCATCAATCCAATCGTGATCTTCAAGCACTTCATACACTTTCTTGGGCTCGATGAAGGACACAAAGCATGGTTGGAGCTAAAGCTTGCCAATTGCTTTCTTGTGACGACCTTGCTTTGGACATCTCCAAGAACTTGTCCAATGTGTGATCTTTGAGGATGAGGTTCGCTCTCTTCTCATTCTCTTCTTTCTTGAGCTCCTCCGAAGTTTCTTGAGAAACGTCTTGATCATTTCCTTCATCATAGGAGTCATGTGCATCATTTGATCTTGAACTTGATCTTGATGTTGAACACCACTTGATCTTGCTCTTGATCATTATCTTATACATGATCTTGTGCACTGTCTTGAGCTTGGTCTTGAACATCAAGTTGTGGAGACACAACACTAGGTTGATCTTGTTCTTGACTTTGCTCATTTGATTGAGGGCTCGGAATTTGTTCTTGGTTACGTGGAGGATCTTGAGTTGGTGATGGCACAACTTGAGGAGGACCTTGAGGAGGGTCTTCTTCAATAGGACGAATGTCCCCAATTGCCATCCTCCTTAGAGCAAGCTCCATGGGCACATCACCTACAACATTAGGGTCGACTTGCCCCACTTGGGAGCCATTATCCTCATCAAACTTCACGTCACTAGATTCTTCAACTTGACCGGTGGTCTTGTTGTAAACTCTATAGCCGTGAGAGTTTGTAGAGTAACCAACAAAGATACCCTCTATAGATCTAGTCTCAAACTTAGATAGGCAGTTACCTTTCTTGCGAATGAAGCACTTGCATCCAAAGACACGAAAATAAGAAAGGTCCGGTTTCTTCCCAAGAAGAATCTCATATGGGGTCTTGTTCAAGACCTTGCGGAGATATAACCGATTTGTTGCATGACAAGCGGTGGAGATGGTTTTGGCCCAAAAGTTATACAGAGAAGCATACTCCGCAATCATGGCCCTAGCCGCGTCCATAAGAGTCCGGTTCTTCCTCTCTGCAGCACCATTTTGTTGAGGGGTATATGGAGTGGAATATTGATGTGCAATGCCTTCTTCACTAAGAAACCCCTCCACGGTGTAGTTCTTGAACTCACCCCCATTGTCACTTCGAATTGTCATGATCTTCTCTTGATATTGGCGTTGAGCCATGTTGATGAAGTCAATGACTCTTTGTTGAGTCTCACTCTTCTTCTCGAAGAAATAGACCCATGTGTATCTTGAATAGTCATCAACAATCACCAAGCAATACTTCTTCCCACTAAGACTATCATAAGATAATGGACCAAAGAGATTCAAGTGAATGAGCTCAAGAATCTTGTTGGTGGTAATCTTCGTCTTTTATGGATGGGCTTCTCCATGTTGCTTTCCTAGAACACATGATCTACACACACAATCTTTGGAAAACTTAATATCGGTTAGTCCAAGAATGTGATCACCACTTTTAAGATCATGGAGTGTTCTCATATTGGTGTGGGCTAGTCGGCGATGCCAAAGCCAACCCACATTAACTTTAGCCATTAGACAAGTCGCGGCCGACATGCTTTCTTTCGAGAAATCAAGCACATACATGTCGTACTCGACATGTCCAACAAAGACTACTTTAAGAGATCCCTTCACGGTGATGATCACACTCTCATCATCAAAGTAGCACCCATAACCACATTTAGTAAGTTGGTAGACGGAGAGTAAGTTGTAGCCAAGGGACTCAACAATGAGGATGTTCTTGATAGAGATTTCTCTCGCAACGACCACCTTGCCTCGTCCCAATACCTTAAGCTCACGGTTGTCACCTACTTTGACTCGGGAGAATTGAGGTAGAGGAGGTTCAATATCTTCCACCAAGTCAATGCATCCGGTCATGTGTTGGGATGCGCCACTATCCACCGTCCATCGACCCGCACCGACACCACACCCTACAAAGAATCAAGTCTTTGACTTAGGTACCCATTTTTGGATGGGTCCTTTCTTGTTAGTCAGAAGGCTCTTTGGAACCCAAATATCCCAATGATAATCATCACCATAAGAAGTACCAACATATTTAGCATAAACATAACCATCTCTAGATTTAGAACATAAGAGGGGTTATATTTGCCGGCAAAGTCATTATGAGTGGGAAGACCCCTTGTGGCCTCACCACCCACAATGGTGTTGGTCTCCTTTTCTTTAGCCATATCCCCCTCCTTCACAAAGATAATAGCTTTGGAAGAGGGAGTAGGCTTCTTCTTCTTCTTGTTCTTCTTCTTTGACTTGGTAGAGAAATCAAGTCCTTCTTTCCCAATTTGATCCTTTTGATTGCTCAAAAGATCATTGAGATCCTTTCTCCTTGGGTACAAGTCATAATGCCCTTCTCAAGTTGAGTTTTCAACCTAGCATTCTCTTCAACAAGATTAGCATGCTCACAACAAATAATAGATTTAGCAACAATTTCATTTGATGTGGATGCAATCGCTTCTTTTACATGTTGACCTAGAAATTGATCACGAGACTTCTCAAGTTTGGCAAAAGACTCTTTGAGGATTTTGAGTTCCTCTTCAAGTCTCTTGTTTTCCTTCTCAAGTCTAGCATGGCCAATGCCTAGCTCACTCTTCTCATTCTTATAGACTTTAGAAGTAGCAAGAGCATGTTCATAATCCTTTTTAACTCTAGCCATGTCAATTGCATAAGATTCCTCTAAGTTAGATAGGGCCTCCTCAAGAGACCCTCTACGAGTTTGCTCTTTTGAGAGAAATCCGCTATCTCATTAGCGTACCCAACTTCATGACCCGCCATGGCCGAAATGATCTCCTCCTTTTGATCTACAAGAGAGTTAGTTTCGCCAAGTTGCTTAATGAGAGCATCAACATGCACCTTATTCTCTCCCTTGAGCTTAGCTAGCCACAAGTCCATCTCACTTGGACTTTGGGGCTCCTTCTCAACATTTTCTACACAATCCAATAAGGAAGGAGGTGTAGAAGCAATGGGTTTAGTAGAAAGAGTTACCGAGGTGGATTTTGCCATGAGACATGTGTAGGGAATGGCCTCATTCTCATTGGGGGATTCGAATAGGGATGACGGTGTAGAGGAAGTAGTAGCTATGCAATGCGAGCGGTAGCTACGACTTCATCTTTATCTTCATCACCGGACATGTACTCTTCCAATACTTTTCTATCTTGGGCACACAAGGCATTGGGGACCCTCTTCTTCACATAGTTCTTGTTGACGTAGGTCTTGGTCTTGTCTTTCCTCACAAGCTTGCCATTGTTGTCCTCTCGATTCTCAAAGGGGCAATCAGCGATGAAGTGGTTGAGATTGCTACAATTGTAGCAACTTTTTGGATGCTCCACTCTTGGTTTGCTTTTTCTAGAAAAAGGTCTTGATGGAGCTCCCTTGGAGCGGTTGCCCCAAAAGGCCCTTGAGGCAAGAGCCATGTGATCATGACAATCATGCCTGTTGTCATCCGGATCCTCTTATTCAACTTCATGTTCACACTCATCTTCACAAGTGATGGCCTTGGACTTCAATGCAAGATTTGGAGATTGTCCCGCAAGTCCTCTTTGCCGAGCATGAGCATGAATGGAGCTTTTCACAACCATTCCAATGGATACAAACTCGTTGAGCACTGTGTCGTGGGTTTGTCACGTCAGGTGTCATAGATGACTTCGTAGGTGTGGGATTACGCGAGTCAAGCATCTCCGAGCTTGGGATCGCAGGAACAAAGATCAACACAGATTTACCCAGGTTCGGCCCCCTCAATGTGAGGTAAAAGACCTACTTCCTGCCTACCCTAGATTGGTATTGATATGATAATCGAGGTGTTACAATGGAGGCGATCCGATCTGGTACTCGCCGTATGAGCTAGGGTTTAGGGCTTGATAGCTTGACCCCTCTAAGTCCTGCGAGTCCTCTTTATATACACAGAGGCTCGCTAGGTTACAAAGGAAACTTCCCCCATAAGGAATACGTCCACAGAGGCCTACTCGGAGACTACTTGGTCTTCACGTCCTCCGGGATATGTCTTCTAGATCTTTCTCCTTATGGCGGTTCAATACCGGGCTTGCTCCCAAGTGGGCCTTTGTCCGTGCGAGTAAAGTAAGTCGCATTGGGCCGCGGGTTAATCCAGAAAGTATTCCCCCGACATTAGCCCCCAAGTTTAGCTTGGATTTCGAGTGAAGGCTTTTTTGTCTTAACAAACCCCTGAGCCGCGCACGTGAATTATCCCAGCTGAACTCCAATTTTCATATTTCCAATCTGCGGCTTATAACTTTCTTGGCGGCTCAAGAACGCGACTTAACTGCCTTGACGGTTGATTTTCAGATCTAAACGTCTTCCACGTCTGGGCTATTTATCTTGGCTCATCGTTTTTCCCAGCGTTCCGCATCACGCATCCGCTGCTCCTTTCCGCCGCCTCCAATCTCGCTTCTCGTACTCACAATCCTTCGGTGGAGATCTCCATCAATCTGAGAAAATGTCTCGCCGCAAGTGCAACTGGGAAGGCTCGTGGGTCGACGAAGATTTCCTGGAATCCCTATCTGCACGGGGCCTTCTTCCGCCAAAAGATCAATGCGAATGGCGGCGGCCGGTGAGGAGGTAATTCCCAACCCTCAACCAGGAGAAGTAGTGATTTTTGCGGAGCATGTTGAGCGTGGGTTCAAGCCCCCGGCTCTCTCTTCTTCCGCTCCTTGATGCAGCGGTTGGTCTCCGCTTCCATGATATTGGCCCTAATTCGATGTTGCAAGTGAGCAACTTCCACGTCCTCTGCGAAGATTATCTGGGTATCCCGCCTTCAATAGATTTCTGGCTTGCTCTTTTCAATTGCAATAGTCAAAGGGAAACCACAGATGGTCCTTTTCTCCAATGCGGCGCCATTTCCTTCCAACGCCGTAGGGGTAGTATTTTCCCAAAACTAACCCTTGCCAAGAAAATCAAGGATTGGCAAAGGACATTCTTCTATTGTAAAAACACTTCTCCTGAGGGTGAAATTCCTCTTCCTCTTTGGTCTCCTCTTCCCTTCGAGGCTACCGATGCTCTGTCTTCTAAATCTGATCCTTCTTCGTTGCCCTTTATCGAATCCCTTCTAGACAAGGTGAGGCGCTGACACTCCATGGTCTCACTGGATTAGATCTCATATCTTGCTGGACTAAGTGGCGAATTCAGCCTGTGAGTCGCCGCTCGCGACTTATGGTGGATTTCACTTGTCATGCAAACGACGTCGACCGTACTTGCCCTGAAGATTGGGACAAAGGGGAATGGATAAATTTCATTCGCCGAGTGACGGACGAGGATATCGACTCGTATGATAACGTCGGGCTTGCTCCCTTCTGGGCTGAGCACAAGCCTTTTGTGGTAATGTTTACTTGTCACCTGTTTCCTCGAAAATTCCTTCTCCAAAATTAATTATTTCTGACCTGAGCTCCTTTTCAGATCGATCCCTATTTCTGGGTTCTTCCCTCAGAGGACGCGACTTGAACCAAGAAACCGCGGCTGAGTCGTCAAAGCAAGCCGCAGCCTTTGGCGAAGATACAGTTATGCACGATATTGTCTCCGACGAGGGCAGTGCTTCTGAAGAGGAGCAACAAATGGCCGACGCTCTTCTGTCCTCGACTCCAAATACACCTTTCTTGGAACTTCCTGAGGTGCCTCGCAGGTCCTCGAAGCGTATTTTATGCAAGAGCTCAGAAGACCCCGCGCAGCCTGAGAAACGCCGCAAAGCCTTGGCGTTACTGGTAGAAACAAGAACTGCCAAATCTTTAAAACTTGCTGATCCCAACAAGGCTGCTTTCTCTTCCGAGGCTGTTGCAAAGGACTTTCTCAATAAGCTCGGGTAATTGTTTGCGACTCTCTCCTTTTCCTTTTGTGCTTGCGTATTTTTGGCAAGGAATTGCTGATCACCACTTCTTTTCATACTCTGTAGGTTCAGATTTGCAAGGTTTATCTTCTCCTTCCTCTGGTTGCCTGATGAAGAGTATCCGTGTCGCCTCTGGGTATGGTTCGCCTTCTTTTCAATGTTGCGGCTCTGCTAGGTCAGCTTATTAACCCATCAATGTTTTGCAGGGCCATGCCTGAAGAGGATACCAAGTCTAATTCTCATCCCACTTCTTCTCAGCCAGCTATGAGCGAGGATGATGCTGCTGATGAAAACGTGGGAAACAGTAATGGTGCGACTCATCCAAGGCCCTCCCTGGAGGGGTATTGCTGATGCGGCTCCTGCCACGACCCAGTCGCAGCTCCATCCGCAACTCCTACTGTTGGTAGGGTATCCACTGAAGATAGAATTCCAGCTCCAGGAAATAGTTCCAAGTCAATTGCGGATGCCATAATTGCTGCTGGAGATAAGCATGCTGCTCTGCTGCGCGGCCTAGTTGAGCAATTTTCTTCAAGTCGCCAGGTACATATACCGTAGCCCCCAAGGATCAAAACCTTGTGTCATCGCACGGGGTGTTGATTCTTTTCCTGGCTCCAAATCTCGAGCCCCCAAGTTCCTGGATAGTTTACCCATGCATTTTGCTCTGTTTATTTTCAGCTTGAACTGTCCTTGCTTGATGCTTCTGGCTCAATAAAGGGTAAAGGCATTTCCATAGATCATCCTGAAGTGATGCAGTCTCCCCTGGAGCAGCATAATGAGGTCATTAGGGACCAAGATCAGGAAATAAAATCTCTCAAAGGTCAACTCGACTCCTGTGAAGAGCAATTTAAAGAACTTGAAGCCGATATGCAGCAGCGACTCATGGAGAAAGACGAAGTCATTAGATCTTTGCGAGAAGGGCTGACTCTTAAATCTGAATTGATTGATCGTCTGAAGGGAGACCACGCAAAGGAACTCGCCGCGCGAGATGAAAAATATAACTCGCTGTTCAAAGCCTTTGAGGGTTTTGGCTCCATGGTCAAATCAGCCATCCTGCAGCTTGCTGGTTCGTCTTTTATTCCTTTAATCATATATATTTTGGGTAACCAACGTGAGTCTCTGACTTGTTTCTTGCCTTTTCTTTCTTGACATAGGGCCTGAGGCCCCAGTGTCCCGCTCCAACTTGAAGGATCAACTGGTATATCTGTCTGACTTCAGCCAGCGCTTCTTAAAGGTTACCAAGGAAGTTATGACGGTAATCTCTCCTGCGACTGATGGCCCAACATCTTGCGAGTATTGGATAAATAAACTGCTCAAGGCTCCGCATTACGTCTCTGATTGGAAACGATCCTCTGCTCGCGCCGGAGCCGCGCATGTCTTGACATTGCTCCGAGCATATTATCCAGAGATAGATGTTGGCAAGGTTGCTCGCCACGGCCTGGCGATGAGCGCGGATGATACTGAACTGCCAATAAGCGAGTACTTCGATATCTGGAAAGGGATGCGCGGATATGCCACAAAATTTGTTGATAACTTAGACTTGGGCACTTATCTCGAAAATTCAATCTTGATGGGAGCAAGGTGCCAAAGGAAAAGTCCACAGGAGCTGAGTCATCTCGGGCTGCTACTCCAGCAACAGTATCTGGTGGCCCTTCTGCCTCGTCTGGCGGCGCCCTGATTATTAGGGCACCTGCGACTGCAACTGCGAGACAAGCCGCGCCAATTCCCACTCCTGTAGCTCGGAAGAAGAAAAATAAATAATGTGGGACATGCCCGTTAGTCTGTAAGACATTCATGTATTATAAACTGTATTTTGGTGACCTATAAGCAGGTTCTTTTCATGATAATTCCATTAAGTAGACGCTCGCGCGGCTCAGTATTTCCTAGGAACATGTGTGTTCAGGGTCGAGAGCGGCCATGATAGGCAATCAAGCTCGATTGACGCCACACCCCAGTACTTTGGCCGCATAATGCAAGACGCTTCTAGCTTAAGGATTGCCACTAGTTTGGCAAAATTTGAGGTGCGATTGGTACTCGCGATGCTCGTAAGGAGCCCTCAAGGGTCAGTGATATATGAAATTCAAAAGACTCAGCGACTCAATGATAGTTGAGGCGAAACGACAAACCCTTGAATGTCAAGGGTGCCGGCTTTATTTCATAATCACTCGATGTTTTACAGGGTGTTACAGGATGATGCAGGCCCTTTAATGCGGGTTTTCTATTCCCCGCAGGCCATGCATACTTGATACTCATCGCACTTAGTTGCGAATTAATACTCCTAACGGAGTGGGTTGAACACCTGATTGGTTCAATTTTGAGTCGCTAAAAGCGACTCGGGTCGAGCATGATAGCTCCGATGTATGTCTCATGTTGAAGCAGAGAGCAAGTTGTTTAGCCGCACTGATGCGACTTATGTAGAGTTGAGTTTGCTTTGTAAGGACTCACGATAACTGAGCCTCTTTGGCTGGGGTTGTTGATCGAGGCTGGGTCTATGCACATGCGCCATCTTGTCTTCTTTTTGTATCAAAGCGACCTCTGGGGCATTATCTTGCTGATGCGCGACTTCTCGGTGGGTATTTACCATCCGGTGGCTGCATCCTGTTGGCCGCTTCCGCGGTACCTCCAACGCGACTCGTTTGAGCTGCGATTACCGATCTGCGACTGATATCCGTGTGAGGAGTTGGCGATGCAAGCTTCTTCTGCGAGTACTGAGCCTGCGTTCTCGCATTCTAACGCTCTCTGCCTGTCTCCATATATTGTAATAACACCGTTTGGTCCTGGTATCTTTAACTGTAGGTAGACGTAGCAGGGGCGGGCGGTAAATTTGACATAGGCTTCTCTTCCAAAGATCGCATGATATGAGCTTTTGACTGCTACAACCTCAAAGTCTAGGAGCTCTGTGCGGAAGTTCCGCTCTGTTCCAAAGCTAACTTCAAGTGTTATCTTTCCGATTGGTCGCGTAACAGCTCCTGGGATTATGCCTTGAATTTCTTTCCTGGATGGTCGCAGCCTCGTCTCGGGTATATTCATTCTTCGGAGCGTGTCTTGATATAGGATGTTTACTCTTCCTCCTCCGTCCATTAGGACCTTACTTAACTTGTATCCCGCGACTTCAGGCGTGACCACAAGAGCTGGCTGTCCTGGATCTCTTACTTCTGGGGGGTGATCGCCGCGACTCCAAATAACCGATTGCTCTGTCCAGCGACGTACCTTTCTGGCGTTGAAATCTGACCGCTCTTCCGGCTTCCATCCGTTGTTTGTACTTCCACTGTATGAAACTGTCCTATGTTTCTTCTAGGTAAAACGTCAGGCCCTTGATGAGAGCTAGATTTATTCTTGTGCTGCATTGATCCGCTGCGAGCTATCTGGCGTGTCGCCTTCTTTCCACCTCCGGTAATAATGACATTGCGCCTTTGTGTGACTCGCTGGCCTGCCATCTCTCCTGCGATGTAAGTCGCAAGGAACGTCGAAGATCCCCTTGCAGTTATTAGGGAGTAAGGCCTTATCACTCCCTTGCTCCTTCATCTGGTGTGCGCGATGTTCAGTTTGCGCGACTTGCAATTTCCCTGTTGGGTTCTGTGATAAGCCGCCTGTCCCTTATCTGTCTTTGCGTACTTGTCAGCTGTTGCCAAAAGCTGGTCGAAACTATCAATCTTGTGCTCAGCGCGACTTAATTTGTGCACCAGCGGCTCAAATCTACAGTTCTTCCTCATAGCTTGTATTGCAGCCTGTACTGTTAAGTTTTTGGTGGAGCCAAGGATCTCCGCGATTCTCTTGATCCAGTCACCGCTTGATTCGTCCTCTTTTGAATGCATTGTCTAAGGTTTTTCATGTCTTCTGTTTGGAATCTGTTGATGAACTTGTCCTTCAAGTCTTCCCATGTGCTTATTGATTTTGATGGCAGCCTTAACAGCCAATCCCTGGCTTCTCCCTGTATTGCCAAGTGGAAATATTTCGCACTTCCTGAGTTACATCAGTCCCTGTCATGCTTGCCTCGTAATCTTCTATCCATAAGGCAGGGTCTTGGTCACTGCGATAGGTGGTGACTCGCTGCGACTCCCGAAGTTCGGGGGGAAACGAGTGAGCCGTATTTCCTCTCCAAAACATGCTGGTCCTTTCAATAATGAATAGGAGTTTACTGGCGCTGAATCTTCATCTGAATCAGTTTCAATCTGGGATGGCTGAGTCGCTCCGGACGTCGTGACTCGCCTTCTATCTTCTTTTCTTTTTCCAATGATACCTGCAAACCTGCTAGCTGGTTGACCACTTCTTCGACGCTGCACTTTTCTCCTCCCCATGATACCTCGTTTTGCGGCTCATTGGGCGTGACTCCATACATATTTGCTTGTTGTAAGGCAGCGGTTTGCAGTAGGTCGATCGCATGGCGAGCTTCCTTATCATCGTGTGTCTCCAACCGGTACTATTTCGACAATATTCCTATCGCGGCATACGTTGCTCTCTGGGTCGCCGTGGAACTGTGATTTTCTCTCCTCTGTCCATCTTGATCTGATGCTTTTGCTGCCAACGACGGAGTCGCCAATCTTCTTCTTGGAATTTCTTGCGCTCAGATGTCGCCTTGGTTCGGACCGCCTGGTGCTTTGGCTGCCAGCGACGGAGTCGTCGACCTTCTTCTTGGAGTTTTTTGCGCTCAGCCGCGAGTCTTTGTGCCTCTTCACAGAGTTCCGTCCTGATAGCTTCAATTCTTCAATCTTGAGGTCTCCTTCCTGATTTGGTAGAGATCCCCAAACAGGTCTTGACGGGACGGGGATGGGTAGTTTGCTGTAGCTTGTTGTAGCTCCTCCAACACGCGGACCCTGACCGGCCGCAGTTCCTCCACCGACCCGCTTTTGAGTCGCATCTATAGATCTGCGACTGACGGATCCGACGAAAACTTTTACTGATCCGATGGGAACAATGTATCCAAACTCGATGCGATCTGCCTCGGGTCCCCACTCTGAGTCGTCGATGAAGGGGACCCATTGATGTCTTCAACCTGGCCGATGGCGATGTCCTTGAAGCCTGATTTCGATCCTGCGCGGAACGTGACGCTCTTGACCGCAGGCCCCACGGTGGGCGCCAACTGTCGTGGGTTTGTCACGTCAGGTGTCATAGATGACTTCGTAGGTGTGGGATTACGCGAGTCAAGCATCTCCGAGCTTGGGATCGCAGGAACAAAGATCAACACAGATTTACCCAGGTTCGGCCCCCTCAATGTGAGGTAAAAGACCTACTTCCTGCCTACCCTAGATTGGTATTGATATGATAATCGAGGTGTTACAATGGAGGCGATCCGATCTGGTACTCGCCGTATGAGCTAGGGTTTTGGGCTTGATAGCTTGACCCCGTCTAAGTCCTGCGAGTCCTCTTTATATACACAGAGGCTCGCTAGGTTACAAAGGAAACTTCCCACATAAGGAATATGTCCACAGAGGCCTACTCGGAGACTACTTGGTCTTCACGTCCTCCGGGCTATGTCTTCTAGATCTTTCTCCTTATGGCGGTTAAATACCGGGCTTGCTCCCTATGTGGGCCTTTGTCCATGCGAGTAAAGTAGGTTGCATTGGGCTGCGGGTTAATCCAGAAAGTATTCCCCTGACACACGGTATTGGAGTAAAGTGTTGAGAAGTCCGGTCTTGATCAAATGGTTTGAGCCAAGCTTTGATTGGAAGGAGTGATGGCCTTGAGAAACTTGTGCTTGATCCAACTATCTCCAATCTTCTCAAAGCCAAAGTCATTCAACGTGATGGCAAGAGCGGTGAGTCTTCTATAGAGATCTTCGGGGGTCTCATCCTCATTCATCACAAACTCATCGGATTCATCATGAACGCTTCATACTTGGAAAGTTGAATGCTTTTGTTCCCCAAGAACAAGTTATGGAGATTCTCCGAACATTGCTTTGCCGTCGTGCACATTCGGATATGAGTGGTATAAGTTGGATCGACGGTCGTTAGTATCATGTGCATGGCAGTGACATTGAGTTGATGATTGGCCTTCTTCGTTGGAGTCATGTTGTGTGGATCTTGAGGATAGAAGCCTTGCTCTAAAATGCCAATCAAGAAAACACAACAACTAGACATGTGTGATCACATAGAATATTGCCAATTAGGAAAGTCTTTTGGATCAAGCTTAGGAGGTGCGCCCATATTGGCGATGTGTGGCGGAGAGACGTGTTGGTGGATTGTGCTATACACTTGTCCCGGTGGAACATTTGCATACACCCCGGTTTCCTTGGGATTGAGCCACCACCCTCGGCTTTCTTTGTTTCGGGATTGGCTTTTGCCGTTCCGTCCACATTGACGAGATCCGTAGAAGGAAGAGCATCTACCTTTTCCGGATCATCTTCAGGGGGTTGTAACAGCCCAAAGTTGAGACCCTAAAAACCCGGGTAAAATTTTCGCTTTTGTGTTGCATCTCCTTCATACATCATGGCATCATTTGTTAGGTGCTCAAGTTGAAACAAAGGTTTGGAAAAACAAATTAAAACAACGGGAAACAAAAGCAATATTGTTTTCAAACAACTCAAACTAAGATGAGTTGTTGTTGACAAAACCAACTCAACTAAACTCTCATATTTGTCAAGGAAGTTCCTAGAGTTCAAACCATATTTTTGTAATTGCTCTAAAATTTCCAAAGGAGCAATATTTTTGAAGTTCAGCAAAAATGCCATATTCTAACCTTTGAACAAATGTTGCTCAAAAAATTTATTTCAACATGCCAATTTTTGTGGTGCTCCTACTGGTTAGTGGGAGGCTATATGATTTTTCTCATATTTTTCTAAAATGCATTAGTGCCCTAATAAAATCTCCAAAGCCCAGGTTTTTAAAAGAAATGGAAAAGGACCCATTTGTGCTGGGAACAAAAGTTCCAGGGGGCTATTTGTAAAATCATCTTCTCCCTCGCTGTAGCGACCGAGCGCGCGGGGCTCGACCGCACCCGCGAGCTCGTCGTGCCGCGCCTGCACCAGCTCGACGCCGGGCTCCCCTCGCTGCCTCCACCTGCAGAAGAAGAGCACCCGAGGACCACCTGCTCACTCACCTGCTCCCACGCGCTCTCCTCTCTCTCTCGTTTCCTCTCCATGGCCGCGGCACAACTCGAGATCGCCGTGCTCGTCGCCGCCGATTGAAGCTCCCCCGCGTAAATCGAAGTAGACCAGCATCTCCGCCGCATCTTCTTCTCCTTCTCAGCCAGAGGAATTGACGCGGCACGTCGAGAATCGCTGCAGCCATCCTCTTCTTCCCCGCGGCCGTCCGGAGCTCCGCCGCCTGATTTCGCCGCCGTCATGCCTCCTCCGGCCACCCCGTCCTCCCCAACGCGTCCGTGGTGAGCTCCTGCCCTTGCTGGCCCCTTCTCCCTTCCTCTCTCGCCGTGGCCTCGCCGGAGCCACTTTAGCCGTGCTCCCCATCGAAGCACCTAGCACGCCCGGCCGTGAAGACGGCCTAAGCCGGGCTGCAGGCCGATTCTCTCTGGGCCGTAGCCGGCCTTTTTGCTGGCCCAGACCGGCTAAGGGCTGAATGGCTCTGTTACATGGCCGGCCTCAGAGCCAGCCCAAACCGGGCGGGCGGCCGGACATTTCTGTCACCAGGCCGGCCTGCTAACCGGCCCAGACCGGGCTGGAGGCCGGTTTACTGTTTTTTTTTTTTGGTGTTCCTTTTTCCTTTTTCCTCCCTTTTCGCGTATGTCTCCCGCTACTCTCCCGCGCCATTAGAGACATCGAACCCCGATGAATCACATGTTCCGTCCCTCTCTCTCGAACCCGAGTGATTAAAGTTATTGTTGTTTAAAATAACTTATTGAAAGGATAAATTTAAAAGAGGAAAGTTTATAAATGCAATAACTTTTTATCGGGGAGCAGAAAATTGTGCTTGTCATACCAAAATGTCCAGAAAAACATGAATCATCCAGAATCATCATCATCATGCATATTTGCTCACAATTACAATAATGTGCTCTAGTAGTATGAGAATCACTAATTAAATGTGGGGTACCCCTCTTCCCTAGTTAAAGTAGGTGTCACCGTACCCCTTAAAATTGCTAGATAGCTTATAATAAGTTCGGTACATTAAATTGTCATGCTATCATGTGATTGCGCATTGCATTTTGTTAAAGCATGTGTGGTGATTGATTGCTCTTCCGTTGTTATGCTTCGATAGATCAAGCCTCCTGGGTTACACCGCAATACCCCGACGATCCGTCTTATCAGCCATATCAACAAGGCAAGCGTAATCCCCCCTCTGAGCATATCTTATCCTATGTTTCCACAAATATTTTCTCCACTATAATATTGCATGCGGTTCCAAATGTCAATTTTTGTTGAATTAGAGTATCCTATAGTTGCATTAAGTTTCCGATGCCAATACCTGTTTCCCTCCTATTATCCATAGGTTTGTATTGTTGGCCTGAACTATATAACTATGCAATGTTGATGCTTAGCCATGCTTAGTTAGATATTGTGCGTCCGATGGATGTATCATGTTGGGAACAGATGTTAAATGTTCAGATGATGGTGGAGAATTATGGTAACAGGTAATAAGATGCTAAAAGGTGGGGATGAGAGGCCACTGTGGTTGTGGTGCTTTGTCTCGTTCTCGCCACCTAGGTGCGAGTTCTTTACCTCTTGAACCAAGACTGAGCGTGCAACCATGCGTGAGGCCTATGCAATTGCAGGAACCTCATAGACTAAATAACTCGGGCGGGGCTAGCCAGGGTCCTCTAGTTTGGGCTTCCATTTGCGCGTGCGTGATGACGGTGGTTGAACTGGGATGAGGATTGTGGTGTTAGGAAAATAAGTGGCCGTGGGGCAGGGTGTTGACGGCACTTGCGTGCCCTGCCGCCACTGATGATCCTGGAAAGTTCTTAACGAGGGAGAAGTCGACACCGCTCCCACCCAGCCGGCTTTCCACGGAAGAGAGCTAATTGTACAGGTAATGGGCCGGACGGTACGCGTGGCAAACATTGTACACCCCTGCAGGGTAAATCTTTTCAAAAAGCCGTGTCCACGGTTACGGACGACTTGGGAAAGGACGATAAGACCATAGAATAACTTGAACGGAATGATTAAAAACTGGGTACTAAAGGTACCACTCAAGAATGCAAGGTCGACTTCCTCGAGGGTGATTCGGGGAGGTGCCTTTGTAGAACAGGTACAATGGTGAATGATGAGAAAGGTGATCAGAAGAAAAGAGTTACTTCTTACCCCCGTTTAAAAATACTCTGAATAGTCGATGCCATTGAGTTAGGTTTTCATAAATAAAATCAGCTTTATGCAAAACAGACATAAAATTTGAAAGCCTCATCGAGCTAAAGCTCTATATACAATCTTGCGAGTTCGTCGAACTCAACGTCGTTTGTTTTGTTTCAGAGGAGGACTTCACCGACCTCGAAAGTGGGTTCTTTGTGGACGTCGACGAGTAGTCTGGGGTTCCCAGGTGGCAGCTTGGGACATCCCAGGACAGCTGGCGCTGGATGTTTATCTGTAGGCCTCTCAGGCCATAATTTGGTTCTTGTTGTTTAGAACAACTTAATTCGCTTCCGCATGTTGTAACGTTGGGTCTGTGACCTCTAGTTGTCATTTGCTATCTTTCTCTATTATAAGAGTTGAACTATAATGATTTGTGTCGTAGAGTCTGTGATGTGCCAGTTGTTCCACAAGTCTTGGTCTCTCTATTATGCATTGAGGGTTGTGCCTGTGTTAAGGCATCAATCGGGGTGTTGCGTTGCCGATGATCCATTCCGAGCAACGCCTGCCAAAGGTTTTGGCCGGGGATTGGTAAACCCGTAACCTCCGGTTGTATCGCTTAACCGGTGACACACAGCATCACTGTATAACAGTCGGGTCAGGGCGCCACAAGTTGGTATCAGAGCAGTACTGCCTGTAGGAAACCCTTCTACTGGTCGACGTTGAGTCTAGTGTTTGTGAAAATATTTTTAACCTAAAAATGAGTTGTGAAAACCATCGTAGGATTCTTTTTACTCCTTACCTGGTTACACTCTAATCTCGGAGCAATCTCACCTCGATTTGAGTTAAAAGTTTTACTTCTTATCCGTGACTTCAAAATTACTATTATAACACTGAAGGTAGGACCCAATACTATGTGTTATGTGGACCTTTAGTGTTATGTGTCCGGTTGCTCCCGCTGCGTTACAATCCAAATTCAACTCAGACGTTGGAACACTGTTATTCCTAACCCAAGGACTTGAACAGAAGGTCCCGGATTATGCCGGATAGTGTGGGTTGAATCACATGGTTTCTTAGCCATTTGAACCTCACGCTACTGGTACATGATGCTGATCTTTGACCCAAGTCCCATCTTGTTGGTTCTTTGTTCGTTGTTGCCCAAAGTATTATCGTCCCTAGTCTGAGTACTTGAGTACGCTAATGCTAATGTCTCAACCATACCGAGGTGGATACTAACTGCATCCTTGTCAAATCTACAGAATGGCACAAAGTCCTCCGTTCCATCAAATTGAAGCCACCCCAGGAACCCACTCGACACCCTTTGATCGGGAGGAATCCCATACATCTAAAGATTTGCCCAAGAAAGCTATAGACAAATGCGGGTGTTACACTTGTAGGGAACGCGGACATCCGTACTGGAAGTGCCCCCTTAAGTACCCCAGAAAGAGGGGACCACCACAAGGAAAGGCATGTAGTCAGTGCGGAAGGGGTGGACATCAGGCGAGTCAATGCCCCGGCAGTTGCCCGCACTGTTTCAACGCGCATTCGCTTGGCAAGTGCCCAACCGCTAGCGCCACTTGCTACCTATGTGAAGGAAATGATCATTTTCCGGCTAATTGTTCTATGGAGTTCATCGTAGACGCAGTAAAGGATGCCCATGAGAAGATTGCTCAGCACGCCACCACGCGCCCCACTACTTCAACCTTCGGGTCGAGCGGAAGTGGGTATCGTCCTCAGCTACCTGCTCCACCTGGACTCACCTGCTACACCTGTGGCCAGGCTAGTCACTACTCCAGGTAGTGCCCCAGCGGAAGTGGGTACCGTCCCATGCTACCTGCTCCACCTGGACTCACCTGCTACACCTATGGACAGGCTGGTCACTACTCCAGGGAGTGCCCCCAGAAGGCACCTATCACGGGAACTCCTGCACGAGCCCCTGCCACTCCAGCTGGCAAGGCTGGACCTATTGTGTGCGGTCGCCTGAACCACGTCTCTGCTGAGCAAGCTGAAGAAGATTCCGGCGTCCTTATGGGTGAGCTACGAATCAACAACAATCTTGCGACAGTTTTGTTTGACTCTGCTGCATCTCTCCTTTTGGGCATGGTTATCACAAGTGAGTAATAACCGGTGCATCTTCAACATCCTAAGATTTCCCCTGAGCATGTCTCGTACTCTGATCTGCTTTCCAACCTTTGTCTGTCAGTTGACAGTAAAGACTTATCGTGCGTTGGTATGTTCCGATGTAAGTCACTCTCCTAACATGTCAAGACTCTCCACTTCGTCCTGTTAGGAGAAACAAACTACAGTACCTTGTCCACTTCTCGGGCTAGGTCAAAGTTTTGTAGTCCACAGAATAAGAGGTTTATTTTAATCTCTGTTTCTGTCCCATCTTAGGATAGCACGACGGCTTGGTATAAAGAGTGTGCACTCGTGCTAAGTATCATGATCCTCTTGATGAAGTGATGCTCTTACACTCTGTTACTCTCCGTTCTCCGAGTGACTTGTTACTCCGAAATGATGAGACGTGAGCAATAATGTAATTGTCGGCTATTCTCAGCAGTTCTTACTGCGCCGAAATCCAAGGACATTCATTGTCCCTCTTAGCATGATGGGTTAGCCGATCAATAAAATGAATTGGACTGTGTTCCCAAGTTCGTTTCGCTGGTGCCCTTCCTCGGTTAAAGAGCTAGGTTAGTGCCAAAGCTCCCAAGACCACCTTGTTTTGCCTTGTAAGGCAGGATTTCTCTCTCGAACTCAAGACATACCGGTGGATCGTGATATTCTGGAGGTCTTTCCAGAAGTATCGCCAGGTTGTCACCTGACCGTGATGTTGAGCTTATGAGTAAGCTGCTTCTCGGAACAACTCCCTTCTCCAAGAAAATCGTGTTGGATGTCCAGAATTATTCGGTTAAGCTTAAACAACGTGGACGAGTTAAAAGACAAGAGCTCTATCCCGATATAGTTCCTTCCCAAAGGGATGTCTAGTCTGTCCGTGTTGAAGTTAGGTGGTATCTCCTTCGTGGATATGCTAGACCGACCTACCTGAATGTGTTAGTCTGACCAGTACTTATGCCTCGTTCTGGTGAAATATGAGTCTACCGTCTTGGAGTATCTGGATAAGTTTGTTGTTGAGCCCATCAACTACCTTCTTATTCTCTCCATGTTTGAGGAGATTCATGTTGGATATTGGGCGTTAGTATTGGAAATTTGTTAGAACTAACTTTGTGTCGCCACAAGGTATGTGTTCTGGAAGTTAGAAGTGACTTTCCCTGGTTCACGTGCAATTGCTGAAAGATGTCGCGTGGATCTGGGTGAATTGTCTGGTTTCCTCGGAATCATTTCAACTCGATCATGCGCGTGTAGAATATTCGCGGAATGGTATGTTGTTACCTCCTTTCCTTGAGAATTTCATCTATGCATCCAAGCCCCTGATTGAATTGCTCCAGAAAGAGAGGAAGTCTGAGAACTTCTTTTGTCTTCGTTGGTGTTTCCCCAGTAGAGACTCAATAGTGCATTGTCGCGAGTAATTCAAGTAGGGCAGCTGTCTCTGACAAGTTGTTAATACGTGGGTTCCACAATCTCGTTCCTCCTTTGGAGTTTGACCTTGTAGTCCAACTCTTGGGGTCCTAGCAATTGTAACCCGTTGGTATGCTTTGCAAAGACGTCCTAATCATACATGTGGAGTCTGAAGTATCTCTACACCTGACCAGATCTAAATCCCAATTAGAAACGATGGTTGGTGATCGTCAAGAAGCTTGTTCCCGACGTCTAGAAAATCAAGAAGTTTTTCCCGATATTAACGTTTGCAGAGTTTCTAAAGTTCTCTCGATCTAGCTTCCCGACCCTTCTCCTGTGATCCGAAGTGCTCCTCCGTGAGGAAAGTTCTACTCAAGCTGTTTGGTAGAAGTGGCCTCTTCCTCTGTTGGAATCTTGTTTAACATTCGTCTTCAGGAATTCAAGGCCTTGTGCAAAGGTCATATTCCGAATCTTTGAGGAACAGTTGTCTACCAACTGGAAACTCCTTATCAAATCTCCTGTCAAACGCAGGTGTCTCCTAACTGTCAAATCAAAGGATGCTTGAAGTCTCATCCTAAGTTCTACCAGGAGGTACTCGGTCATTGTATCCTTACAAAGACTCCTCCTTCCGGAGAGATTCATTTCTTTCCTATGGTGTAATTGGATGATGACTTCGGAGTGAAGACGATGAAGAACTCCATGATGCCCTCGGTCAACCTCTTCCAAGAATGAAGCCACCGGAAGCGAGAAGATCGTGTAGTACCTCGTAACCCTTTGTTCCCTCTTCCCTACTCTAAGAATCTCGGGACGAGATTCCTGTAAGGGGGGTAGAATTGTAACAGCCCAAAGTTGAGACCTAAAAACCCGGGTAAAATTTTCGCTTTTGTGTTGCATCTCCTTCATGCATCATGGCATCATTTGTTAGGTGCTCAAGTTGAAACAAAGGTTTGGAAAAACAAATTAAAACAACGGGAAACAAAAGCAATATTGTTTTCAAACAACTCAAACTAAGATGAGTTGTTGGTGACAAAACCAACTCAACTAAACTCTCATATTTGTCAAGGAAGTTCCTAGAGTTCAAAACCATATTTTTGCAATTGCTCTAAAATTTCCAAAGGAGCAATATTTTTGAAGTTCAGCAAAAATGCCATATTCTAACCTTTGAACAAATGTTGCTCAAAACATTTTATTTCAACATGCCAATTTTTGTGGTGCTCCTACTGGTTAGTGGGAGGCTATATGATTTTTCTCATATTTTTCTAAAATGCATTAGTTCCCTAATAAAATCTCCAAAGCCCCAGGTTTTTAAAAGAAATGGAAAAGGACCCATTTGTGATGGGAACAAAAGTTCCAGGGGGCTATTTGTAAAATCATCTTCTCCCTCGTTGTAGCGAGCGAGCGCGCGGTGCTCAACCGCACCCGCGAGCTCGCCATGCCGCGCCTGCACCAGCTCGATGCCGGGCCCCCCCCTCGCTGCCTCCACCTGCAGAAGAAGAGCACCCGAGGACCACCTGCTCACTCACCTGCTCCCACGCGCTCTCCTCTCTCTCTCTCTCGTTTCCTCTCCATGGCCGTGGCAAAACTCAAGATCGCCGTGCTCATCGCCGCCGATTGAAGCTCCCCCGCGCAAATCGAAGTAGACCAGCATCTCCGCCGCATCTTCTTCTCCTTCTCAGCCAGAGGAATTGACGCAGGACGTCAAGAATCGCCGCAGCCATCCTCTTCTTCCCCGCGGCCGTCCGGAGCTCCGCCGCCTGATTTCGCCGCCGTCACGCCTCCTCCGGCCATCCCGTCCTCCCAAACGCGTCCGTGGTGAGCTCCTACCCTTGCTGGCCCCTTCTCCCTTCCTCTCTCGCCGTGGCCTCGCTGTGGTCTCGCCGGAGCCACCATAGCCGTGTTCCCCATCGAAGCACCTAGCACCGGCCGTGAAGACGGCCTAAGCCGGGCTGCAGGCCGATTCTCTCTGGGCCGTAGCCGGCCTTTTTGCCGGCCCAGACCGGGCTAAGGGCCGAATGGCTCTGTTACATGGCCGGCCTCAGAGCCAGCCCAAACCGGGCGAGCGGCCGGACATTTCTGTCACCAGGCCGGCCTGCTAACCGGCCCAGACCGGGCTGGAGGCCGGTTTACTGTTTTTTTTCTGGTGTTCCTTTTTCCTTTTTCCTCCCTTTTCGCGTATGTCTCCCGCTACTCCCCGCGCCATTAGAGACATCGAACCCCGATGAATCACATGTTCCGTCCCTCTCTCTCGAACCCGAGTGATTAAAGTTATTGTTGTTTAAAATAACTTATTGAAAGGATAAATTTAAAAGAGGAAAGTTTATAAATGCAATAACTTTTTATCGGGCAGCAGAAAATTGTGCTTGTCATACCAAAATGTTCAGAAAAACATGAATCATCCAGAATCATCATCATGCATATTTGCTCACAATTACAATAATGTGCTCTAGTAGTATGAGAATCACTAAGTAAATGTGGGGTACCCCTCTTCCCTAGTTAAAGTAGGTGTCGCCGTACCCCCTTAAAATTGCTAGATAGCTTATAATAAGTTCGGTACATTAAATTGTCATTCCATCATGTGATTGCGCATTGCATTTTGTTAAAGCATGTGTGGTGATTGATTGCTCTTCCGTTGTTATGCTTCGATAGATCAAGCCTCCGGGGTTACACCGCAATACCCCGACGATCCGTCTTATCAGCCATATCAACAAGGCAAGCGTAATCCCCCCTCTGAGCATATCTTATCCTATGTTTCCGCAAATATTTTTCTCCACTATAATATTGCATGCGGTTCCAAATGTCAATTTTTGTTGAATTAGAGTATCCTATAGTTGCATTAAGTTTCCGATGCCAATACCTGTTTCCCTCCTATTATCCATAGGTTTGTATTGTTGGCCTGAACTATATAACTATGCAATGTTGATGCTTAGCCATGCTTAGTTAGATATTGTGCGTCCGATGGATGTATCATGTTGGGAACAGATGTTAAATGTTCAAATGATGGTGGAGAATTGTGGTAATAGGTAATAAGATGCTAAAAGGTGGGGATGAGAGGCCACTGTGGTTGTGGTGCTTTGTCTCGTTCTCGCTGCCTAGGTGCAAGTTCTTTACCTCTTGAACTAAGACTGAGCGTGCAACCATGCGTGAGGCCTATGCAATTGCAAGAACCCTCATAGACTAAATAACTCGGGCGGGGCTAGCCAGGGTCCTCTAGTTCGGGCTTCCATTTGCGCGTGGATGATGGTGGTTGAACTGGGATGAGGATTGTGGTGTTAGGAAAATAAGTGGCCGTGGGGCAGGGTGTTGAGGGCACTTGCGTGCCCTGCCGCCACTGATGATCCTGGAAAGTTCTTAACGAGGGAGAAGTCGACACCGCTCCCACCCAGCCGGCTTTCCACGGAAGAGAGCTAATTGTACAGGTAATGGGCCGGACGGTACGCGTGGCAAACATTGTACACTCCTGCAGGGTAAATCTTTTCGAAAAGTCGTGTCCACGGTTACGGACGACTTGGGAAAGGACGATAAGACCATAGAATAACTTGAACGGAATGATTAAAAACTGGGTACTCAAGGTACCACTCAAGAATGCAAGGTCGACTTCTTTGAGGGTGATTCGGGGAGGTGCCTTTGTAGAACAGGTACAGTGGTTGATGATGAGAAAGGTGATCAGAAGAAAAGAGTTACTTCTTACCCCCGTTTAAAAATATTCTGAATAGTCGATGCCATTGAGTTAGGTTTTCATAAATAAAATCAGCTTTATGCAAAACAGACATAAAATTTGAAAGCCTCATCGAGCTAAAGCTCTATATACAATCTTGCGAGTTCGTCGAACTCAACGTCGTTTGTTTTGTTTCAGAGGAGGACTTCACCGACCTCAAAAGTGGGTTCTTTGTGGACGTCGATGAGTAGTCTGGGGTTCCCAGGTGTCAGCTTGGGACATCCCGGGACAGCTGGCGCTGGATGTTTATCTATAGGCCTCTCAGGCCATAATTTGGTTCTTGTTGTTTAGAACAACTTAATTCGCTTCCGCATGTTGTAATGTTGGGTCTGTGACCTCTAGTTGTCATTTGCTATCTTTCTCTATTATAAGAGTTGAACTATAATGCTTTGTGTCGTAGAGTCTGTGATGTGCCAGTTGTTCCACAAGTCTTGGTCTCTCTATTATGCATTGAGGGTTGTGCATGTGTTAAGGCATCAATCGGGGTGTTGCGTTGCCGATGATCCATTCCGAGCAACGCCTGCCAAAGGTTTTGGCCGGGGATTGGTAAACCCATAGCCTCCGGTTGTATCGCTTAACCGGTGACACACATCATCACTGTATAACAGTCGGGTCAGGGCGCCACAGGGTAAAACAATCTTAGGACCGGTTTATCTAGAAACTCCTTGAACATTTCCCGCATCGATTCCCTCATGCTTTTAGTGAGGTTGGAAGTGATCTCGGTATTGAGATTTGATATCTCACCCTTGAGTTCACTTACAACCACACCAAGGCGTTCATTAGTAACCGATGCGGTTGGGTCCAAGTCGTCTGACATATTGTCTTAGGCGGTGAAGCCTTAGATAAGAGCCGAGACTCTGATACCAATTGAAAGATCGATATGTCGACTAGAGGGGGGTGATTAGGTGACTACCAAATTTTAATTCTTTCTCTTTAATTAGGGCTTAGACAATGTATAACAAGGTTAACTAGATGTGCACTAGATGATAGCAACCTATGTGATACAAGCAAGATAAATAACGTAGCGGAAGCGATAAGTAAAGGATAGAAATAACCGCAAAGTGGAGACACAGTGATGATTCCCGTAGTTCCTTCCCAAGGGAAGTACGTCTACGTTGGAGGAGTGTGGAGCCATCTAGGCACTCCAATAGCACGGATGTGCTCACTCTATTTTCCGTGAGCTTTACCCGTGGGGGTTTGGCTCATCCACTATGAGGTCACCTTGAAGGCGTTGACCAAGCCGGTACTCAAAGGTCGGGGAAATCCACAATGAGTTGGAGCCTCCAAACAATGTCTCGGAATTCCTCGCAACAAGTTGAGGCTCTGAATCTCACAAAGGCTCCTAGGGTTACAAGCAACCCAAGAAGCAACAAGATCCACAAAGATGGTGTGGGGGGAATTGAAATTCTTTCGGTGGAGTTGTAGACATAGATCTCCTCTTTCACTCCTCAAAGTATCAAGAGGTTTGGGTGGTTGGAGTGGGAGATCTAGTAGATTGAAGCTTTCATTAACGGAGAAGAGAGAATGCTGGAAGCTTGGCTTGGATGGAGGTAGGTGGAGGGGTATTTATACCCCCTCCACAAATCTGCATGTTGCTCTGTCTTCGGTCCGGATATTTTCGGTGTGAGGTCCAAATATTTTCAGGCCACCGGAAATTTCCGGCACTAGTTACGGACGAATATCCGGACTGGGTGCAGTACCAAACCTCCATTGACTTAGCCGAAATTCTGGGGTCCAGAAATATCCGGCCTGGACCCCGGAATTTCCGGCCCTCCCAGACTGCTTCCTTCAACTGCATTTTAGAGAGGCTCTCGATCCTTTTTGGCGAACTAGCCGGTGACATTCCTTAGTAAGATAAATCTGAAAGCACTAGACACCAGGTTAGTAATCTAACTCTGTTATCATTAGTCACCAAAACTAGAGGAAAGGTAATGCCCTTTCATGTGGAACTAATCCTCACACCAGCCACGACCCAAGAGGGTGCGCCGGCCCTAGGTGGGCCCACCTAGGTCAGCTCCCTTGGTGCGCCTCCTTTGGGGGGATCCTCCCCCTTATGGGCCTCCCTACTTGGGTGAGGCCCATTTAAGGTGGACTACCTATTAAATTCGAATAAAATTAAAATTAAAATATATTTAATCATTAATTACTTTAATTAATATTAAATACATATTATCTCAATTTATTCCTGCTCCGAAACTCATTTCATTGCCCTCCGAACTCCATCGGATATGTCCCGGAACATTACCGGTACTCTTCTCTATTTACTCTTCGGTGTCAAATCAAACCTAACCGTCGTCTACCCTTAAGTGTGCCACCCTATGGTTCGGGATCACTCGAGACATGATCGAGACATCTCTTCGATCAATGCCTAACAGCGGGATCTGGAAACCCATGATAGCCCCTGTGCGTCCACGAATATCTTTGTCACTTGAACCTTAAACGTCAAGTCCCATACCTTTTGCCTGGCGATACTTAGTTTGTCTGAGACTCGATCTACGGTTTCACGATACCTAGCTCGATCTCGTTACCAATAATACTATCTTTACTCATCCGTGATATTACAACCTCGTGACCTAGTCACATGCTTGCAAGCTCATTGATGCAATCTCACCGAGTGGGCCCAGAGTATCTATCCGTCACGTCGATTGGCAAATCCCGCTCTTGATCATACGCCTCAACCTATTCCTTCGGATACCTGAGAGGGACACCTTTATTGTCACCCTGTTTAAGGTGTGACGTTTGATGCAATCATGGCAGCCTCCAGAGATAGTGATTAAATACGATCTCACGGTCGAAGGCTTGAGTACTACGTTTTCATGTTATCGCAATGCTGAATATTGTGACTAGATCAAATTGTGATACATATATTGGGTGTATGTCCATCACATCATTCATCTAATGATATGACTCCATTATCAATTGACATAAATGTCCATGATCAGGAAACCTTGATCATCTGTTGATCTCAATGGACTAGTTAAATAGGTTACTAGGTACCTGGTTTGTTTACAATACCACACGTGTATAACCGTTTCCGGTTGACACAGTTATAGCATGGTACGAAACTAATTATGAACATATATGAATATACCAATAATACATTTATTATTTTCCTCTAGGGCATATTTCCTTCTCTTTGTCCCAGCTCACCTTGCACTTGCCGCCACTAACCTTTTCAGTGCAGTTCCATAACATGCCCCTGCTTATATTTTTGAAAGCTTTGACTGTGCGCTTATCAGCTTTGATGGTGGTGAAGAGGAAAATTGGCATCGAGGGTAGCACCGATTTGACAAGCGCCGTGCAGCCAGCCTGGTTGATGAACTTTCCTTGCCAAGGTTGAAGATGGGAAGCAGTTTTGTTGATGTAAGGTTGAAGATCAGCACGTCGAAGTCTACCCAGGGCAAGGGGAAGCCCTAGATATGTGATAGGGAATGGGGCGAACGGAGCTGGGAAATTTGCCATAATAGAGGCTAGGTTGATGTCTTCACAGCGGATAGGGGAGATAGAGCTCTTGGCGACGTTCGTGACCAGACCAGTTGCCTCACCAAAGCTCTGTAACATGTATGCCAGGTTGGAAATGTCTTGTGCGGAGGGGACAAGGAAAATGGTTGCATCGTCGGCATAAAGCGAGACCCGGAAGCTTGCCAGCCGGGCCAACAGGGGTTGCAGAAATCCTTCCTCGGTGGCCAGTTCAAGAGTTCTGTTTAGGGGGTCGATGCCGATGTCGAAAAGCAGAGGGACAGTGGATCTCTCTGCCCGGTTATGAAATTTCATGTTTAAAGTGGAGCAAATTATACAACTTTGCTGCAATATAAGTCTACCAAGCTTTTTACATGTTTAAGTCGATGTTGGGAAATGCAACTACATTTTGTAAAATGTGCAACTTCCAACTAGGTGAAAGGTTCAAGTTACATGTTTTATTAAGCACTTTTCTATTACAAAACATCTCACAGGATACAAATATATAATTTTTTCGAACCGGAAATTGCATCCTAGGATGCTCATAGTTACCTTTATTGAACCAGAATTTTTTTCCTAGAACTTCTATGCCAAAAAATTAAGTTCTATCCAGGTTGTGGAATTAATGTCAAAACATCGAAAATGTCAATAAGAAAATGTTTGGATGGTTTGTTTAAAGTCCTAAATAATATTTATGATAAGTTGCTTGAATTTCATGATATAATGTTTTGCTCTAATCAGCTCAGTAAACATTTTAATTTCAGTGTGTTTTTAGCAAAGAGCCAATAATTGCCACTTACCGAAGGTCTAATTATGGTCACCTTGGTATGAAGTAACTAGAGCAATTTTTTATGGCATCCTATGAGATAAACTCTTTTATTGGCAAAAATATTGAAACTTGTGATGTGGCTAGTGAACTAACAACCATAATTTCTCTCATTCTTTAATATTGTATAAAAAATTAGCAATAATTCTTACATTAGTGACTATAACAAGAGGTTCCTCGCTGCCTAAAAAGTACTTATGATTTTCAAGAATCTGTAAATACATCGGAGAAAGGACAATATGAAAACATGAGCCTAGGGTCAGAGACCGATGAGGATGATAATGAAGTGCCAATGGAACAAGAAAAGTAAGAGTGGTATCGTAATTATCAAACGCAAAACTCCATTAACTTTCTTCCGGTTAGGCCTGACCGAGGGGGGCTATCGGGGCGGCCGCCCCAAGCCCCACTGCTACCAATGCATATGCACAGGTGGATAGATCATATGGTGACGCCGTTAGTGGTGGATGGATCGCAGGGACATCACTTATCGCGCAAGCGAGTTGCATGAAGGGCATGGTACTTGTGATGTTCCTGGTCACGGTGCTCTCCGGGTGGGAGTCAGATGCTATTGGTGGATTGAACGCTGATGTATCCATAAATAACCTCGTTGGTCATCTAGATCTGTAGCAAGCTTGTTTTCACTTTCTACTATCTTCAAGCGTCTTTGGTAGAGGGAAATGATATGGAGGGTGAAAGTGCATGTTGCCCCCATGCGTGGTTTTGGTAATTAATGGCAATCCTTATGGACTAATGTTTGCATTGATATATTCTTGTAGATCTTGTCCATAGGAAAAGATTGGAGTTCATGTGTTGAACTCTAGAAAAGGTTGGAGTTCATGTGTTGGACTCTAGAAGCTTACATGGTAAAGTGTGGCTTGGAAAAGAAGATTGAGGGAACATTCATGTTTATCTCCAAGCCATCACATATATCATCAAGAAGAAGATGAAGTGCAAGGTTGATCAAGTCAATGTGCAAATAATGATGTCAAGATTGATCAACACTTTTAGAAGATTATGAAGTGCAAGTTCAATATGATACATCTCGGAAGATATCATTTGATTGAAGTTTGCAATGGATACATGAAAATGAAGCAAAGCGAGGCTCTCCGATAATGGAGTATTGGAAAAGTCTTCATCAATCATGTGCTAGCAAGCACGATCAAGAAAAGTGTTCCAACTTGAGAGAGTCAAGATCGTCATCATCAAGCTCAAGTAGAATGCGCAAGGCAAAGGTATGACCTTGATAGGGTTTCTATTTCACCGGTCTCATGGTGTTAGTGGGAGACCGGGTTATAGGATAGCTGTCGTACTATCAAGAGGGGCTCTTGAGTGAGTAACTTGATCGTATCTTTGTGGAGAGTTCAAACCTATGCATTTGGCATATCATATTTCTTGGTTCTTATTTGGCTTTTATCCATGTGAGGATTTAGAGATTGTGTTCATCTCCATGCCAAGCTCTAATTTTTTTCAAAAACGGATTTCATATGAATATCTTGTTGCATTTTTTATGTTGAAGGTTTTACCGGTTTATCTTTCCTAAGAGAGGTCAAACTCCCTTCTTTTGATTTCCTCCTCACATGATGGACTATGATGTTTCTACGCACGATCTTGTAGAGCTCTTCGTTACGATTCCAATGAGCCCAAGATCATCAAAATCGGAGTCCGGATGAAAAAGTTATTGCCTTTTTCGTGTTGATATTTTCACAGTTTTCGGAGGGGCGGAAATTCCGGCCCCCGGAAGTTCCGGCCCAAGTTCAGTACCGAAAAATTAAGGGACTTAGCCATTTTTCGGAGGTCCGAAAGTTCCGGGGTAAGTGATTTTCTGAGGTCCAGAAGTTCCGGTCTGTGCAGGAAAAACTACCCCCAACGGTTGGATTTGGTGGGGACCTATATAAGGGGTCTTCTTCCCCAATGGTTCCCAAGTTTTGGTGCTCTCTCTAATCCTCCATTGTTGACCTCCAAAGTTTTGAGTTCTCTCAATCCCTCCAATGATTCTTGCTCCTTTTGTAGGAAAGAGAGAGGAGATCTAGATCTACATTTCCACCAATCCGTCTCTCTTCTAAGTGAGGGGAACCCTTTGGATCTAGATCTTGGAGTTCCATTTGTTGAGTTCTTCTTTGTTCTTCCTCTCTTCTCCCCCCACAAGCATTAGTTGATTTTGGTGGGATTTGAGAGTGAAGGACTTGAGCACTTCTTGTGTTCTTGCCTTTGCTTTTGTGCATCGGTTTGTGCTCTCCACGAAGATTCGTGGAAGTGAAAGTGTGTGAGCTTGTTACTCTTGTGTCGTTGGACCCTAGATGGTTGTTGGTGACTTGGGAGCTCTCAATCCTTTTGTGGGTTGTGCCTCAAGATTGTTGTAAAGGCTCCGGATTCCGCCTTGAAGGATTCCGATAGTGGAAGGTGAACCGAGCTTTTGGGCAAGGTTCCTCGGAGAATAGGGTGAGGCTATTTGTGGCGTTTGAGTTTGAAACTCACACCCCTCCAACGAGACGTACTCCCCTAAAAAGGAGGAACTCGAGAATACATCATCGTCTCCGCGTGCCTCGGTTATTTCTATACCCGAGCTATTTACTTATGCAATTTACATTGTGATAGCCTTCGTGCCACTAGTAGAAAAAAGCTTATAGGTGAGATGCTATCAGTGGCGCACCAGGCTTACGGTGTGGGACTGATAGTCTCTCACCTCTGTTTTGCGATTTGCCAGAAAATACCAGTGGCGCACAAGATATTGGTGCGTCACTGGTATATATTTACCAGTGGCGCACCGTAAACCTGGTGCGCCACAGGTAAGTTCCATCAAAATATTGAAATTTTCGAGGTGGAGGAGAGAGACTACCAGTGGCGCACCAGGCTTGTGGTGCGCCACAGGTAATTTTCTATCTGTGGCGCACCGAGCATCGTGCGCCACTTGTAAGTTCTCTCCGATATTTTCCAACTGTGGAGAGAGATTACCAGTGGCGCACCATGCTCAGTGCGCCACAGATATAAAATTACCTGTGGCGCACCACAAACGCGGTGCACCACTGGTAACCTGTGCAGACAGCTTAAATTCGCCCCACCTACCTCCCCCTCTATTATTGCAACCTCACTTCCCCTTTGTTCTTTGCTCGAAATCTCTTGCTTCGTACCTCATTTCCTCCCCATTTTGCACCAAATTTGGTCAATCTAACCATTTTTAGTTGGTAAATATCCCTCACACACACACACATCTCCTACATCCATGGCATAGATCTAGCTTCTAAAATCTCACCCACACCAAGATCTATAGATCTACTTTTTCTCTCCCTTCACCAACAAGCTCGAGATCGTCGACGTGTCGTCTCACGGTCATCTCTTCTCGTGTGTAAGTTGACTATATGAATTGGATGAAGTAAATAAATGAACTTGTGAGATTTGGGCGAGAATGTGATCACTAAATAAATGAAAATGTGAGATTTGGGTGGATGTGATGTGTTCTCTCCGTCCGAAAATGATGTGACATGAAAATGACTTGTCAAATGTTGTCGAAATGTTGATTCGTTTCCGTTTCGGCAAAACTTTGGTAAACTTCTCGGTCCCATTAGTAGGGAGGTCATGCCGAAATTTTGCGTGACAACAACTATTGAGATGGTAATTCTACCTAATTATTTTGCTTATATGTGTACCGTCGGACGTGCAGGTGATAATGGTCGTCATGAGCGAAAAGAAAGTGGACAAATATCTGAGACACGCGATAGAGGACATGTACAAAAATGAGGAGGAGGAAGAGGTAAGATGTCTGTGTCGAAAATGCAAGCTAATGACCTTGCACCACCCCTATTCCGGCGTAGTGCGGGATCACCTGCTCATGCGTGATTTCATGGATGGCGCCCCTTGGATGAATGATGAAGATGATGAGGAGGTCCATGCGGTGCCGATGGCAGTACATGACGACGAAGGGGATCATGACATGATGATTGTTGAGAATAACAACGAGGGGGAAGAAGACGAAGAGCCTACCGCACGTGACGATGGAGAACTGGACGTTGTTGATGCGGAGACGCAGTCAACGCCGCTAACTACGTTCTTGCAGGACCCTCATTTGCAAGAAACTGCTTGTAAGGCCGACGAGTAACAATAGAGCTGCTGCTAGAGAGAAATCTAAGTTGGGGCAACTTGAGATAGATTCGAATACTCCGTTGTATCCAGGTTGCAGGCCTGAGGACTCCTGCTTGAAAGTAGCTCTCGATGTTCTGTAGATGAAGGTAAAACACCATTGGACCGATGCTAGCGTCGACGCTAATCTGCTATACTGGAAGAATGTCCTTCCGGAGAAGAACACGTGTCCTAAGAGTCTAGACGAGGCCAAGAAAGTCGTGTGCCCTCTTGATTTACCGCACGAAAGATACCATGTATGTATCAATGATTGCTACATTTTTCGGAAAGGGGACGCGAACATGACCACATGTCCAGTGTGCAATGCTGCTCGATACAAGAAAGGGAGGAAAGCTCCTCGAAAAGTTGTGTGGTACTTTCCGCTCATTCCCCGTCTGCAGAGGTATTTTCAGGACCCCAAGGAAGCAAAGCTCATTCGCTGGCACGCGGATAGAAAGAAGTCAGTGCTACAAGATCCGGTGTGGATTGATAAGGCAATGCTGACACACCCTTCAGATGCAACCCAGTGGAAAGCATTAGACGGTTACGATAAAAATTTCGGGGCAGAGTCAAGGAACATCAGGTTGGGTGCGAGCACCGACGGACTCAACCCATTTGGCAAACAGAGCAGCACACATAGCACCTGGCCAGTGTTTGTGTGGATATACAACCTCCCCCCTTGGCTTTGCATGAAGAGGAAGTACATTCACATGAGCATGCTCATTCAAGGGCCGAAACAACCAGGCAGCGACATCAATCTGTATCTGAAGCTACTGAAAGATGAGTTGACCACGTTATGGGCGCCGGAAGGGGTCATCACATGGGACGCCGTCGCTCAAGAGTATTTCCCATTGAGAGCCACGTTGCTCTGTACGGTGCACGATTTCCCCGGCTGTGGATATGTCTCAGGCCAGGTGGTTCAGGGACACCATGCGTGCGTCAGGTGCATGGACGGTACCTGTTACCTACAGCTACCGAAAGAGGGGTCTTCGAAAACCGTTTACATGGGGCACCGAAGGTGGCTAGCTAATAACAAAAGCCCGTGGAGAAAGCGTGGAGACCTGTTCAACAATGAAGATGAGAATTGAGGACCTCCACGTAAGAGAAGCGGCGAAGATATCAAGACGCTTCTAGATAACTGGAAAGAGTGCCCCGCATCGAGAAAGAAGATGAAGGCACCAAAACCGCTCCTGGATGTATGGAAGGCGAGGTCCGTGTTTTGGGACTTGCCGTACTGGCCCATTCTCGGTACGCCTAATTGCCTTGATCTAATGCATATCACGAAGAATGTGTTCGAGAGTTTGTTTGGCATCGTGGTCAACATGGCGGTGAGGACCAAAGATGGGCCGAAAGCAAGGCGCGACCTGATATATTTTGGTTTAAGGGAAGAGCTTCAAGGGGGACCCCAGAAAAGGCCGGGGGAAGATCAGTCGGATGAGGAAACAGACGGTCACAGGGACAAAAGGGTTAAGAGGAATAATGACTATTATTGCCCCCCTCCAGCTTTACTCTGCATGAGAATGAGATCGATCAACTCTTCAAGTGCCTTCTAGGAGTCAAAGTGCCTATCGGTTACGCGGGGTTGATAAGCAGATACCTAGACCCGAAGAAAAATGCTTCAGTGGGATGAAGTCTCATGACTGTTACGTGATGATGACGCATATCTTTCCGGTTGCGATCAGAGGGATAATGGACAAGCACGTCTGTGAAACACTTTTTGGCCTCTGTAACTTTTTCGACGTCATCTCTCGAAAGTCGATCACCCGGAAGCAGCTCGATAGGCTGCAGGGAGAGATCGTTGTGATACTATGCGAGCTTGAGATTTACTTTCCGCCTGCATTCTTTGACATCTGTGTGCATCTATTGGTCCATATCATGGATGATATAATCCATCTCGGGCCGCTGTTCCTGCACAATATGATGCCGTTCGAACGGTTGAATGGGGTCATCAAAGGATTTGTTCGTAACAGGGCCCGTCCGGATGGACGCATCGTCCAAGGCTTTCTCACCGAATAGTGCATCTCTTTCTGCACGAATTTTCTAGAACTCGAGAACCCTGTTGGTTTGCCCGTAAACAAGCATCTCGGCAAACTACTTGGATCAGGTCTCAGAAATGGCTGGAGAGATTTGCATGTGGACTTTGAAGGTCGACGCGCCGACTTTGATAGGGCCAACTTAGTAGCACTACAACACATTGATATGGTTGACGATTATTTGACAGAGCACCAAAACTCAATTAGGAAGAAGTATAGTGATAAAGGCAAGACGAGAACGGAGGGAGAAATAATCAGAGAGCACAACTCCTCTTTCGCGGGTTGGTTCAAAGAACGGCTTAAGGCTAATCCACCGCCAATGATCTCGGAGGATGACATCCTCTTATTCGCATTAGCACATGGACCCGTGACCAACCTCGTGACGTTTCAAGCGTATGGTATGAACGGGTTCACATTCTACACGGAGGAGAAGGACAAAACTCTGATTATCAGAACTCAGGAGTAACGATACAATCCTACACTGGTGACGTGCTGACAAGATACTACGGAAGGATCGAGGAGATATGGGAGCTAAACTGCTCTGGAGAGAAGGTGCCGATGTTTCGTGTCAGATGGGCTAAGAACGTCACTCCCGAAGACCGATATTTCATCACCATGTCCATACCCTCAGTCAAATCAAGCGCCAACGTCACCGCACAAAATGAGCCATGGGAACTGGCTAAGCACTGCACACAATGCTTCTTCATAACCGACCTGTCCAGGCCTAGCCGTGTTGTTGTGAGGAGAGGCAAAAGGAACATCGCCGGAATGGATGGAGTCGCCAATGAAGACGACTTTGACAAGTACGGTGACCCAAATATTGAAGATGACTACAATAATCAAGAAACATACACCACAAGAAGAAGCAGGACCACGGTACCACCCAAGTCAATAGGTCCTCCGTACACAAGAAAAAGTCACAATGTCGGGCTAAATTTTGCAACATCGACCAAAAAGGAAAGAAGATTGCCAAACACTAATGATTGAAGCACTTATTATTTTGTATCCCTCATTTTTGTATAACTACGCACTTATATATCGCGATCAACTCATGAAGCACACTTATTGATATGAGAACAATATTGTATCCCTCATGTGTATCCCTCTTATTGTATCTTAATTGTGTGGACAGTTTTCGAATTTTGTTAAAAAAAATTGAATATTTGAATTTTTTGAAGTTTTTTGAATTTTTTCAACTATCTAAACAATATTGTCAAATATATCTGCAAAATTGTGCAATTTAAATAATTTCTGGTTTTGAAAACTTTGAAAAACAGTTTCTGTTTTTGAAAACTTTGAAAAACACAGTCCCAGGTACCTGCGGCGCACCAAAAAATTACCTGTGGCGCACAGATAAATGGTGCGCCACAGATAAATTACCTGTGGCGCACAGGCGGGCCCACATATAAGTGCCACAAAACTTACCTGTGGTGCACGAGGCCGTGCGCCACAGATAAGTGAAGCGCCACTTACATGTGGGCCCCGCCGGTGCGCCTCTCTCTCTGTCTTCCCCAATCTCAAAATTTCGCTAAGTCCAGAGAGCCCGCGACCGTCCGCCCCCTGCTTGCCGTCCCTGCACTCGCCATCGAAGCCCCATGCCGGATCCGCCCCACGCCGGAACCGCTCCACGCCGTCCGCCCCCGTCGCCCGACGTCTACCTCCACGCGCTCGCGGCCCCTCTGCCTCCTCTTCCTCCCCTGCCACGTGCTCGGGCGCCACGCCCTGCTCTCGCCGGAGCGGCTGCCCCCACACGCCGGAGCCGCCCCCCCACGCCAGAGCGCCTGCACGCCGTCAGGACCGTCCGCCCCCGTCGCCCCCTCGCCCTGCCGAGGTGAATTCCCCTCCCCTGCCTCCCCCTCTCCTGCTTTCAAGGTGTTCGACACAATGCTGCCACCATTGTTGCTTGCTGTTAGTGCTAGCTCTTCGATGATGCTACTGCTAGGTTAGTTGCTATGTTAGTCCACATGTTAGTGTTAGGTTAGTCCACATGTTCTAGCTGTTGCATGTGAATTTTGATGGAATATGGATGTATATTAATGTGGATGGATGTGAATGTGTGGATGGATATGGATTTATATGGATGGATGCATGGATGTTGATTTATATGGATTGTCGGGGGGCTACCCCGGGGTAGGGTCAAGGTATGGTATAAACTATGTCCAAGAGTGGACCGAGGTACAGTAAAACCGACATAACCAGGCCGAGAAGGGGCCGAGATATGATGCCGGTGCAAACCGACATATACTGACCGACATAAATATGTCGGTATCTTCGTGTCTTCTCTTATGTGCAGGGAAGGATAACCAAGGAAGGGGAATCCGGCATATCCATGCCGGGTTTAAAGAGAAGAGGCGCCTTATGCCGGTTGGAAGTCAATGCAAAGGTCACATCCCGCCTGACACGAGAGCATGGCAGGCGGTATGGCGCGGGTACGAGGTGACCGGCCACACCTATCGCTGACCATGGGCGTACGTGGGAACAGAGTACAAGGCATGGGCTGGCCACGTCCTGTCTGTAGCACGGGACACAATCAAGACCAAGCTGCTGATGCAGACGTGCATGGCTACAGTGCCGGTACGGAGACAAGACCGTTGCTCGGGCTAGCCTATAAATAGAGCCCTTCCCTCCTGCGTGAGAAAAGGGAAGCGCTAAGAGGAGAACCAGGACGAGGATACACTGATAGATCTTTTCCCCCATAGCTTCCTTCTTCTTCCTTGAGAGCTTCACCATAGCTGAGAGCATACAGCTCGAGGAGAACCTTTGTATTCTTGAGATCCCAGTATATTGAGACAGACTGGCAGGAGTAGGGGGTTTACCTCCTCACGAGGGCCCTGAACCTGGGTAGATCGTGTGTGTGCTTTGTGTCTTCTATGAGCGTATCCCTATGCTCTATCCCTCCCCGGTTCCACTAGCGTCCATCAGCCCCAAGTCAAGCCATCCTATGGCATCTCCCGTGATACCACCACGACAGTTGGCGCCTACCGTGGGGCCAGCAGCGGCGCTGGCTGGTGTGTTCATCCGGACGGGTTCCATCATCGCCTCCGGCGAGCGCGTGGTCAGTGGCCTTTTCCACATATTTGGCTTGCTAAACTTCATCAGCGACAACACGGGCTGCTTCGGTAGCAGGCCGATGTCGAGGAACACCTACCTCATCACCTTCGGGACGTACGAGGTCTACGTCGCCACCGAGTTCGTCTGCAGGTACCCCGAGCAGGTGCTTGTAGCTGAGGATCCTCTTGCTGTCTGTGCGGCTCACGGCCGGCGTATCGCTCGCCCCAGGAGCTGCGCAGAGGTCATGATGACCGGCTCCACGGGTGGTGCCGGCAAAGGAGATGCCGACAAACCTGCCGCCAAGTCCGCCAGATCAGCGAAAGTGCTGCTGGAGAGGGAGGAGCACCTCCATGGCCAGGCCGGTACATCCCATGTGCCGGTCAGACCGGCTCCTCTCGAGGATCTGATCGAGAAGCTGGATGTGCTGGTAGCTACCAGTACAGATGCTGCCCTGGCGGAGGCCGAGTTGGAGTCGCAACGGCAGAACCTGCATCAGGAGGCTCTCGCGATGGCCGAGATAAGGAGAGAGTTCGAGATAACCCTCCATGAGTATAATAAAGCTCATGGTTTTACTCCGGTAGCTACTCATCCTAGTCGCATAGAAGATTTGCGTAAAAGGGGTAGAGGCCTCAATGCCGAGATTGCTAGAGATGATAGATCAAGCTCTGGTAAAACTGCTAGTCACATGTTGGCTGAAAAGCCGAAATATAGTTCCCCTGCTAAGACTCTTAGAGCTGCCGAGGCAGCAAGAGCCGAGTTATCTGGGTTGTCCGGAGAAGCTCGCTGTAAGCAACAAGACCGAGTTAATGAGCTAGTAGGTGTTGCTGTGCGGCAGAATGAGGCATATCTTAAGGCTTACACAGCTGCAGGTGGGTCCCAGGTTGTTCACTCGGCTAAGGTAGCCAGTGAAAGATCTAAGGGGCAAGCTTCATCACCGCACGTCGGTGGAGATCGTGACCGGAGTGTAAACTCCGGCAAAAATAAGCAGATACAGACTTATGATCCGGCATATGCCGGAAAGCAGTTAGCCGGGCAAGGCAGTGCCGGCCAGGGTAAAAGCAATCCCGGTCCGGGTAATCCAGATGTCGGAAACATTAACCCGGCTGGCCGAGGTTATCCACCTTGGTATCCGCCAAAAAATCATGCCCGGCAGCAGCAAAATGTCGTGCATCTTCAGTAGCCACAAGGTGATGACCAGGTGGCTAACCGTTATGATGATGGTAACTCGGCTATGGAGAGAGCCGGGTATCAGATATATGAAGGTACACTGGGATCCCGGTTGGGACCTCGCCAGTTGTCGGCGAATGATGCACGCTACAAGTTGGACATGATCTTTATGTCCGAGTTGCTGGAAGAGCAAGGCCCACCTGGCCCTGCATGCTTTGGACCTAGGATCATGAGGGAGCCACCGGTGCCGCACTTTCAATTAAACGGGGCGCAAAGACATATGACGGTAGTACTAAGCCGGAAGACTGACTGACAGATTATGTGTCGACAATGCATATCACGGGAGGAAACCGCCGATGGGTGGTAAGGTATATCCCACAAATGTTGGAAGGGCCAACCCGGATCTGGCTGAACAACTTGCGGGAGGGCAGCGTTGACTGCTGGCTGGACTTTGAAGAAGCCTTTGTTAGCAATTTCTACAGCACATACAAGAGGCCGAATCATCCTCAGCAGCTTGCCATGTGCAAGCAGAGGAATGATGAAACTGACCGAGACTACTTGACCCGGTGGAGTACTGTTCGCAATTCCTATGAAGGAGTTGTTGAAGCGCAGGCCATTTCATGGTTTGCTCAAGGGTGTCGACACGGCTCCATGCTCTGGCAGAAGTTGCAAAGGGAGATGCCGACCACCTTGGCCGAGACAATCCGGATTGCGGATAGCTATGCACTGGGTGATCCGATGCAGCCTTTGCTGAACTCGGTGGAACCGAGTAGAAGATACCCGGTCAATAATGGACCCGAACCGTCCAGGCGAGGGGATCGCCAGGATTTCGGGAACAAGAGGAGAGAGGACCGGCCGGATTACCGGTACGGTTCGAATCAAGTTGCTGCAGTTGATCAAGATCAGCCAGATGCCGGCAATAGCCAGCATCACAAGAACAGCGGTCCTGCATGGGGCCAAAACCAGGATGGGAAGAGACCGTGGAGTGACCAGAGGAAGCCGTTAACCTATGAGGCAATGCTGGATGGACCCTGCAGCTACCACACGCAAAACCCCCGCAGGTCGGCTAATCATTCAACCCAGCAGTGCAGCTGGTATCAGAGCACGTTGAAGGAAGGGGGAAGATCCGGAGGAAATTAGATGGGTGCACCTCAGAGATCTCCAACACTACCGCTCACCGGGGCAAACACTGTTCCTGTGAATGCGCCTCCACCGAGGCCTATAGCTCTGAGACCTGTGGATAACAGGAGAAGGCCAGAAGATGTTAACCAAGTGAATGTCGGAGGCAACAACAGCAATGTCGGTCCCAGCCACCAGGGTGAATATCGCCAGGGTGAGTATAGAGAGGCTCATCAGAGCTATGTGGTCTTTGTGACCGAGCCAACTGACAAGAAGAGCCTGAACCGACGTGCAATGGAGGTAAATGCGGTTATGCCGGCTGTGCCGAAGTATATGCACTGGTCTGATCAGGAGATCAGCTGGAGCATGAAGGACCATCCCCGGATCATGCCAAGCCCGGGAGGTTACGCTCTAGTGGTGCATCCGACATTCATCGGGCCCACCATCAATGTCAGGTTCACCCGAGTTCTCATTGACAATGGGAGCAGCATCAATATCATGTATCGAGACACCATGGTGAAGATGGGCATCTCGGCAAACATGTTGCAGCCGAGTCATGCAACCTTTCACGGTATAGTGCCTGGTGTCTCATGTGCACCTATGGGCAAAATTTGGGTGGATGTGTTATTCGGCACCAAGGACAACTGCAGAACTGAGAGCATCCAATTCTAGGTGGTGGACCTCGAAAGTCCATACCATACTTTGCTCGGTAGACCAGCGCTGGCCAAGTTCATGATATCTACCCATGTGGCTTACCTCAAGATGAAGCTGCCGGGTCCTAATGGCATCATCACCATCTCGGGTGACTATAAGTGTTCCTTGGAGTGCGCATCGGCTGGCTCTTGTCTGGCCGAGTCATTAATCATTGCTGCAGAGAAAAAGAAGATCCATGAAGTGGTGGCGCTAGCCCAGGCCGCGCAACTCGGTATGCCGGGTATGACTAACCCAGAGCTGAGCGCGGCATTCCAGGTGCCAAAGGAGACGAAGAAGATCAACGTCGACCCAGCGTTCCCAGACCACAACGTCATCATTGGTACAAGGTTGACCGAGAAATAGGAAGGCGAGCTCAGTCACTTCCTCCGTGAGAATCGGGATATCTTTGCCTGGTCAAATCAGGACCTGCCAGGTGTTCCGAGGGAGTTGGCTGAGCACTCATTGTTCGTAAGACCGGATATGAAACCCGTGAAGCAACCCATGCAATGTCTCTCGGATGAGAGGAGAAAGGTGATTGGTGATGAACTGGCCAGATTACTTGCATCTAGTTTCATCATGGAAGTGCTGCACCCGGACTAGTTGTCTAACCCGGTCCTGGTGGAAAAGAAAAAGGATGACCCGAACGTGGCCATTGTGTGGCGCATGTGTATTGATTACACAAACTTGAACAAGGCATGTCCTAAGGATCCATTCCCGCTGCCTCAAATTGATCAAGTGATCGATTCCACAGCCGGGTGTGAGCTGTTATCCTTTGTAGATGCATATTCTGGTTTTTCACCAGATACCGCTGAACCCTGCTGATCAATTGAAAACTGCTTTTATTACCCCGTATGGGGCTTATTGCTATCGTGTCATGACATTTGGTTTGAGAAATGCTGGTGCTACTTACCAAAGATGTATGCAAAACGCTTGCATGATCAAATAGGCAAAAATGTGCAGGTATATGTCGATGATATCGTCATCAAAACTAAGGAGAAATCCACTCTGATTGATGATCTCAGAAAAACGTTCGCGAATCTAAGGAGATTCCGGATGAAACTTAACCCAGACAAATGTACATTTGGTGTACTGGCAGGCAAGTTACTCGGTTTCCTCATGTCAAGCCGAGGTATCGAGGCAAATCCGACAAAGATCCCTGCTATTGAGAGCATGAAGTTGCCGAAATGTCTCAAGGATGTGCAGAAGTTCACTGGTTGTTTGGCATCCTTAAGTAGGTTTGTTAGTAGGTTAGGCGAAAAGGCATTGCCTTTATATCAACTAATGAAGAAAAGTGACAGTTTCATGTGGAGCCTGCAAGCGGATGCGGCGTTCACTGAACTAAAAAAGATGTTGGCAACTGCGCCGATATTGGCCTCACCATTACCCAAAGAGCCCATGTTGCTCTACATTGCAGCCACAAACCAAGTTGTGAGTGCCGTAGTGGTGGTGGGGCGAGAAGAAGATGGCAAAACCGTGCAGAGGCCGGTATATTATCTGAGCGAGGTGATCTCGTTATCCAAGCAAAATTATCCTCAATACCAGAAGATGACATATGGTGTCTGTTGGGGATATACCTACTAGGGGTATCACCAGCATGGATCAATCCGGCTAGTCCCGGGTGGCCCGCAGTGGTGGTAAAGGCTTTGCCTGCCGGGCGGCCCAGATAGCTGACGACCAAGGAAGGCGGATGCCGGCAAGGAGGAGGCCCAAGACCGAAGCCCACGAAGCCACCAAGACCAAGACGGAAGGCGGCAGACTTGTCGGCTAGGTTTAGGACTCTGTATGCTTGCCGGATGCGTAAACACCTTGTAACCCTAGGTCCGGCCGCCTACATAAGCTGGACCTCGGGATGCCTTTAGGGCATACTTTCATACTCTCATACAATCAACCTCATTGTAACATGTATCTCGGCTACTTGCCTCATAGTGAATTGTAGCAGCACGTAGGGCTCCTCCACCGCCGTGGAGCCTGAACCTGGGTAAACTGCCGTGTTCAATTCCCGACCTCGATGACGTCCACCTTCTTGCCCTACATTCAGCTAGCAGGACCCCGTCTCCTATCCAAGATGCCGATACGACGACAGTTGGCGCCCACCGTGGGGCCTAAGGCTTCAGGCGTCACGTTCCAGGCGGGAACCCTAGGCGGCATCGGCGAAACAATCGCCGTTGGCCGCGTCGTTCGCTACGGCGACAACCACTACATCAGCTGCGACGAGTCCTACATCCCCGCAGACGACTACATTGTCGGATGCGGAGTTGTGCCGTTTGGCGGCGTCGATGTATTCATCGGCTACACTTCTGAGGCGTATGGGTTGCCGCGAATTTATTCGCCATCCCACCCGCCCTACAATCAAGATGGATCTGAGTTTGCCTCCTCTCAGGAGTCCGCAGATTCAGATCTACACTTTGTCGGCATGATAGGACTGGGATCCGACTCCCAGCCCAACAGTCAAGATCCCGAATCTATTCTTCCTGCGCTCCAGGATGATGCGATGTCGGATGCCGGATCCAGATCTACCGTTCACGTCAACGTAGATTCTGACTCCGAAGAAGATTCTGCAAGCATGTTTGAGCAACGGGTCAAGCAGTGTCATTACACCTGAGCTCGCCTTCTGAGGCGGCTACGGGCTCCTCCGTCAACATGCAGCAGGTTTTTGTGGCGGATGTCACCGGTGCAGCCTCAGCAGGCGGCGGCAACTGACGCCGCCAACCTGGGACCCCGGCAACCGATCCACTGTTTCCAGAGCCTCCTGGGGCTCCAAAGAAGAGGGTTCTAGAGAAAGGCGAGCCCAGCAAGATAGGGAACATGGCGGCCCTGGCGGAAGTTCTGCACACGCCGGTGACGACAAAACCAACCCGGCTGATTTGGAGAAACTTCGAAACACCTTGGTGGAGCAAACTGAGTACCTCAAAAACAAGCAAGCAGAGGTCCAGAGCCTCCTCGACGAAGCCAAGGAGGAAAACGCCAAGATAACCGCCAAGTTAGACCCCAAGCGCAATCTTTTCACCACTCCCCATTGCCCAAGCCGGCAGGACCTGTGGTGAGAAGAAAAGCAAGAAAGGCAGGGATCCTGACAACTTCAAATCCCCTGCCCAAAAGCTTGGTTTCGAGTGGGCTACAGCGCCGCAGCGTAAGGACAAGAACGGGGACATCATCCTCGCCACCCCTGTCCTCAACACTGCAGCCGCCTTAGACATCCTCAACAATGATGACTACGACAAGGACGAGAAGATTTACTACGCATCGATCCTTGCTCACAAAGCTCTAGAGCAGCAGGCCCGTGCTGATTCTCGCGCCGACATGGCGGACGCAAGAGGAGGAAAGTTGGAATCTAAATCCAACGCTTGCAAAGCTGCGGCCTGGCAACCCCGAAGATCCGTCCGGCTCCAGTAGCCACGGAAAAGGGAAGGACAAGGAGAAGGACCCACGCAAGTCACCACCTCCCAAAAGGCAGCGTGACGAGGCGTCCAGAACCGGCAACAGGCGCAAGGCCTCACCCCCTCCGCCTAGGCGGGAAAGGCGGAAGCAGGGGCAGCAAGCAGCCGCCAAGGAGTGGCGGCAATCGTGACAACGCCCCGCCGCCAAGAAGAAGCAGGGACCGCACACAGTCCCCACCACCAGTGCCCAGGCACGAAGGTGGAAGCCGGGGACACAACAACGAGCCTAGGCACAGCCGGGCAGCGCAGGACGAGCCTAACGCCGACAGATCCGGCAAGCAGCTCAGTCCGCAAGACGCACGACATCGTCTCAATGACATCAAGGCTGGAAAGCAGGATGCCTACCTAGGACCTGAGTGCTTTGGCCCAGCCATCCGCAACGTCCAAGTACCCGAGACATGACATCAGTGTCAAAAACTCATCAAAGGTACAATGGAGCGGACAAGCCAAACTCATGGTTGTCGGACTACGCGCTGGCAGTTGAAATTGCCGGAGGCAATGGCCTCGTCGCGCACGCTTCCTTCCCCTCATGCTAGAGGGGACAGCCCGAAGCTGGATCGAAAACTTGCCGGAGAAAAGCATTCATAGTTGGCATGACATGGAAAAGGTGTTCACACAGCACTTCCAAGGCACGTACAAGCGACCCAATACATACACAGATTTGGTTCGTTGCGTGCAAAAGCCAGATGAAACAGCTACAAGCTTCTTGGCAAGGTGGATTCAACAAAGGCAAGCTGCGAGAACGTAGACGACAATCAAGCAATCCATGCCTTCACCACAGGCCTCCTGAAGGGCTCAAGTCTCAGACATAAGCTCGTACGCATGCAGTCAAGGATCTCGGAGTCATGCTCGAAGTAGCAGCCATGTACGCACAGGCGGATGATGATGCACGCGATGGAGATGGCGCACATGACATGGCGCCAAGCAGGCGAGCAAGTCACAAACGCAAGGCTCCCCAGGATGACAAAGCCGGACCGTCAAACGAGGTCGCCGCCGCCTTCGAAGGCAAAGGCGGCAACCGCAAGTGGAAAGGAAAGGGTAAAGATGGCGGCTCCAGCAAGCAACGCCTGACATACGATCAGGCAAAAGCCTTGCCCTGCCCAATCCACGCGTCCTTAGGCAAAGTTAACCACACATTAGGGGAATGCCGGTTCATGGAGGACTTCAAGAAGGACCCCGAGGTTGGCTGGAAGTCAAAAAAGAGCAAAAAGGCTGAGAAGACAAAGAAGGAAGACGATGATGGGGCAGTTTCCATGTCCGAGGATGAGGAACCTAAGCTGGTGCGCAAAGAAAAGAAATACCCCAAGGTACATGGCCAATTGGTGTGCTTCTTGGCACTCCTTCGGCAAAGGAAGAAAAGGCGGAGATGCGCGAGCTAAACGCCACAGTACCAGATGTTCCCCAGTATTAGACTGGTGAGGAGCCAATAACTTGGGATAGAGATGATCACCCAGATCACGTACCTCACCCCGGCAAATACGCCCTTGTCGTCGACCCAATTGTCGATAACTTCAGACTCACCAAGGTGTTGATGGATGGCGGCAGCAGCCTCAACATCATCTACGCGGACACACTGAAGCGCATGAACTTGTCGGAAAGCCAGCTTGACTACAGCAAAGTCAAGTTTCATGGCATCGTTCCGGGAAAGCAAGCCAAGTCAATGGGAAGCATCAAATTGGAGGTTACTTTCGGACCTGAGACAAACTACCGCTCGGAGCATCTCAGGTTCGAAGTAGTCCCCTTCAAAGTGCCTACCACGCCATCTTTGGACGGCCAGCTTTCGCCAAGTTCATGGCTCGGCCGTGTTACATCTACAGCAAGCTGAAGATGCCGGGACCCAACGGTACAATCACCGTCATGGCAACTTCAAGAAAGCAAAGGAGTGCGAGCGTGGCAACGCCGCCTTCGCTGAGGCAGTCCTCCATGCAGAGGAATTAGCCATGTTGAAAAAAGCTTGATACGTCGCAGCTGCCGGAGGATGTAAAGACCGCAGCCCAAGAACACTTTCAAGGCGTCCGAAGACACAAAGAAGGCGGACTGGTCCCAGGTGACAGCTCCAAGCAAGTCACCATAGGGGCAGGCCTGGACGACAAATAGGAAAGCGCGCTCGTCAGGTTCCTCCGTGAGAATCAGGACATCTTTGCATGGTCGTCAGCCGACATGCCAGGTGTCCCGAGGGAACTTGCCGAGCACTCTCTTAATGTCTACGAAGGAGCCAAGCCAGTAAGCAAGGAATAAGGCGCTACGGTGAGAAGAAGCGGACAGCAATAGGGAAGGAGATCATCAAGTTGCAAGAAGCCAAGTTCATTAGGGAGGTAGTACACACTGATTGGTTGGCAAATCCTGTAATGGTTCCAAAACCTAATAAGGAAATGAGAATGTGCATTGATTATACCGGTTTGAACAAGTGCTGTCCTAAGGACCACTTTGCTTTCCTCGTATAGATCAGGTCATAGACTCCACAGCCGGCTCCGAGCTGCTGTGCTTTTTGGATGCGTACTCCGGGTACCACCAAATCAAAATGCGAGAATCCGACCAAATCAAAACGTCGTTCACTACGCCCTACGGGACCTTCTGCTACATCACGATGCCCTTCGGTCTAAAAAATGCCGGCGCAACGTATCAGCGGTGTATGCAAAGATGCCTTCACGAGCAAATTGGCCGCAATGTTCACGTCTATGTTGACGACATTGCCGTCATGTCAAGAAAGAAGGCAGATTTGCTTGACGATTTGAGAGAAACCTTTGATAGCCTCCGGGTATATAGGATGAAGCTCAACCCGAAAAAATGCGTCTTCGGGGTTCCTGCCGGCAAATTGCTTGGCTTTATCGTTTCCGAACGAGGAATAGAGGTAAATCCAGAAAAAATCAAAGCGATCCTCAACATATCCAGGCCCAAGGACCTGAAGGACGTGCAGCGACTTGCCGGCTCGGCGGCTGCCGTCAGTCGTTTCATTAGCCGTCTTGGTGAGAAGGCACTGCCTCTCTACCGGCTTCTGAAGAAATCCGACAACTTTGAGTGGACAGACGAAGCAGACGCCGCCTTGCAGCAACTCAAGGACGCGTTAACGTCTGCTCCAATCTTGGCAGCTCCTCGTTCGCAGGAACCAATGCTGCTTTACATCGCGGCAACTAACTTGGTTGTTAGCGTGGTCCTGGTTGTGGAACGCAAGACGGAAAATCAGACTTGCCGGAACAACGTCCGGTTTACTTCATCAGTGAAGTATTTTCCGCCTCAAAACAGCGTTATCCGCATTACCAGAAGCTGGTCTACGGTGTTTTCTACGCCGCCAGAAAGTTAAGGCACTATTTCCAGGAGCATTCAATCACGGTTGTGAGCAAGGCACCTCTGGGGGATATCATCAATAATACAGATGCACAGGCCGCGTTGCCAAGTGGGGCATCGAACTTGCCGCCTTCGACATCACGTATAAACCCAGAACGGCCATTAAATCTCAAGCCTTAGCAGACTTTGTAGCAGATTGGACGGAGGCCATGGACGAAGTACCTCTCCCTGAAGATGCATATTGGATCATGCACTTTGATGGATCAAAAATGCTTCAGGGCTCGGGGGCTGGCATTGTTTTAAGAAACCCTCAAGGAGACAAGCTTAGTTATGTGTTACAAATTCACTTCAAGGCAACTAATAATGTTGCTGAATACGAAGCTCTCCTTCATGGTTACACATTGCCAAGGAACTTGGCGTCCAGCGTGTCCTCTGCTACGGAGATTCAGACTTGGTGGCGCAACAGATACGTGGTACTTGGGACACAAAGAGCGAGACAATGGCGGCATATCGAGCTACCGTTGACGAATTCGCCAAATGTTTCCTAGGCTACGAGGTCCGCCACATCCCAAGAGCTCAAAATGAGGCGGCAGATACACTTGCCAGAATGGGGTCTGAACGCAAAAAGGTACCAAAAGATGTTTTCCTGGAACACCTACACAAGCCGTCAATAAAAGGAGCAGACCTCCTTGACCCAGAATCGGCAGAACCAGTTGAAGACGCTAGCTATGCCGTCTACTGGTAAAGCCGGATTGGACGACGCCATATTTGGACTTCCTGATCAATCAGGAGTTGCCGGACGATGAGGTTTTGAAAAGGCAAATCATAAGAAGAGCCAAGGCATTCACAATAATCAAAGGCGAATTGTACAAGCGTAGCACCACTGGTGTTTACCAACGTTGCATTTCGCCCGAAGAAGGCAGAGAACTGTTGGATGAGATACATGCTGGTGTGTGGACATCACGCTTCCTCACGCGCCCTTGTTTCAAAAGCCTTCCGACAAGGTTTCTACTGGTTGACAGCCAAGCAAGATGCAGAGGACATCGTCAAAAGATGCAGGGGCTGCCAACTTTATGCCAGACAATCACACATGCCGCTCAGGAGCTTAAAACAATACCCATCACATGGCCTTTCGCAGTCTGGGGCTTGGACATGGTTGGTCCGTTTAAAACGGCGCCTGGTGGCTACACACATTTACTTGTGGCTGTAGACAAGTTCACCAAGTGGGTTGAAGCTAAGCCTATCAAAAAGCTAGACGGTGCCACAGCCGCAAATTTTCTGTGGGGAATAATCTCTCGGTTCGGGGTGCCTCATAGCATTATCACCGATAACGGCACTAACTTGTCGCAAGGCGAAGTTGAGGAATACTGTTATAAGCATGGCATCCGCCTAGATCTTGCCTCAGTAGCACACCGCAGGCAAACGGTCAAGTAGAGCGTACAAATGGTTTAGTCCTACAAGGCATCAAACCACGTCTCGAAGTACCATTGCACAGAGCGGCTGGGGCTTGGGTGGATGAATTGCAATCTGTCCTTTGGAGTTTACGCACAACTCCAAACAGATCAACCAAGTTTACTCCTTTCTTCTTAGTCTATGGCGCAGAAGCAGTGTTGCCGACCGACATGATGTATGATTCTCCCAGAATTCAAGCCTACGTCCAGGAAGATGCAAGACAGGATGGCCTTGACCTACTTGATGAAGAACGAGACGTTGCTCTCGCACGATCCGCCATCTATCAGCAAAGTTTGAGGCGTTATCACAGCAGAAGAGTACGGCAACGAAGTTTTAGAGTTGGTGACCTGGTCCTCCGCCTAATCCAAGACAGGAAGGCTTGCATAAGTTATCCCCGCCTTGGGAAGGACCTTTTGTGGTCAGTAAGGTGTTGCTCAATGGTTCTTATTACTTGGTAGACGCGAGACGGATACAAGAAGAAACGAGGTCGCAAGCGCAAAGGAAGGTTGACGACAAGTACGAAGAAACCAAGCGACCTGGAACATTGAGCAGCTACGTCCTTTTTACACTTAGCAATTTCCACATTGTAATAAGTACTATATGATTATGAAATAAAAGTCTGTGGTTTGCTCATTCAGTTTTGGGATCATGCCATCTTTTGTCTTTTCTCGCAATCATATATCTGTTGTCATAAAAGTTACCGAACAAAATATTTTTGCTCCGCGCTAAGGTTCAAACTTTTTGACATTTGCCGTCTGCCGGCTAAAAAAGCAAACAATCTTTGCACCGCCTAATATGCTATCTGTCTGTTTGTGTGTGGGTCGCCTAGTAGTATGTCGTTGGCACCAACATGCTGGCTTTGGTCTCTGAGTCTAAATTAGTTGGTATTGCACCTGGTTGGCTCAGCTAAAGTAACTAAGATGAGGTTCCGCCAACATATGAAACAGCTAAACATGCAAACGAGATACATATTAAGGCGGGCCACTTAAATAAGCCTACCGCCAAGTGTAGCATAAAAGTTGGCCCAGAATATTTACAAACCCAAAATATAAACAAGTTTTTTGCGTTAACAGATTAACGCAGTGTTGTGCTACCATTGCAGGAGGACAGTCAAGGAGTTGCCGCTTGGTGGAGGTAGTTGGAGATCCTGGGGGCTGACGCCGGCATCCTTGGGGCTGGCTCCGCCATCCTGGGGGCTGCGCTCGTCAGCCCGGCTTCGCCTTCTCCGCCTACGGCAGCTTCAGGATCCGCCAAGGAGGGATCGGCTACGGCAACATGTGGATCCGGGTGTTCCTTGTAGAACTTGCGGATGTCAACCATGTTGGCAACCCGGGTCGCATAGCCCGAACAGACCGCAGCACGTCCTGCATCACGATGGCTTGGTTGTTTTCGTCTTCGGTGGGGAAGTACTCGGTGACTTGATGAATATCAGCCTCCGGATACCACGCCGCCGTCATCGCCAATGCCAACTTGGCTCCGCCTCGTGCTGCTGATCGTAGCGCGTCATCGTGTTCGTCGCCGCCTTCTCCAGCAAGTCCGGCAAGGGTCAAAGTTGATGGGATCGCCGTCCTCGCCAGGGTAGAACTTGGCGGCAAACGCTTTGCCTGCGCCACAATCTGGTTGACGATTTCGCCAACCTTCAAGATACGGGCAAGGCGCGGCGTCGTTCCCATGTCATCGCCTAAGTTAGCCGGCACTGCACAATGCAAAGTTACACACTGCAGTTTGAAATTTCAAGAGTTCAAGTATCAAAGAAGGATGAAGGATGAGATTACCCAAGACATGCTCGTGGATGGCGTTGACCTCGTCCAGATGGTTCTCAAGCGTTTCCTGAGCTAGCTGGACCGCCTTGACAGTTGTTCCTGCTGCTCTTTGGCATTCTTGTTCACCTGGTTGAGGTTGTTGCTCATGGCTTCAAGTTGTCCCGTCAACTTGCTAACCTCGGCGGCATGGGCCAGCTCCCGCTCTCCAGCTCCTTGGCATGATCCGCCTTCAGCTTTGACACCAATCAGCAAGATCTGCAGCTTCGTTCATCAAAGCTTGCATGTCAGTGGAGTTCTTGAGAATATCTTGCGCAGTGTTTAGTAATTCTACAAATAAAGAGAAAGACGACTAAAATACTTGTCGGAAAAGAAAAAAGAAGTCGGACGAAAAGAAGGCAAAGAAAACTTTGTCACCTTCATCCTTTTTGCGAGCCTCTTCCAAGCTCGCAATCTGGGCGTTTCATCTCCACGTCCTGTTGCAGTTGCTGGCATTCTTTGTTTTTCTTCTCTTGAGCACGGAACAGCTCAAGATTGGAAGCAAGAACGGCATGCATACACGAAGACAACGTTGTTAGCACTATATAGTCAACGAGACCACTTTGCCGGCTAAAAAATTTTCAGCCGCCAAAGTGCTCGGGGGCTGCGACTATAGGTTAAATTACCTCAAGTTGACCGTGCAGGGCTCGTGGAGATCATCCATGTGCGCGTACCATTTACGGGTACCTTGCGCATGGTCCTTAGCGTTTGCCGAGGGTCTTGTAATCCTTTGCCAGATTGGGAGCTGGGTGAGGACGATCCGCCATGGCCAGCCGCCATCTCGTCATCCATCTCTTGCTTCATGGCAATAAATCGAGCTCATTAGCCGAAGCTTCAGCCGTCTTGGAAGTAGTAGGTCCGGCAACCGATCTTTTGCCCGCCATCTTCTCCGTAGCCGCCTCTGCGGTACCAGCAGCTGTGTACGTTCCCTGGCATACAACCACGGGAACGCCAACTGTAGGCGTTGTGGCGCAGTGGCTGGAGAAGACCGTGGTGGCTTGCCCCTACCGGCAGAAATCTTCAAGTTGGAGCGAGCTTGGGCATGGCAGGCTTGCCCCTGTAAGCAGAAAAGTGCAAGTTTGTCAGCAAACTTATATCAAAATGGCGAAGTCAGGGAAAGCAAAAGCTTGCCTACCGCTGAGTGCGATATTCTCCCCCAAGGTCTCATCCTCTGCATCGGCAGAGGTGGCCGCCTTCTTCCTCTTCTCCAAATCCTTGGTGGAGCCGCCAGCTTTACGCTTCTTCGACTTGCTGGCACCGGTGTCGTACCAGTTAGGAGCCAAGTAGGCATCCCCCAAGGTTTGTAGCTGAAAAGGAAAAGGGCAAAACATTAATTCAGTACCCAGCGGACAAAGATGTCAATTAAAAAGCAAGTATCTTTGGCTTACTGCTGGGGCTGGGTTATCATGGGTGAACATGGCGACGCCTTCGGCCGCCTTCACCGACAGAGGCTTCACAAGCTCTCTGAGCCGGTATTCTAGCGCCTCTTTCTCGAGGGTGCTGTTGCCGGCGTCGTTCACCTTGTACTCGCACATCTTCAGTGGGCGATGGCGGAGTGGCATTATCTTCCTCGACAGCCAGCAGATCACGGTGTCAACTCCGTCAAGCAACGGAGCCTTCATCGTCTTCGTCAGAAACTCGATCCGCCTGACGGCAATTCGAAGCTCAGCCGACAAGCTGCTAAGGGGCACTTTTGCTGTCCAGCAAGCTTTGTGGGTTGGCGGACCGTTGACGAAGGCTGGCATCCCCTGTGTTGTGCCAGGTGTCGGGATGTCCTTGCAGTAGAAGAAGGTGCTGGTCCAGTGTTTCACCGACTCGATGTATGGGATCTTTGGGTACTAGTCGGGTTCGCGGCAATTGAAGGTTACGCTGCCACAAGTTGCCAGCTGGCCGCCAGGTATGGTTTGCCGATGGCATAGGAAGCAGTACTTGAATAGCTCTATGGATGCAGCTATGCCTAAGTACCCTTCACACAAAGCCTGGAAGCCGGCTAGCACTAGGATGCTGTTGGGAGCAATATTGTGTGGTTGCAGCCCATAGAAGCTAAGCACCGCCAAAAAGAAGGCATAAAGCGGCAAAGACATACCGCGGAGGCAGTGCGATGCCAGCATGACGCGCTCGCCGTCTTGTGGATCAGGGACTGGTTCATCGCCTGGAACCCTCCAGAAGCACTCCGTCTTGGGCGGTATGTAGCCACCTTCCTCCAGCTCCCGCAGATAAGCTGACATCATGACTGACGGCAGCCAATATCTGGAGCCCAGGTCTGCTGCCTCCTCTTCATCCTCGATGTCGTCGTTGGCGGAAATTTCTTCCACCGTGGCCTCAGCGCTGGTCGCCGCTTGGAAGGGAAGAGGGAAGGTGGATGCGGACGCTGCGGGCGCCATCGGAGCTGGAGAAGAAGAAACCCCACTCACAGCCGCGGTGGGGATAGGAAAGGTCTCCGGCGCGCTTGCGGGAACCGCCGCTGCCGTCGCCGCAAATCCAGATCCACTCGCAGCCACCGGAGTCGCAGCCAGCGCCGCCGACGAATCTTGCTGAGAAACGCTCGCCATTTGTTGTGGAGGCTCTGCTCGTGATCGCCGGAGTTGGGCACGGAGGAGAGGAAGGCTCGAGAAGCAGAGGAGGCAGCGGTGAGTGCGAATGGGGAAGTTCTGCCCCGATGTGCCCTTCAGGTATTTATTTCTCCGCATCAAGATCCGTGCGCGAGATTAGGGGGACACACGATCTCCGCCACGTGCCCACGATTTGCACGTCGTGGCAACAGTGTCTGTGGCCTTCTCCCCGATTCTCGTGCGTAGTGGAGAAGTAATCATGACGCATGCCCAGTCCAAACTGTCGTGGACTGCTTGACGTCATCCGTCAACATTTGATGGGACTGGTCAATTGACAAGACTGGTGCCGGGAAGATTCCTGACAACAATCAGGCCGTCTTTCCCATGATGGCGGCAAATCATCCGGCTACTTTAGGCAGATCGCCACCTATTTTCAACTTTGGAATGCTTCCAGCTCTTCAGCCGCCCACAAGACAAGACAGGATGGACGTTGCCGACAAAAGAAGACGGCGCCTGAAGAACTCGAACCCTTCCAGGGGCTAATGTTGGGGATATACCTACTAGGGGTATCACCAGCATGGATCAATCCGGCTAGTCCCGGGTGGCCCGTAGTGGTGGTAAAGGCTTTGCCTGCCGGGCGGCCCAGATAGCTGACGACCAAGGAAGGCGGATGTCGGCAAGGAGGAGGCCCAAGACCGAAGCCCACGAAGCCACCAAGACCAAGACGGAAGGCAGCAGACTTGTCGGCTAGGTTTAGGACCCTGTATGCTTGCCGGATACGTAAACACCTTGTAACCCTAGGTTCGGCCGCCTATATAAGCTGGACCTCGGGACGCCTTTAGGGCATACTTTCATACTCTCATACAATCAACCTCATTGTAACCTGTATCTCGGCTATTTGCCTCATTGTGAATTATAGCAGCACGTAGGGCTCCACCACCGCCGTGGATCCTGAAGCTGGGTAAACTGCCGTGTTCAATCTCGACCTCGACGACGTCCACCTTCTTGCCCTACGTTCACCCTCGGCTAGCAGGACCCCGTCTCCTATCCAAGATGCCGATACGACGACAGTGTCTATATGGCGGCCAATAAGTTGAAACATTACTTCCAAGAGCATCCAATCACAGTGGTGTGTGCGGCTCCTATCTCGGAGATCATTGGTAACAAAGATGCAAGCGGCCGAGTAGCCAAATGGGTCATTGAGCTGGCTCCTTATACGCCACATTATGAAAGAAGAGATACCATCAAATCTCAGGCACTGCCTGATTTCTTCGTGGATTGGGCCGAGATGCAATATGAGCCACCATTGCCTGACTCCAATTACTGGAAATGCACTATGACGGCTCCAAGACAAAATTGGTTTAGGTGCCGGGGTAGTCCTTACCTCGCAAAAGCAGGATCAACTGAGATACGTGTTGCAAATTCATTTTGCGGCATCTAACAATGTGGCCGAGTATGAGGCACTTATTCATGGGCTCAATGTGGCTAAAGAAATTGGTATTCGCCGGATAGAATGCTTCGGAGACTCGGATCTGGTGGTGCAGCAAGCCTCGGGAAATTGGGATGCTTTAGACGCCAACATGGCATTATATCGGTTTCATGTCCAGAAGATCTCGGGATTCTTTGAAGGTTGCGAGTTCAAGCATGTACCTCGGGCGGAAAATGAAGCCGCCGATGTACTGTCAAAGCTAGGTTCATCTCGGGATCCAATCCCACCCGGCATATCCTTGGAGCATCTGAGGAAACCATCAATCAAACCATCGCCCGAGTCCGAGTTAATCTTCATCCCGGTGAAACCGAAATCTGATGCTGTTCCCATGGACGTCGATGTCGGGTGCATTTGGGAGAACCCGGGCACTGCTTGGCAGAACCCGGGGACTGACCAGTTGATGTCGGAGGAGGCAATGTCGGTTGAACCAATGGAGGTGGATGAACCAGTCTTTCCTGTACGTCCTGTGCCAGGATGGGCACAGCCTATAATGTCGTATATGATAGATGGGAGTAAGCCAGATAATGAAGCCGAGGCCAGGCGAGTGCAAAGAAGATTCATAGCGTACACCATCATCAACAGAGAGTTGTACAAGAGAAGCGCAACCACAGTGCTACAACGTTGTGTTGAACCGGAGGAAGGGCAAGAGATGCTCCTGGAAATTCATCAAGGAGAATGTGGTCATCATGCTTGCTCAAGAGCCTTGGTTGCTAAGGTATTCCGGCATGGGTTTTACTGGCCCACTGCTTTGCAACAGGTAGAATATATCATCAGAAAGTGCGACGGGTGTCAGAGATTTGCTCACAAGATCCACATGCTAGCTTCAGCACTCAAGACCATTCCCATCACTTGGCCTTTTGCTGTTTGGTGGGGGAATTCAAACCAGCCCGAGGCAACATGACTCATATGCTGGTGATGGTGGACAAGTTCACCAAGTGGATCGAGGTGAAGCCAATCAGGAAGTGTGACGGCCACACGACCGTATCCTTCTTGAAAGACATCATTTTGAGATATGGTTACCCACACAGCATTATCTCGGATAATGGCACAAACTTTGTTGTAGGGGCCTTTGCTCGGTTCTATGCTGAAAAGAGAATCCGACTTGATCTAGCATCGGTCGCGCATCCGGAGTCCAATGGGCAAGTGGAAAGATCAAATGCATTGGTGTTATCCGACATCAAAGCACGGTTGATTGAACCACTGCTGCGATCTCCGGGCTGTTGGATAGAAGAGATACCGGCAGTACTATGGGGTCTCAGGACCACACCGAATCGATCAACGGGCTATACGCCATTTTTTCTGGTCTATGGAGCAGAAGCGGTCCTGCCGACCGACATACAGTATAACTCACCAAGAGTTACACTATACACAGAAACAAAGGCAAATGAAGCTCGAGAAGATGGTGTCGATCTGCTCGAGGAAGCACGAGAACTGGCCTTATCTCGGTCAGCAATATATCAGCAGAATCTCCGACGCTATCATAGCCGGAAGATAAAGCCTCGTGTGTTCCGAGAAGGAGATTTGGTGCTTAGGCTAGTGCAACGCACTGCCGGCATGCACAAGTTATCACCTCCATGGGAGGGACCGTTCATTGTGAGTAAGGCTCTGCACAATGATGCATATTATCTTATAGATGCACATGAACCGAGGAAGGACAGGATGGACAAATCCGGAGAGGAAACCAAACGACCCTGGAATGTGGCTCTACTCTGTCCCTTTTACTCTTAAGGACCCAATGTATGTATCTCGGTTTCCTTTGAATGAAATGTTGGCACTCCGAAAAGAAACTCGGGGACTGCCCTGTCTATATGCATGTGTTTTATCTCTGTTTTTATCTGTGTTGTTTCTATGTCGAATGGTTTTTGAACCTCATCTCAAAGTTCAAATAATGTATGCTATCTTGTTGTGATCTTGTGACTCGACTGACGAATGCCAAAATGGCAGTTAAGAGCAGAGGTTACGGAATATAGTAAACATGAAAACAAACTCGGGGACTCGGTCCAAAAATGATTTGACATATGTTGTTTACTAACCCTGTATTTTATTCCCTATCTTTATGTCGGATGACTCTAAACCTTATCTCGAAATTTATGAGTACTGTATGCTATAATTGTGATCTTGTGACTCGACTGTCGAACGACAAAATGGTAGACAAGAGCAAAGATTACTAAGTATAGTAAACGAGAAAGTAAACTCGAGGACTTGGTGCAAGGTGATCTGGCATTGAGCCAATCTCGTTGAAACTAGCAAGTTAAAGTAGCACTGATAAAAACTTAAGAGTATATATACATCTACACCCGGCATTCCGGGGATTTAACAGTTTAACTTGTGATAAGATCAGACAGCGGCGTTGGACGAGCCCGGGTCAGTAGGAGCAGTCCGAGTCGCAGGAGCAATCTCGGTCGCAGGGTCGACCGTCGTGGTGGTTGCCGGGTTACCGGTTATGTCGGATGCTGCTTCTGAAGATATGTCGGCTGCTGCATGCTCGGCAGTGTCGGCTGCTGCGGCAGTGGTAATATTGGGAGCTGCAGCCTCGGTCTCCTCGGTGACTTCCTCTTCTTCATCATCATCCTCTTCCTCTTCGGTGTCATCTTCTTCATCGTCGGAGTAGACTGGACCAGGAATGAAACCTTGGGGTTGCGCGTAGCTGGCCATGAAAGAGGTTGCATCCTTGCGGCTCTGGATCAGATTTGGATCCGATGTCCATTTCAAGTCGGCGCGCAGAGATCGCAGTGCATTGAGGTCAATTGTCTTGTACGAAGAGAGCACAAAGGTCAGAGCTTGATATACACCGGCACGAGCTGAGGAAGATCTCCACTCTCGGAGCCTTGTCTCGGCAGCCAGCAGGCACTTGGATAACTTAGCAATAGTAGCTGGAGCCTCAGAGTCTGGCCATAGAATCTGGTAAACCCGGATACCAGCTTCAAGGAGCTCAGTACCAATGCACCTCAGAGGAGATATGTGAGCATCCAGAGCCGTCAGATGATCTTCAATGTCCCATTCCTCTGAGATCGGGCCAGATTCTGCTCTTTTTTCTCGTGCCTTGATGGTAATGTTTGCTGCAGTGGCCTTGGAGTGGGAGAAGAGTTCTGAAGAAAGAAAAGCTATCACCGAATTGAGTCATATACCGGCATATATTTAATGTCGGTACAAGCAAAGGAAATAAAAAGAAGGGATAAAGGAAACTTACAGTCCATATCGCTATTGATCCGGGTGAGCTCGGCCAACCAGATGTCACATTTAGCCTTGAGGGCATCCAGTTCTTGTTGAGCCGAGTTGGCGCGGACCTCGGCCTGGTCGAGGAGCCGAGTTGTTGTTGTGGTTGTTGCTGCTGATCCGGTGCGATCGGAGTTTCGGTCCGCTCCATCTCGGAGTCCAAAATATGGGCACGGAATCAACATCTCGGTCAAGGGCCGAGGTGTCGGTATTAAAGTTAACCGGGTCCATGACCTCGGTTTCTGGGGCGTCTTGGCCTCCTCCAGGTGCGGCGTCAGAATCCGGCGGCGGTGTGTCGGCTGGAGTGGTACGTGCCGGGGAAGGGCTTGCCCTTGCTGAGCTAGCCGCTCCGGTGGCGGTTGATCGAGATACCGCTGGTGGCGGAATAGTGAGCGCATTGAGGATGCGCTCTGATCAACGTTAAGGGCGTCACTGCAGCGAGACAAGAAAAGATGTTACCTCAGAGAAATATTATCTCAGTTAAAGGAAGAAAGGGAAACGAGCGTATATCGGCAAAGGATATCTTACCTTTTTGTAACTGGCGGCATCTTCTTGCCCAGTGGCTTATGTCCCGATTTCTTCTGCAGCTTCGGTTTCTTTGCTGCAGGGTCTGAGGCTTCTGAGGTACCGGTATCTGAGGTACCGGTCCCTGCATGTTTGCGAGATATGCCTCGGTTGCCCGTGGTAGCAGGGCGTGTACTCGGAACCTGGCTGGCCGGGTCAGCTGGTGCCGAGGGTAGTGGGTAAGCAAATGCAATGGGACGAGCATCAAGTGACTCTAATATTTGACAATCATCGTCATCGTCATCTGACCAATCTCTGATTGAGGCTCGGGCTTGAGGCTTACCCGAGGCAGGGGCGCCAGCAGCAGGAATCGGCATATGATCCTCATCGTCCGGGTCTTCAACCTCGGCGATGGCCGGGGCAGGTAGATCTTGGCCCCATTTGGCAGAGGGATCCTCTCTGTCTTCAGTCACTTGCCGAGCAAATCTCTGCAAAACAGGCGCGATAAAACCGGTTATTCTAGGAGCAAAATATGATGCCGACATAAGAGTTGTCTCGGCAGGCAAAATATGTCGGTCTAGATTGCAAGTTACTTACGTTCTCCGGAAGCCGAGTTCTATCATGGGGCTCTTTACCCCATACCCATTCGTCTGTCATCCGCGTCCTGGCAATTGACTTGACGCGTCTCCGGACCTCGCGCTTGCTCAGCTCATGAGTGCTGACCCGAGTAGGGTCGTATCGGCCACTCATGTGGCAGATCTTATGAACTCGGTTTTGGAGGGGGGAGACTCGGCGGATAATGAAGGTTCTCAAGAGGTCATCGCCCGTCATCCCTTCCGCCTGGAACTGAGTAACGAATTTGTGAATCTGGTTGATCTCGAGATTTGTCTCCTTTGGGTTGAAGTGCCAATTATGCTGCTCCGTGGGGGCAGCGAGATTGAACGCTGGCAAATTGTGGAGGTCGGCATTGTCCGGGCTCTTCACGCAGAAGAATGTGCGATGCCACTTCCGGCATGACTCCAGGCCTTGAATCCGAGGAAAGATGGAACCTTTCCGAGGTATCATTGTAGCGGTTCCGCACGGGGTCATCTCCTTGGGGAAGTTCTTGTTTACCGGATCCGGAACACTCTGCTTCCGGAGTTGGAAGTACTTGGCCCAAAGGTCAACGATGGGCCAAAGACCGAGATATCCCTCGGAGAAAGAGACATATACTGAGAGGGTGGTGATGGCATTGGCTGGAAGGTGATGGGGTTGAAGATGAAACCGATTTATGAAGCCTCGGAAGAACAGGCTCGCCGGGAGGCCAAAGCCGCGCTCGAAGTGCACGACGAAGACCACGCGTTCGCCGGGTTCCAAACTCGGCTCGGCCTCTTTGCCAGGGGCCCGGCATATCACCCCTTCCGGGATACGCCGAGTTCGGATCAACCAATCAATCTTTTCTTGGGAGACGTCGGAACCTTCCCACCCGACGCGCTCACCCTCCTCAACGGCAGCCTCGGCGGGATCCGCGATGTTGCTAGAAGACATCTCGGCGGCGTGATGAGGAAGTGAAAGCTGGCGGCAGAAATCTGCAAAAAAGGCAGAGATTCACCGGCGGTGAGCATCTCTCAGTGTTTACACGGTGGAGGAAACTAAAAAGATCTACTGAGAGAACCAAGAATCTATGAACAAGAAACTAACGAGAAGATCTATGGAGAAGATCTAAAGAAGATCTACGGAGAAGATCTAAAGAAAATCTATGGAGAAGATCTACGAAAGAACCTATGGAAGAACTAGGGAAGAACTATGGAAAAGCTAGATGCTACCATGGGAATTGCTACGGCGAAGAACTCACCGGAGCTACGGCAGCGATGAGAGGCAAAGAGCGCAGGACGTGCCAGCGGAGAGCACCAGTGGGCGGTGGCTCGCAAACTCCGGTCGGGCGTCGTGCGGTGGTCTGGCGTCATGCGGTGACGGAGCGCTCTGCGTAGTGGAGCGGGAAAGAGGAAGGAGAGCGGGGAAGAAGAAGAAGAAGAAGAAGAAGAAGAAGAGGGGGTTGCCCCGCTCCCCTATTTATGGGCGTGGGAGGTGTGCGGTTAGCAAATTACCGCGCACGATCCCCGAAACCACCGCGCGGATTAACTGCACACGATCTGTGCGGTTTGCGGTAAAAACGGCCGCACGTTCGGCCGCATAGTGGGCCACAAAGTGGAAACCGCCCAGGGCATGGTTAATGGTGTGGTTATTGGCACGAGAATCGAGGCGCCGCGCGGTAATGCGCACGTCGGTGCGGTCAAAGCATTCGAGTGCGCAGTGGGTGTGACAGCTCGTGGGGCCCGCGTGACATGGGTGGCGTGCGTGCAGAGGCATGTCTGTTCGCGCACCGGAACCGAGGTGACACACATCGTTTTGCTGCCACGTGCAATGGCAAGATCTTTGAAAAGATCGAAGAAATCTTCTTGTGTCGGAGAAACCGACATAAGGACAGATGTCGAAAGCAGTTGGAGGTGTGGTTCCTGGTGTTTGAGTTGGACCGACATAAGTATGTCAGATAGTTGGTCAAGATGGTTTGGTTGTGTAAACCTGCTGTGGCCCTTCATCCGAGTCTGCAGGACCGCACCAGCTTCGGGGACAAATGTTGGGGGGCTACCCCGGGGTAGGGTCAAGGTATGGTATAAACTATGTCCAAGAGTGGACCGAGGTACAGTAAAACCGACATAACCAGGCCCAGAAGGGGCCGAGATATGATGCCGGTGCAAACCGACATATACTGACCGACATAAATATGTCGGTATCTTCGTGTCTTCTCTTATGTGCAGGGAAGGATAACCAAGGAAGGGGAATCCGGCATATCCATGCCGGGTTAAAGAGAAGAGGCGCCTTATGCCGGTTGGAAGTCAATGCAAAGGTCACATCCCGCCTGACACGGGAGCATGGCAAGCGGTATGGCGTGGGTACGAGGTGACCGGCCACACCTATCACTGACCACGGGCGTATGTGGGAACAGAGTACAAGGCATGGGCAGGCCACGTCCTGTCCGTAGCAGAGGACACAATCATGACCAAGCTGCTGATGCAGACGCGCATGGCTATAGTGCCGGTACGGAGACAAGACCGTTGCTCGGGCTAGCCTATAAATAGGGCCCCTCCCTCCTGCGTGAGGAAAGGGAAGCGCTAAGAGAAGAACCAGGACGAGGATTCACTGATAGATCTTTTCCCCCATAGCTTCCTTCTTCTTCCTTGAGAGCTTCACCATAGCTGAGAGCATACAGCTCGAGGAGCACCTTTGTATTCTTGAGATCCCAGTATATTGAGACAGACAGGCAGGAGTAGGGGTTTTACCTCCTCACGAGGGCCCTGAACCTGGGTAGATCATGTGTGTGCTTTGTGTCTTCTGTGAGCATATCCCTATGCTCTATCCCTCCCCGGTTCCACCAGCGTCCATCGGACCAACTCAAGCCATCCTATGGTATCTGTCGTGATACCACCACGACATGGATGGATGCATGGATGTATATGGAGTTGCTGAAATTTGCCGAAATGTTGATTCATTTCCGTTTCGGCAAATTTATCGCACTCCATAGCTAGACTTTTTAGCAAAGGTCATGGCGAATTTTTTTCATTTTGTTTTGTTACTAATACCGTGCTATTTACTAATTTATGCAGACATGGCGGACAACGACGAAGCCGGTGGTTCTAGGGCTCATGCTGGTTTTGAAGAAAAAGACTTGGAGAACCACTACCTGCAATATTTCTCGCAAAATCCCGATGGCACCGGCGAGGATGATGGATACGAGGGTATGGACAACACCACCACTGACACCGGCGGCACTGGCACAGATGGTAGCGCCGCCAAGCGTCAGCGGAAGGAAAGGCGCCCCAACGTGGTGGGCACCGGCCGACTAGTAATCACGGAGGTGGACGAGACAAGTGGTTTACCAGTGGCGCCTGACATAAATGCAAGGGGCTTCGGCAACATTTGTGCCGCCATTGCTCGAGAACTGTGCTCGATCAATGACGGGCATCTAAGGTACAAAGCCAAACAGCCTCTGGAAAGGCTCCTCGTTCAGAGGGTCCACCAGCGGTACAAGTTCTCGGACCCGTACAATAACCTAGATATCAAGAACAACATAGTTAACACAGCTGCCCTCGGCAAGATAAAGATTGCAGTTTCGAGGAGGTTCACCGCCTCTATCCCCAAATTTCGGCGGACGAATGGACTACTTTCAAGGACGCCGAGAACACCCCAGCCGCGATTGCCAAACACGGGTGGGGGAAGACAATGCGGGAAAAGAACGTAGGTGACCACACTCTTGGAACCCGTGGTTATGCTGGAAAGCAGCCCAAATGGGACGAAGAGGACGGTAAGCGTAATCCTGATGAGGAGAACTCCTGGGATAAGTTCACGGATCTGTTGGCACGCAGAACGATCAAGGCCCGATACAAGCCTGATAAGGAAACCGGAGAGCTCAAGACGGGAAAGAAGGTCTTGGCAGCCCCCCCATCATCTCTTCCACGCCCGCCTGCAGTCCAACGCCATTAGCCAAGCTCGAAGGTCTCACGGTAATTAAGCGTCGCAAGTCTCAATAAATTTATGTGTATACCTCATCCTGTTGGCGCCCTCTCTTACGCCTTAACATGCATGTTTTCGCAGGCCGACGAGGTGGGATGCACGTTGCTATTGCGTGTGGAGAATGAGCTTCGAGATGTGGCAACGGCAAGCATCATTGCACCACTTCAACGCGTGATGCACAACTTGCCTATGGCCCCTGACGTGTTTCGGGTACATATTCATCGGGTGCTCTCGGGTTATGATGACCTTTATCCTCCGAGTCAATCCGCAGGTGCCGATTCTGAGTTAACCCTCCATGGATGCTTGGGTTATCCCATGACATGGCCAAAGGCACTGATCCGTTTGGACCCTCCTATCACCTGCACCCCGCAATAGCCAACACTGGTAGGGTCGGCGAATCAAGAATAGTCGGTGCAGTACATCTGGGATATGCTATCACCAGCCAACAAGACTCCATTTCCAGGGCTAGCCTTTCCATCCCTCCCGGTGGTTGATCCTATCGAGCCAAGGCAAAGCGAGGATGATGACCACAATGACTTGATGGATCATGATTATGATGACGGAAGACTACACCACGATCACGATCTTCAGGCTCCTCGTCAATGCTCCAAGCGTCTGTTCAATTCTCAAGGAACTCCTGAAGCTGCCCCCTTCACCGAGGATCAACAAGGCAACAAGCCTTTCAGCCATGAGAGACACTCCTCAAGGCGGTCATGCCGGAGATTGAGAAAGGGACCATCCCTCCCACAGCGGCAGAGAAGAGGCGTAATAAAGCACGGAAAAGAAAAGTGAAGAATGACTTTGCCTCCAGCAGCCAACCAGCGCCAAAGACCAAAGAGCCGTTACGGGCTAAAGACAACGTAGGCGTCTCCGAATGGCATTCGTTTCATGAGTTGGCTAAACCGATCCTGCCGCCGAGACTATCCAAACTACTAAGGGGAGATATGAGGAGTCTCCATGAAGGTATTCATCGTGTGGAGAAACTTCTTCTCAACTCCTCAAATCCATTATACTCTCTTTACCCGGTAAAGGTACCAAAGAACCTTGGCTATGCCGATGAATACCCCGCGGATGTGTTCTTCGTTAGATTTGAAGAGATCTTCGACATGTACCATATGAAACGACTCCCCATATGCTTCGTCCACATGCTTGCTCTCAATATGCAGTACCAGCTTATGAAAGAGGAAACCAAGCTCATAGCGATAATGGACCCCTACCACCTGCAAAAGGGCCGCCTGAACCACAGTGATGGTGCGCGAGAAGCAGCGCTCTACATACAAAAAATATTCATAGAGCATCAGGACAAGAGAGCCATTCTAATGCCATACTTTCCTGAGTAAGTCATTCGCTAGCCGCCATTACATGCTTTTCGTCGAGTTTTGTCCATACAATGGTTAATTTGAGTATGATAGTCTCCTTTTGCAGGAACAAATACTGCGTCCTCATTGTTGCATTTCCAAAAAGGTCAGAGGCCATTTATTTGGACTCGGGGAGGCATCATAAGAAGAAAGACTATGAACCCATCAAGAGTGTTATGGATGAGGCTCTCACCGGATACGCCTTCCATGGGTGCCCGATGGAGAACCAATATCCGAGAGAAGGAAAGCTGGTATTCGGCCACAAAACGGATTTCAAATCCGTCACGCAGCCGGAAAGCAGTAAGCTGGACGCCTTCTACGTCTTAATACTCATCCGGGAGTATGTACGGGATATGCAGCAACTACAGTTGCCAGGGCAACTCCGCACATGGTACCTGAAGAACATGACGGAAGCCACTGATTCTGAACACAGACTTGAATTCGTTCGCATCCAGCATACGATTGTGACAACAATCAACAAGGATGTTCTCCGTAAGGAGGGGCTGTTCTACTATGGTTCTCCGCCAGCTAACGCCGACGTTGAAAGACGCTCAGAAGATCAGGGTGACTACAGGCCATTCAACACTCTAAATGGCATGGACCCTTTCCCGCCGAAGCCGAAAAATAAAGCGAGCAAGAAGAAGCAGTGATGGTATCAGCATGTGTTCTTCTTCCCAGTGATGGCCTCCGAGTGCAATATATCGTTGAACTTTTATTTGTGTCTTGTAAACGTTATTCAGAAACTTGTTGCAATCGTTGAACTTTTATGTTATCTATTATCAAATGTGATGAACTTGTGAACACTTTGTGTTATTCATAAACTATGTGATGTATATGTATTCTAATATCATATGTGGTGAACTTGTGTTATTCAAAAACTGTTTACTGCATGTGTACGTTATACCTGTGAAAATACGAATACGGTACATTTTTAAAAAAAATTGCAAATTATACCAGTGGCGCACTAGAATCTTACCTGTGGCGCACCGGGGATATTACCTGTGGAGCACCAGACCCTTACCTGTGGCGCACCGTGCATATTACCTGTGGCGCACCAGATACTTACCTGTGGCGCACCGTGCATATTACCTGTGGGGCACCAAAAAATTACCCGTGGCGCACGGTGGGGGCACGACACGGATATGGGCCGCCCCCAAAGGTTACCTGTGGCGCACTAAAGGTGACTACCAGTGGCGCACGGGCCGGTGCGCCACTGATAGTGCATTTACCCGCTGGTGCGCCCAGATAACACTTATCAGTGGCGCAAATTTAGTGGCGCACCACCGTGCGCCACTAATAGCTGATTTTGGTGCGCCACTGATAGCGTTTTTTCTACTAGTGTGCTTGAAGTCTTACATCTTGCTATCACCTTGTTGCTTGTCTTGCTTAGCATAAGTTGTTGGTGCACATAGGTGAACCTAGTATATTTAGGTTGTATGTTTGTTAAATTAAAAACACCTAATTTTATTCCGCATTTATCAAGACTAAACCGGAAAAGTTTTAATCGCCTATTCACCCCCTCTAGACGACATCCTTGTCCTATCAGAGGGGGAGATCTTATCTCCCCGAGCTAAGACGTTGAATCAGTCTCGGTGCTCGTATTTAGTGGCACTTGTGGAAGATCTACGATGTATGTTGATGCATTCCTCTTCTGTATGAGTAGTTGGTCTTGGCAGTCGATTGCCGGTCTTAGCCACCCCGCTACAGAAGTTCTAGATGAAATGTGGCCTTTGGGGGCTCTGGCGTCAGAAGATCTTGTTCATCGATTTTTGCGATCTCTCGTTTTTTTCCTCTCATTTGTTTGAGGCCTAAAGGGAAGAAGGATGGCTTCAGCTAGGCGTCTACATCTTCTACCTCTAGCAAAGTCATGGCGGTGGTGTTGTGGCAATCTCACGGTCCCAAGTGGTCTCATCCCTGGCAACGGTACGGTTAGTCTTGTGTTGAAACTTCTTTGTAGGCTTTGGACCGAACTGCAATCTAAGCTTTCGATTCTGGGTCCTTGTTGTAACTAGTTGACGTGCACGTGCAATGCACGTAACCAACCATTACAAATATTAAACATAAATGGAACAATAAAAAGATCCCTGTTTAAGCGATAGTACAAATGTTCAAAATTTAGTTAGACATATTAGCTTGGAAGGCCATCCATATTTGAGCTGTATATATCTCAATCACAATGAGGACACAAGACTTGCAAACCTCTGTGCCATAATAACACAACCTGCAAAATAAGTACAGATTTTAACCTCAAAATATACCTCAAGCAGACTACAAAATAATAATTTCTTGAGATGGAATCTAGGACAATGTTGTCCAATGCGAGTACATTCACATGATGTCAAGTTTGATTCATGGAAAGTAACCTCAGTAGTCAAAAGTATAAACTCAACACACATGTGATAAGGCTACGTCATATCCGGGCGTGCCCCATTAGCGGTTGTGGGGGTCCTCGACGATGCTAATTGAGAGGAAGGATAGCAACGTTGGCTGCAGCAGCAGGCGAGCGGGAAGGGCGGCTTGACAATCAGCAACCATTGGTCGGACGGGTGTGGCAAGCGTGATGATTGGCGGTTGTAGCTTCGGGTGGTGGCCTTGGTGTGAGATCGCATGGGGCAGCGGCGCCTACACCTCCGGTGAGCAGTCGGCTGCGGCGGCGAGCGATGGTAGAACACACGTTGGTTCCACGGTGGGCTATTTTTTTGAAATAATATATTTGTTTTTTCGATTTCCAGAAATAATACGCATATCTAGAAAATTTTAAAAGTTATATAGCCTCAGCTGCGATGCAGCCGATAGACCCTGTCGGTCAACGAGCTGGTAGGCCGTGAGCAGAGTACCTGCTCGGACATAGCTCAGCCGAAGACACTGCTCAGCCACACAGATGCATGCCCTGCCGAGCCAGCTAGCACGCCCGGCCAATCGGCGAGTGTGCACCTCCCGTCCCCCATAGCTAGCTAGCACGCCTGACCGGCCGGCGAGCGCGCACCTCCCATCCCCGCTGCTCCCCGTCGCCTGTCCAGCATTAGCGCGGCCTCCGTGAGGTCGCCGCGCTGGACGGCCTGCGCCGCCGCGATGTCTTCCATCGTCACCACGCGGAGGCGCTCTGCTTGCACCTCCGTGGACGACATCTGGTCCTTATCTGTTGCGCCATGGCCGCTGAGCGGCAAAGTTGCTCGTTTTGTTTCTTTGCAATTGCGGATGTTGCCGCCTCGTCGTGGGAAGTTGGCTCGCCAAGAAGTTTGATCAAACCAAGGCTAGCTGTAGGGCAGCACAGTGCTGCTGATCTGCTAAGCATGTATATTTATTGCCGGAGCTGTTTTAATCTTAGTCGGAATGGTACTCCTAGTCGAGTAGGATTAGGACTCATATTCTTGCTCTGGGCCGATTCGAACATGGTCGCTGATTTTCTTGGTTTCTTTTTTTTCATCCAAATCGTACTGAGACGGCGGCGGCCGGCCGGAGACAGATGTAGCGGTGGCGTGCTTGCGTTAGTGACGGGCGAACTGCGGCGGAGGACAGACCCACGCGGTGGCGTGAGCACATCAGAGGAGACGGGATTAGAATTGCAGCTAGGTCGTTCCGTGCGATTCATTGTGTTTGTTTTTAAGACCATGGCAATCCTCGTAATTATTAGGCAAACGAAAAGGTGTGTTGAGTTGTCAAACATTGGAGCGATCTGGACCGTTGGCCGAATATTGAAGGACTCGGATTTAATATATCAACACAAGTTTGTTCTTTTCTCTACTATATAATATTGCTTGAGGAGGTGTTGGTACGCCATTTTTATTTCCGCTTTTACCCTCCCACCAAGTCATATAATACATCAAATTGTCACGATACCGGTTCGGTCTTTTCTTTCCTCCTCTACCCGAACGATCCCCTCCTCCGGAGCAGAAGACAAGCCATTGAACACCGCCGCCAGGCCCTCCATCTCCGGTCACTAGAGCCACCGCCCTCCTCCGGCTGGTGGAATATAACAAGTTTTGACCCGAATCCCCGCCGCATGGCCGTTCCCATCCGTGGCCGCCACGGGCGAGCCCTGCTCCCCGGCCGACCCAGTCCATGGCCGCGATGCGAGCTGACTCCTCTTCTTTCCGGCTCCCACACGCGAGGACGCAAGCTGCAGGTCGCTACAGCCACACGTTCGCGCCTTATCCCGGCGTGTCGCCACCAGCCGGCGTTGGCTTGCCTTCCGGATTCCACCGGCGAGCTTAGATCTTTCCTGCTGATTGCTGACATGCCGCTCACAAGGTGCTTCCGTGATTGGAGGTGTTCGAGCCGACCAGCAACGAGGTGCTCTCCTGGGAGGTGGTCTGAGACGCGAGTGTAGGTGGAGGAGCGTGGGGGTCATGGTGAGAGGGGATCAGGGAGGAGCGCAGGTGGAAGATGACTTGCTCCTGTATCTGAATCCACCGCTTCCCCCTCTTTTCTTTTTTTCTTAATTTTCGGTTGCACAAGATTCTGAAATTTTAGTTGCACGGAGTTATGAACAAGACCAAAACGAGCTTTATTCTGTGGTGTTATAAATTATTTTTAGATCATGAGCTCGTCGGTAGTTCTTTACATGGAGGATTGGCATGAGAGTGAGTAAGACACAGGTGGTGAGACTGAATTAGATTGAAAGGTTTGATTTCATACAGGATTTATACCTCCATGACGCTGAGAGCTGAGCTCTCCCTGTACCATGGACCAACCAGGGCGCATCGTTCGGCACCATGGAGCATCTAGCAAAGGTCTGTCTCCTTCTCACACCCGCAGCTAGCAGAGGATCTGGTAGGCAAAAAGGATTGCAGCAAGAGGGTCTATCTCCATCACCTACATTAGTAACCAGCAAGCATGACGCTCAGATTTGCATGATTCTTTTCATCTCAGAGATTCGGAGTTCCAGAGTGAGATAAACGCATTGTTGTAAAGCCTCTAAATATGTCAGTAAAACACATTTTACCAACGGTAAACTAGGCCTTAAGCAAATACAGTACATGTTACCAAGTCAAACGTTGGTAACATGTTTTATTTAAGTATACATTCTTAATATTGCTATATTATGTAAAACACATTTTACCAACGGTAAACTAGGCCTTAAGCAAATACAGTACATGTTACCAAGTGGATAGAATTGATCAGATTGTTTCTCCGTAAGTAATCTGTACATGTGAAGAATCGTGAGGTTGCATCTTACTTTTTAAGACTTTGCTTTCCTTGACATGGCAATCGATCGTTCCATGTGGTGCTTCGACTCACTGCAATTTCCTAACAAAGCTGCATCAAACGAGTGGTGCAGCTTTCTCCTATTATACATGCTTGATGATCGGTGTTACATTTAGCAATTGAAGATTAAACCAGTTGGTTGTCGTGTCAAGATTACAATTACAGGGTACCAAACAATAAAAACAGAAGTTAACTTACTTCATCATGTGTAGTACTTGACAATTTGGTTTCATGTTTCTGTTCAAGTGAGCCTGCATCTTGCCTCAACTCCTTAGGGGTTCTAGATGAAGCTTCATTACTCATCATCTCCAAGGAGTTAACGGAGGGCAACCCTACACGCAAGGTTTTAACTATATTCATCCGATGCAACTTAAGTGCATATATTTTTATGCTTGTGTCATGTTCTTTTACAACACTTCATAACAAAATTTAATATTTTGTTCTGTTGAGTTTCTGAATTAAAATATATTTTTTGTTATCCCGAAATATTGTGTCACTAAATATTCTGTTGAGTTTCTGGATTTTTTTTTGTTAATACTTGATTCCTTTGATAGTCTTCTCAAAATTTAATACTTGTGTCACGAAATATTGGCACTGCAAACTACATGCCGTAACACAAATTTCTGAATTAAAATAATTGTGTCACATTTTTTTTTGTTATCCCTTAGCAAGGCACGGGCATTTAGCTAGTAATAGTAGTATAGATTTGAGACCGGGTTGTAATTTATATGTTCTTCTAAGTCCTTGTAACTCAACTCCCGTTTCTTCAAGACCCTTCCCTCAAGAAAAAAGTTGGGTTTAGACATAAGGCCTCTTTGCTTAGCAGGAATTTGAACAAAGGAATAGAAGAAAAACATGATTGAGATGACATGTATGGTGGATTCCTACAAGATTCCAAACACGTGAATTTTGTAACATGTGTCTTGATGATGCACAACAAGGAAAGACAGAAATTTCACATAACTGGGGAGACAGAATAGAGAAAAATAGAGTGCAAGTGCCTACGGAATGGCATCCACCAAAACTCCTACGAAATTCCTATGATCTAAAGAGGCCCTATGTAGAGATGAAATTATGAACTTAGCTGCACATTTTCGAAAGACAGTTTTAAGTGTACAATTTTTTGCAACAAGGTTGCCAGTTTTGAAAAAATAAACCGCGGTCGAAAGAGAAATAGCACAACCAAACAGGTAAATACTTGTTGCAGGAAACTATAATCAACACAGATCATTGGCGGGGATCGCAAATGACCTCATACATAAATTGTGTATCCTTATTTCGAGCAGCGCCACATTTTTTTCACTTGATCATTTTTTCGTATGCAATTGCTGGAGCAGCGGCAGCAAATCGCGCCCGGCAAACTCAGCGATCCGGTCGACGTCCGGGATGACCGCCTTTGCGGCATCAAGCGCGGCGAAGCTGTCCGCCCATGCTGCCAGAAGCGGGGTTCGGACGGCGTCCAGGAGGTTCACGCCGGCCACCGCCTGGTACGCGCGTATCCATGCCACGAACCCACCAAGCGCGACGTCCACATACCCCGGGCTGTCTCCGCCGAAGAAGGCCTTGCCCTTGGGCCTTGGAGCACTCGCCGAACGCGCCCTCCATCTTCTCCAGCGCCGCCGTCGCGGCTTCCAACGCCGCCGCCCTCTCCTCTTCCGTCGTGCCCACGAAAACCTTCTTCCATGAAGCGAAGAACTGCACGCAGGCACGCACCGAATCCGAATGGTGTAGCAGAAATATGTTAGCTAGCTATATTTTTATACTAAAGGCACAAGTGTCCAACCTTAAATTAATAAGACCACATGGTTCACAAAGTTGGTTACATGCTGCGGCATACAGCTTAGTCATAAGAAACATGAAAACGACACAAAGCGAGGAAATAACAACATAAAAGCATGCCGGCTAGAGAAACCACGGCCTACACCCTCGCTCTAGACCTACTCGGATTTCACGGACGATTTTCTGTATACAACAGATTTAGTCTTGCCACCAAGTCCTGGATTTTTGGCTTGTCCTTGTCCTTGACGATGACGCACCAGAGCTGCAGGAAAATCAGGGTTTTGTGCACAATATCAGCTGGATGTTTAATTAGCTTGTGTTCAATAGCAAGTTTGTTGCGCACATTTCAAAGAGCCCAAGACCGAGCAGCAAAAAGAGACCAAACTAGCCTACGATCTTTGTCCCGACAAAGAGTTAAGAATGGTAAAAAATTGGGCAAAATTTGTCGGCCACCACCTACACCCTAGCAGGCGGCGTAGCACGCTCCAAGCAAAGGAAGCAAGGAAGCAGGTGAAGAACATGTGCGACGAGTCCTCATCAGCTAAACAAAGCGCACACTTTCCATCCGAAGGGCCCCTACGGGTAGCCAGCTGTTGGCCCAAGGGCAGTTTATCCAGCACAAGTTGCCACAAAAAGTTCCTAATCTTAAGCGGAAGTTTCGCCTCCCAAACATCCTTAAAGTGTGTAACCGTCACCCCTTGTGATAGTTTCGCATACATTGAAGCCACCTAGAAGCAGCCATTCTCCTCCAAAGACCAAGAGATCACGTCCAGCCCATCGGAAAGGGTGGTTTGCTCGATGAGAAGTTCCACCTCCCTCCACTGGGCCGCTCCTGCCTGGTTAAGAGTCCGTCTAAGCTGAATCGAATTCTGAATAGCAGCCGCCACAGATATGTGAGGGTCGGCACACACCAAATTATCTGACATCTACAGCTAGTGATCGATTGCACCGCGTACATGGTCGTTGGCATAGGCGGCCCAGAAGCGGGCGACGGCACGGTCATGGGGGTCGGCGGGGAGGAAGGCGGGGCTGGAGCCGGGGAAGGCGTCATCGAGGTAGTACACGATGAGCATGGACTCGCGGATGGGCTTGGCGCCGTGGAGCAGCATGGGGACCTTCTTCTGCACAGGGTTGGATGCGAGGAGCAGGTCGCTCTTGGCTGTGAGGTCCTCCTCCACGTACTCGTAGCTCGTGATCCCCTTGAGGTGCAGCGCGACCTGCACCCAGTGCACGAATGGGCTCACCCAAAAGCCGAGCAGCTTGAGGTCTTTACTTCCATCTCCGGCCGCCATCGAACTAGCTAATTTTCTCGGGATCTGAAACTACCAGGAGCTTGTGATTTGCAGGCCGGGAGGGACAACGAACACACGATCTATATAGACTAGATGACCGGTTGCGCCCCTGGTGCAGGTGCCGAAATCAAAACTGTAATATAGCCTTAAGTTTTATATATTTTGCATATATTATTGTTTGTGTTTGCAATTCCTGCGGCCATCATACGGCTATCATCGATAATTTTGTGAACACACATATTAGTAATGAAAACTGATGGTATATTGGTTAAAACTATCATCACGCCGACGTTTGTTTAGCTCGGTTTTATACGGATAGTAATCTGAAAATGGCGAAGTTGTCTGTATGAAACATCAATAAAGTAAAAGTGGATTTCAATTGATGAATGTACACAAACATAAATGACTTGATAATAGATGACCTACTCCAATACAGAGGAGCACGAAAGTTTCACATTGCACGATTGTCACAATGCTAATGACATACTGATATTGCATTTATAGTTGAAAAAATATTATTCTACAGAATTATCTCATAGAAAAGGAAATGATTAGCGATTACCACGGAAACAAACCTTAGCCTACAATTCAAAGATAGTTTAGAAACCTTGTCAAAGATTAAAAAGTTCAGTATAGTTTCAATTCTTTTGCTATGTACAAAAGATTTCAACATAAATAAATTCAGCATACTTGTTGTAAGCAATTCAAACAAGCACTACACAGAAGCATAACAGGTTGAAAAGCAAAACGCATCATGTCTACAACTCATACACGCTCCTGTAAATGTGTCTGTGATTTTAGTCAATGAAATAGGCGATGGTGCAAATTTAATTACCAAGGCAATCAGGAAAGCTCTATCCATGGAGGCACATTATGGAAGGCTATCAGCCAAGTCCATAAATACAAAGACAGTCACTTATCCCAAATCATTCCCGAATAGTACATCTATTTTTTTAAAAAAATATACAGAAATAGGAGTATTCCCGAATAGTACCTGTTGCGCAAATGCGCAACTACCGGAAGCAATACCGTATTGTTCACATATGCTCTCTTTGTTTTGATGCCCATAATTTTATTAAAATTAAGACGGTTTTAGGCAAATAATTGGCGGTCATTTTCAGTCATTTCATCTTAAAAACATATCGGCTGTAACACCCCAAAATTTCATCCTTAATTTTAGTGGTGTTTTCCGACACCTGAAAAACTTTTCCTCTTGTCCTAAATTTCTGCCCTAAAATTCAAATGTTTCCAAAACCAAGCCAAATGATTTTTGTAGTGGGAGGAGAACACCTAGATGCAAGTACTAGGAGAGCCCACACCCCTGGGCAAAGTCTTGACCAAACCAAAAATCTTTTGCCTCCTCAACGAGCAATTTCGAATTTGGACCAGTACTATTTTTCAAAATTCTAGTCGCACGAAGTTTCGAATTCGCGAAAACATTAGTCACCAAAGTTGTAGAGTTTTGTTGTTGGCATGCAACGGTGAAAACCCCATCGCGTTTGGACCCCCGAGTCAGCGGGAACGTGACGGTGCCGTCCGTGTCGCACCCTAGACGCCGCTTGGGCGTGACCTAAACCGCTTAGCCCTAAACCCGGCCTAACCCTCCTACACCAGTGCACACCCGTGCTCCACTGCGCAACCAGCTCACCCCCTCCCGTTCTTATCTCTTACCTTAAATATTTGGAGCGGTGTTGTTGCGCCGGTGCACCGTCCATCAAGCCCCCCCCCCCCCCTCCTCCCATTGCTCTTCCTCCACTCTAGCTACATAAGGAGGCCCCAAGATCATTCCCGAGCTGCTGCACCCCCACTCCCCCTCACTCCTCTCCACTCCCTCCCCTGCCCTCCCTGGAACCAGCAGGGGAGAAGAACCCCGAAAGCATCCTCCATTGCCAAGCTTGGCTGAGCACGGCAGCCTCCTCCCCCCCCCCCCCCCCCCCGAGCCATGGCCTCCCCTCTAGCCCTCAAGCACCTCGAGCCTCTCCCTCAGCCACACCACCACTGGCTCACTCCCCTGCCCTTGCTAGCCCTCCCCTCTGGAGCAGCAGTTGGAGGCCGAAGCTCCATCCTCTGCTGCCGCCATGGCCACGCTCGGGAGAGCTCGAACGGCCACCTTCCCGTGAACCTCGGCGACCGCAGCCTGCCTCCCTGGGCGCGGTGGAGCCCCACGGTTCCATCCCCGCCGTCGGCCGGTGTTTAGGTGGTGCGGAGCGTCGCCGGCCAGCCCCGATGTGCGGCCACCATGGCCGAGCCGCGGCCAAGCTCGCGGCACCGCCCCCCTGCTCTCCCGGCCACCTTGGACCCAACCCGAGCGCGGCGCGGCACCGCAACCCGCCGCCGTCCTCGGCTGGCTCCGCCGGGCCGCGCATCGCCGGTGGCCGTCGACCTCCGACACCTCCCCGTACGCGCCGTATGTGCTCGAGAGAAGAAGAAGTTGACCATGTCCCCGCCGCCGGTTTCCCCTACCCCGGCCGCGGCAAGCCGCCTCCCGCCCATCCCCGCCGCTGGCCGTGGCCCTGGCCCCTCCGAGCTGCCGGGGCCGGCGAGCGTCCGAGCCGCCCGGGCTCGCCTGCGTGAGGTAGACGACCGTGTCCTCGATCCGTTCTGCGTGTTCTGTTTTCTTTTACCGTTACGTAACGTTTCAGCCCACCAGGGAGCAGCCCACCCACGGCCCAGCCCAGCAGAGGAAGCGGCCCAGTCCCCTGTTTTTTTTCCAGCAGAAGCAGCAGGCCAGCAGCGGATCATGGCCCACCAGCGGCCCAGCCTGGCGCGGCGCTGGCACGCACGCGTGCAACGCGCCCGTGGCCGAACAGCGGCTCGCGCCGTTTTTTTCCCCGCGGCAGTTTTCTTTTTCTCTGCTGCAGGAATTTTCAAATGGCCACAACTTTTGAACCGTAAGTCCGATTTCGGTGATTCAAATTTGTAAATTCATATTTTTGAAAGACCTATCCAGTGGTTCTGTCCTTTTCCATTTTGGGAATAGTTTATTTTGGGGCTATATTTTAAGTGCTATATCGCACCCCGTGTTTAGGTCCCCCTTCGAGGTTCTACCCCGCGGAAAGTCCGAGACTTCCCCGAACCGTCGGAAACCCGTCTTTGCAGGCAAGCTAACCCCTTGGTATGAGCCATCCCGCAATGCTTGTTTGTTTGATTGCTTAATACCATGCCGGGTGTTTATGTATGTCTAATGTTAAGATTGTTATGTCTGTCTGCTATTATCGTTGCATGTCTGTATGTTGTCCATATTTTATATGAGCCTTGTATTGTTGTATGTATATCATGATGCATTTTAAATTATTGCATTACCTTATAATTGCTTGTATGCACATCACTCCCGTTCCCTAGACGATGGCCGGAGGAACCGCCTCAGTCGAAGGAATGCGGGAAAATATTACAGCTGTGCGTCTCGCGCTTGCGGGGCTTTGTTTGCTTCTTCTTCTTCGCCGAGGTGAGAAGCGGACGAATGTCGTCTTATGATCCTCGGAGTTGGGGGCATTTGCCAAAAGAGTTATTTGCTTCTTGTCCCTCCGTCAAATATGGTTGGCGTAGACCACCCGGACTGCGACGCTTGGGAGCTGACTTTCCATTTGGTTCTTTTTGCCGAGATTGCTGACACCACGTCGAGATAACCCTCGAGTGGAATGGATACTCTCTCATTCTTATGAGTGCTTTTCGGTTCATTCTTTACGGTGACACCGGCTGGGGATACCGCCACGGTCATCCGTTTGAAACACTATGTTATTATTCTGTGAACACTAACCCCGAGTGACACCGGCTGGGGATACCGCCACAGTCACCCGGATGTTATTATTAATGCAGGTGTCATGTTTATTTTGTGCTATTATTGTGCTTACCTTATGTTGCTAATGCCTTGTTTTTGTTGTGATAATGTTGATATCGTGATTATTATGCTAGACTAATCCTCTGTTCCGTGACTTGTTGTGATGAAACTTGATTAAATGAAACACCCCTCCAAACAACGATAGGGTCAGTCCATGGTGCCACTAATCTGAACCTTGAAAGCAGAACCATCGTTGTCTCATGGGAGGACCGTGACCTAGTAGGTTGTTGAGCCCCTTTTTTGTGCCATCCATTGGGCGCAGTCGTTCGGTTGCGCTGTCCGAGGGGAGTGGTCGACAGGCACGGGTTCGACTGTGATAGGGAGTCCGGAGCTAGGCATACCCGGTCGCGCCGGGGGATGTGCCGGATTTACTTGCCCGTTGTGCCACGCGCATAGGGTGGTGCAGGAGAGTGTCTTAGCAAGTGGACCGTCATGTGAGTGTATTTTGCTTAGTACGACTTTGGGCGTGAGAAACCTGGAGCGTCGGCTGAGTAGGGTGCATTTTGATAGGTGGGAAAGCAAACTCTCGAGGACTCAACCTAGCAAGCTAGCCCCGTTCCTGGGATAAGGAACAACAGTTCAGTGTCGGTCACACTGTGTGTCTTTGTCGTGTCAGGAGGTTAAACTTAAGATTTGTTTGAAAGAATTAATGAACGACCTGATCTCACTAAATGAACAATAAGATGATGCAGGGAATGTTACTTGTCAGGTGAATGGGATGGCGGTGTGATGCGTTGGAAGCCTATAGTTAGGCCAGAGCCAACATCAACCGTGCATGCCCGGGAGATAGCCAGAGTTGGCTGGATTGATAGCCAGAGGTGGCTAGAGGCTTGGAAGCCTGATTGTGTTGACAGGAGTAATTATAAGATTTGGTACCAACCGGTGTACTCGTTTACTCGTCACAGGTAATCTCTTTGTTTGATTGCCGGTATACGATCCAACCCCACCTGGCTTGGACTCTGTACTGGTGATAACCCCATTGCTTGCTTATGACATGTTTGGTTGTCAACGCCATGCTACTTTTATATCATGTATCTAGATTACACCTTGCCATGTTGTAGGATTTTATATCCAACGTATATCTTGCTGCATGATTGTTGGAATGTTTGTAGTAAGTGGCGATTCTTGCTGAGTGCATACAAATGTACTCACGGGCCTTGTGATTGTGGCCAGGTTTTGTCGAGGATTCATCTTCCACCTTAGGAAGGATTTGAAGCAAGAGAGTGCTAGGATCAGTAGCCCAGCCAGAACCTGTGGAGTGGAGCCGCTCCAAGCCGTAGCCTCTCATATGTCTTCCGCTGCCAGTTAAAAACTCTGTATCGTGCCATGCTGGGATTGATATTTCGTCATTCCTTGATGGCCTTGTAAACCATTTGTAGCACTGATGTGCCTGATTGTGTAATGATGTCCATTATGTTACACTGTTGTGACGTGCGGCCAGTTATCTTGGGATGGCGCACGGGACGACTGCCTCTCTGGTGATATGTGCCAGGGAGGGGTGTCACATCGGCCACACTGCGGAGTAGGATTTGAACGATTAATATTCTTGTAGCACGAAGAAATGTATTTGGTATCTATATTTTTTAGTTAGAGGTGTATTTATGAGCCATATGATATTCAACTTGCGTTTTGATGTTTTTTATCAATTAGAAAATTGAATGCGAAGAAATCTCAAGCAACTAATTTTCTCCGCACTCCTTAAGCTCGGTTACATATGGATACTAACCTGCAAATGTTGACGTTGTTTGCATGAAGCATAAGTTAAAAATAGATTTTAAACTGGTCAAAGGACACAACAGAAAAAAATTACTAAATAATAAAGTACTTGGTCTAATACAGAGGAGCACCTACGCTGAGTAGTGCAGCATTGTTGTAACGCTAAAAAATCAGGTATTTTCGCTTATAGTTTGGAACAGAAGTTTGTTCTATAGATATAGCTCAAAGAAACATGAACGGGTCCAAATTTAAAGATCAAAATGCAGTAATCACTGCCCTAGTCTTCATCATCGGAGAGGAAGATAACCTCTTTTCTGGAGTAGGCAGCTCGTGGCTTGAATGGAAATGCCTCCATCCTTACTCTGGGTCTGAGAATTTCGTACAGTCCCGTCGAACAGCCTACGCTTCTTGACATTGTTTAGCTCCACATCATCGATATGTTTCTCAACCTGGTTCGCAAGGCATTCTTTGTGCTTTGCATGTAGGTTGCTGTCCAGAGTTTGTTCTCAATTCGGTAAATGCTGGAAGCAAGACTATTGTTTAGCCATAAGTTTTATGTACTTTGCATGTATGATGTCGTTCGAGATTGAGATTTACCGACTTTAATTGTAAGAAACTTTGAGGCATAAACAGGTAAAACCGGTATGGTGTCTCCAGATGTCAGCAACCTCATGTCAATTAAACAAACCGCCAAATCGTTTTGTTTTTATTTGTTCCGGCCCCTCGTTGCCTCCATTTGACAATTTTCAGACGACCAAGACCATTCGCTAGGGTTTCACGGCTCCTCTGCTTATGCCCATTGATGTGATTTTTCCATGGCGCAAGTGACAAAATTTGGACTAAATTTGAGCCAGAATTTTTTGTTTCTTGTTTTAGTGCCGACATATATTGTTGTATGCTGGTGTCGATACCAGTTGCACCGCTAGTGCAATTGTCGAAAAGCGAGGCAGAATTCGAGCCATAAGTTTTTTGTGCTTTGCATGTAATTCGAACATCCGCACTAATTTTTTTAGCGCTAAGATATGTTGTTGCTGTAATAATTTAACTGAATCTAATGTCAATTTGAGCAAGAAGAACCAGAGAATCAGTTTTATACAAGTAAGCACACACCACTCGTAAATTGACATCAATGTAGGATCCATCAATTTATATTTCTCATCAAATGAAGTGAGACAATACCCCAAGACGTAAAATTGAATGAAGTACATTGCTAATTATAAAATACAACTGAGCAAGCAGAAGATCAACATGGCAACTTCGCCTGTAGCAATCTTACGACAAAGAGAGCGCCAAAAAACAGGAGAGCCGGTTACAAAGTATGTGGGTGACATATAAGAGAGATCAACACCATTTTGTGATATTCCAAATAAAACAATTATCAAGCAGTCGTAAAATTAATGATTTAAATAACAAACAGACATGCTTGTAACTTGATTGATTTAAAGAATAAAGCAGACATCCAGATGTATATACATTTGAACTGTAATATGTATTATCGAGCAATGTACATTCACTGAAGCAGCAACTCCTCAGCTCCAATTTCTGCAAGCTTGGGCATCCTCTTGCTAAAGCCAGCAGGTCCATCATCAGAACTCCCAACATTCCCAAGCAACATGTAGCGGACGGTCTTGCTGAATTCACCAACATAGAAAAGGCCAAGATCTGATAGAGCTCCAGGTCTCACATAAAATGCAAACCTCCGGAGTTTGGTCCATCCTCTCAGCAAAGCACGAACCCCATTGTCAAGGGGCAACGGTTATAAGCAGTTCTCTATCAAGCTGGACAAGTCGGGAAGTCGTTCAGGTTTTTGATATACGTGCTGATGGCTTCTAGAGCTGCGTTTGTAATGTCAGACACATGCACCGCCCAGTACTGCAAATCAGGGCATCCTTCAGCCACAACAATCAAGCCCACCTGTGTGACTCTACCCTGTTCATCCTCAAGACCTACTTGGTCATCATCTCCTCTATCTACTCTGAGTCTGTAATGTCTTGCAGGTGTGTGCAACAACTTCTAATCCTCGATCTCCAATAACATCTCTCACCTGTTTATTTTCACAAGGAAAAACAAATTATAATTAAACAACACGTTCGAGGTAGCTTAACAAACCTCAAAACAGGAAATATAGCAACAAAAAAAGTTAATAATGTGCCAAAAAATACAACTCGAACTTCTATATTTAAACAGCGCTAAACTATTTGACAGTTTTACTCTGTGGTAAGGATCAATCTAACTGAATGTCTAGCTTCTTGAGTGCATCGCCATATGGAAATAGTACATGCAAGCTCATTTGTATGTAGAGCATGGTTTTTAAGGCGGTGAGGCGTCCTAAGGCGGAGGGGGGCGCCTCACCGCCTAGGCGGCTAAGGCATAAGGCGAGGCGACGCCTTAGTTAATTTGCACAACAGAACAACACCACGGGCACAAGCAGGCATAGGGTGGAGGGGAGGAGGAGGAGGGGGTCGGAGGAGGAGGGGGAGGAGGCATGGGTCGGAGGAGGAGGGGGTCAGAGAAGGAGGGAAGAAGGCAGCGGTCGAAGGAGGGGAGGAGGCAGCAGCTCACAGAGCAATGGAGGCGGCGGCGACTCGTCTGGGAAGACAGCACGCATATTCTCGTCCTCTCCTTCGTGAAGGTAACCGGCCCAATAGGCCCATTATGGAACCCTAGCTTCCATATAAAATCCTGAACATCCATTCTCTCTAATCTGGACCATGCATCTGCTCTCTTATATTCCCATCTCCTTTCACCGTGTCTCTTTGTGCTTCTTCTCCCTGCCTGGCGGCGCACTCTGCAGCTACCAGCTACATCTCCTCCCTGCCTCCTCAGTCCACCTCTCCTCCCCATCTCTCCTCCCTTTTCTGGAAGCAAGCCGCCCTCCCTTTTCTCTCTCTCAGATCGATCCCATCTATTTCCCCCCAATTTCTTTCCCATCCCGCCCAATTTCTGCTTCCCGCTCGACCTGTCCGGCGATGACGAAGGCGTCCAAAAGCCACCAGAGCGACGCCTTCCCACCTAAGCGATGACTTGGATGCCTCACATGGCGAATCTGGATGCCTTTGACAAGAGCCTAAGGCGACGACGATGCCTTGCAGTCTCCGGGCGCTCTGACGCCTAAGCGTCGCCTAGGCGACGCCTTAAAAACCATGATGTAGAGCACACTCTAGGCATGTAGTCTATTTTATCTGAAAAACATGCAGTACCATTCTCTTATGTCTCGAATATATGCATACCATCATAATTTAGGCTGTGTTAACAACAGAGAAGAACCTAATGGAAATAGATGATGAGAAAATATCCAATATACGGACTACACAGAATAAGGATTCGCTGACTTGTCACATGCTGCAAAAACAAGGTACATATGAGCTGAAGAGGGAACTCATTCAAGGATGTGCTGAATTTGACATGTGTTATGATAAAAAACATTCAATGATATGATGAGTTTCAGCAAGCAAAGCCATGGGTATAGAGTTCGACCAAATCATTTACCCTGAAATGTATAACATAAAGTTCAATAATAGGAAGGAAATTTATATTTCTTATGACTTTTTCACACATTTCAAAGTTACTACATAATTAGGAGATTTATGGTCCACTCTTGTTTACCTTCATTTAGTTATTCAGCAGGGTTATAAAGCTCCATCCATGGAGGCCAATTCAGGAAGGCCATCAGCTAATCCAAGTGCAGACTCCAACTCAAATAGACCTATATGTGGACAGTGACAGAAACAAATTGTTCAGACCCTTTGTCCTTCTCAAATAGATGGAATTCAAATTACAAAGATGGAATAACAAATTGTTCAGACTCTTGTCCTTCTCTTACTACCAATTGCTTTACTTAGAGCTCAGAATCTCATTTTGATCAATTATATTTAAAAAGCATAGGGAACCATGCAAAATGAGAAAGAAGGGAGGGATCTATCAAAGATAGTTCAAGCTCGCTGAGGATAAACTTATCAAAGAGATCTATCCGTTGACGGGTAAGTCTAAAATAAGTCGTTCCTCAAAGGAAGGCCCACAATGACAAAGAGTAATACACATATATGAGGAACAATTTGTTGAGCATAGTGTAAGAAACAAGTGAAGAATAGCCAAATGATTGAGCGTTGTATGCTGAGAAATGAGAATATATAGAGAATTTAATAGACATACCCAATGAAGATCAACATAACCAGGTTGCTCGACATACAGTCTCAGCAAATTTGCTTCCTCTTATGGTAAACCATAACCAAGTTAAGAAATAATCTACAGAAATAAACATGTTAAGGCACACTATTCTGAAAATTCATATCTATGTGAATCAGTACAAAATGTAATGAGCCACACTACTAAATGCTAGACATAGGTGCTAAAGGGATCCATAAGTAGCATGGGCTTCCCAGACCTGATTCCTTGAAAAAACTTTAGCAGGATACTTTAATTGCAAGCTAACAAGTAACATCTCTTATTACTTATATCTTGGAGGAGATGAAGAAAGTGGTCACATAATTCCAGAGTATAAGACATGCAAAGATTATCAAGAAAGTAGATATCATCCACTCAAGCTATAAAGTCGCAATAGACCAAAAGACATGGATTTTGTAAGCATGTGGATTTTCCCCTACCATAGGTGAGAGCACGCATAACAATTACCATCTATATAGAAGAATATAAGCAACTTGATCATGGTTTAATATGTGCTTAGATGACGAAAGTTATTACTCTAAAAACATTAAATCACACATTTGCAATTTCATCAAACTACCATAGTTGCTCATAATTTGGTACAAAAACATTCAATCTTTACTAAAAAATTGGGATCATATATATTTCAGCTGAATGAGTACGCTAAACAAGTAAGAGCCTAAGAGGTAATCTCTAGATCATCACATTACCCACGTGAGTCTCAAGAAGTATTTTATTTTCACACCCATAGAGAATCTCGTAGCAGATCAGCCACATAGTAGTAAATATATCGTTGCTTAGGAGAGAATATCGGTTTAGTTAACCCTTTTGCAGTGTCCAAACTACAGGCTAATCAAACACCCAATGCTGCAGCTTTTGAAAGTATAAGAAGTATTTCATATGATGATAGTATTCATTGGCTTTTACCTAGAAGATCTGACTCGTTAACCCATCTCAAACACCCAATGTTGCAGCTTTTGAAAGTATAAAGAAATATTTCATATGCTTTTGACCTAACCGGCTACACTGACATTCATGTAATTACTATTGAAAAGACTAAACAAGGACTCCTTGTGTATTCAGGTTATTTTAGTAGAACAAAACATTGATGTGTCAGCACAAACCATTCTCTGATATAGTAATGGTAATCTAGTTCACATTTTGGGAACTGTGTTTTCTCAGTTGGTAGAATATAGAGGTAATATAATGTACACGCAAGCCTTGTCTGTAGCTAAACTTCAGTAAGAAGAAGCTTTTTGTAGCTTCTCGAGAATAAAGAAACAGGAAGGGCGAGATTTATGGAAGAGATAAAACACTGAACTATAACATTAGTACTTAGTTACTTACGTAAAAATCTGATCCTTTTCAGAGCAGTTTATGGGGCAAAATGAATGTAGAACACTACCATATGCCAGAAGGAAAAATATATATATGAAATTAAGATTTACAAATACTCAAACACACAGTTTCTAAAAACAGAAATATAAAGCTTCTGAAAATACAATAAACATGATAGCAGGTTTCTAATTAATAGGCCCTCGTATCCCAAGAGTGGGAAGAAACTCAGCTGAGAAAGCAATGACAAAACAAGTGCAAAAATGCTCCTGTTCTATTTTGCTTTGATAGTTGAAGGCTTGTGATAGATCTGAGAAAGCTTTGATAGTAATGACAAACAGCTGGAAAATCGAGTATTTTTCTGTTTTGGTTTGATAGTTAAAGGCTACAATCCTCCTGTTCTTCCTAAACATACAAGTGTAAAATGCAGATTACTCTGTTTTTCAGCATAAATTACAGAGAGAAAGTAAATTGACCTCTTAGAGAAATGAATTAACCACAATATATCAACATAAATTAGTAATAAAGAGAAGATGTAGTTTTACCTCGGGCTTGGAACCATGGATCTTGCAAACCTGAATATAGCACGATTTAAAGCAAGGGCGACAACCACATATTTACACCACCCTTCCCACACCGTTGGACATAAGCCTTTCAAACCTGAATATAGCACAATTTAATGAGAAATCTCTCTACCTACCATAACATTTCATCATAATGGAAATAATCTGAATATAGTACATCATGCCTTTCAAACCATACACAATTGCATTGTTTTTAATGCAAGTAAAACATGAGGGACAAACTCCACATAGCTGCATGCAAAATAAACAGGCAGGCAATGAAACTACAGTTAACATCAATGTCCATATAGGAAGCCAATGTAAACGAATTCATGGTAGACGCATGCTATAAACTATTAAGGTTCCCGTGTAGCAACTTTCAGTAGAGATATTGGAAGACACGTGAAAAAAATCAGAGACATATATCACATCGCATCCGCACTGTAGAAATTCTTGCAGGTAGCAGAAAAAAAGAAATCAGAGACATATATCACATTACTCGACAACAAGCGCCAGTTTACAACAGAATCAAGAGTTACCTAGCATTTTTTCTCCAAATAGCAGTAATATAAGCAACAACACGAGTGTCAGTTTACAACAGAATCTACACAGTTCTTGCAGGTAGTAGTATTCTTCAAATTAGCAGGTTAGACAGTTTAGATATTTTCTCTTAGGTGACTTCACATTAGGGTGCCTACAATAATGGAATATGGCATGGCACTGGGTGCTCACCTTGACCTCCGACCCACCAGCAGATCCACGGCAAACGACAGCAAACACCAGCACACGATGATGTTGTTCCGCGAGAAACCCTGCTCCTCTCTGCTTATACCTATAAAACAAAACACACTGTTAGACCGGTACCATGAAAATAACATTTGTAGGACACCAATATATAGCAAAACCAGCATAGGACGGAGAGAATAAGGAGAAGCTATATACGAATATGCAGTCAAGTACAGTACTGCTCCCAAATAGTCTACATGTCAAAATGAGCAAAATATCCAAAAATCGAGTTATCTATTTTCAGCAAATGTAGATGGATGATTCTTTTACCTTAATCATGGTATACCTGCAAGCCACTCGTTCAGCAGAGCATTCTTCCTTTGTACTCCCACCACATCTCACTATATGAGGTCAAAAAATCTATATCACTAAGAGAAACTGAGCAGCCAAAGCACAATATAAAACGTAAAATTATCAAACCAGCCAGCAAGGAAGACAAACCTCATCCCCTTGCAGCAGCAAAACACACTTTCGGCTTTGCCAATTCAATTAGAACAGCCTGCAATGCACAGGTTCAGCAGAGCAATTTTTCCTTTGGTACTCTCCTCTTCAGATCCCTCTTGATAAGGTTATGGGTGGTAGACCAGTAGCAGACGATTTTAGCATGTAGTACTGATGACCCACAAGTATAGGGGATCGCAACAGTCTTCGAGGGAAGTAAAACCCAAATTTATTGATTCGACACAAGGGGAGCCAAAGAATATTTATAAGCCTTGACAGATGATTTGTCAGTTCAGCTGCACCTGGAAGTAGACTTGCTCGACACAGTTTATCAGTAGCAACAGTTTTATGACAGTAGCAGTAGTGAAATAATAGCAGCAGTAAAATAAAGACAGCAGTAATAATTGCAGTAGACAGCAGGATTAAAATACTGTAGGCATAGGGATGGATGAACGGGCGTTGCATGGATAAGATAATTCATGAAATAGTCATACATAGGGCAATTGCAGATAAATATAATAAGGTATCCAAGTAATAATCAATCATAGCATGTGTTCCGTATTTAGTCGTACGTGCTCGCAATGAGAAACTTGCACAACATCTTTTGTCCTACCAGCCCGTTTGCAGCGGGGCCTCAAGGGAAACTACTGGTAATTAAGGTGCTCCTTTTAATAAAGCACCGGAGCAAAGCATTAACACTCCGTGAACACATGTGATCCTCACGTCGCAACCATCCCCTCCGGTTATCCCAATTTCTGTCACTTTGGGGCCTCGGGTTCCGGACAGTGACGTGTGTATACAACTTATAGATATGATCCAAAACAATAATTATCTCATGATTCAATAACATGTTCAGATCTGAGATCATGGCACTCGGGCCCTAAGTGACAAGCATTAAGCATAATAAGTTGCAACAATGACATAAGTACTACCGATGGATACTAGGCACCAGCCCTAACAAATCTCACAACTATTACATGAATGATCTCATCCAATCCCTACCATCCCCTCAGCCTACAGCGGGGAATTACTCACACATGGATGGGGGAGTCATGGATGGTCGATGGAGAGGTGGCGGTGATGATGATGGCGATGATCTCCTCCAATTCCCCGTCCCGGCAGGGTGCCAGAACGGAGTTTCTGATCCCCGAAATAGGGTTTTCGATGGCGGCGGAGCTCTGGAAGTTTTCTGGAAAAAGCGTCGATCCCCCGAAGTTTTTAGGTCAGAGGCTTTAAGTAGTCCAAAGGGGAGCGTCGGGGGCCACACAGGGTGGCCACACCACCCCTGGGCGCGGCAAGGGCCACCGCGCCCTGGGTGCGTGTGGTGCCCCTGTGCACCCTCCTCGCTTCGTCTTCTGGCTCCGTGGGTCTTCTGGAAAAATAGAATTTCTGGAATTTTTCTGGAATTTTCCTAAAACTTTGACTTTCTGCACAAAAACGAGACACCAAGGCAATTCTGCTGAAAACAGCGTTAGTCCGTGTTAGTTGCATTCAAATCACACAAATTAGAGGAAAAACAATAGCAAAAGTGTTCGGAAAAGTAGATACGTTTTGGACGTATCAACTCCCCCAAGCTTAGCTTATTGCTTGTCCTCAAGCAATTCAGTTAACAACTGAGTGCGATAAAAGAAACTTTTACGAACACATTTGCTTCATATGATGTATACATACCTACTATATGATCAATTACTTAGCAATTCATAATAGGAACCATGCAAATAATGACACCTAGTAGTTATGCAAATCATGAAAAGATACCAAAGTACTAAGAATGAATAACATAGCATACATCTATCCACAAGAATTGCAATGTTCGTAAAAAGATATGACAAAGTGGTATCTCGCTTGCCTTTGTTTGAAGGGCAAAACATAAATGCCAAGGCACCTCTGAAGTTCAAGTGAAGACTAGATATAAAATATCAAAGATAAGAGTATCATAGTTATACCTCAATTAATCGTATCCTGGGACAAGCACATTACACTAAGAACGACAGTTATGCTCTCGAAGAGTGCTCAAAGAAAGGATGGTGACTCAACATAAAAATAAAAGATTGGCCCTTCGCAGAGGGAAGCAGGGATTAACACGTGCTAGAGCTTTTTATTTTAAAAACAGAGGTAAAAATGTTTTGAGAGGTGTTTGTTAATTGTCAACGAATGGTAGCGGGTGAGAACAGTATTCTACCTGTCAAACGGACTTTTAAGAGCGGCTCCCATGAAGGACGTTATTTCTACCAGCAAGGCAGATCATCCCTCTTTCTCTTTGGTTTACACACATTCAGGTATTTCACTGTTTGTCATTGCTTACTGATGAATCAGGGCAAAAGTGTGAAGAGAATTAATTGGTTAAAGTTGTAATTAATTGGGACTGGGCACCCCGTTGCCAGCTCTTTTTGCAAAATTATTGGATAAGCGGATGTATATGCCGCTAGTCCAGGTGTAAAAGTCCATTTGACAAATAGAATAAAGAATAACCACACTAATTCCTCATGAGCTAGTAAACATTGACACAAAAAGGGAAATATTTTGAAGTTTTAAAGGTAGCACATGCAAATTTACTTGGAATGGCTTGAAATACCATGCATAGGAATTTTTGGTGGACTCTTTGGGATAACTTGGTTTAAAGGATTTGGATGCACGAGCAGCATTCCCGCTCAGTACAAGTGAAGGCTAGCAATAGACTGGGAAGCGACAACCACGAGAGCGATAACGGTCATAATCATGCTTGCGACAAAATAAAATTAACGGAGGCATAAAATGATACTAAAACTCTGAGGCAAAATAGATCATCAAGGCTTAATTGACTTTATTTTTCAGTCATAACATGTGTGAGCATGTGCCAAGTCGAATCAAGTGAATTATTCAGAGGAGGATACCAGCCTGCCATACCGTTTTACGAATAGAACAATGCATGTAAATATCTATATGACATGTTATTCGCTATTAGCAATTTGGTACTGGTCATAAGAAGACATGAACTACTAAGTAATCATTAAATAACATAACCACTACCATGATAGCTAAGCATGTTCACATGAGTAGGTATATTTACAAAAATGAAAAACAAATAGAGTTCATACCAGCCTTTTACCACATCCGAATTGTCGTAAGATCGTCATTATTGCTTTTCACTTGTGTGGCTTGAATGATGTGAAATGATAACCAAGCCCAAGTGGAACCACGGAAATTTTGAACTCCTGAAACAACTATACAAAACGGCAGAAGAACAACAAATATTTTTGGGTTTTCGAATTAAAGCAAGCATAGAAAGAAACAAGCAAACAAAGCAAAATCTTTTTGGATTTTTGAATAACAAACCGAAATGAAAAATAAAGTAAACTAGCACTACAAATTCAAAAGCAAGAGAAATAAAGGAAATATTTTTGGTCTTTTGGTGTTTTGCGAAAATGAAATGGATACAAGAAACAAAAGAAAAGAAACAAACTAAAACATGGATATACAAAGTACCGACATGATATGAATATGATAAAATGAGTGAACTTGTCGGCATACCTCCCCCCAAGCTTAGGCTTTTGGCCTAAGTGGGAGACAATCATCCCCATGGCCGCCAGCTAGGCGCGCCCTCAGTGTGACGAGGAGGGTTCCTCGTCCGGTGAAAGCTCGAGGATGCACCACCGTAGTACACGGTGTAGTCCTCAGGGGGCGCCACGAAGGTCTCCTGTCGGTGCTCAGGGTAGTGCTGTAAATGGAAATCCGGTGCACCGAGGTGGTTGTCCAAATCCTCCCTCGAATATGATAGAGGACCCCTGAAAACACTGAACAAACTAGGCTGTGGAAGCCGGACCTCTAGCTCAGGTCCATTAGCAAAAACAACTCTATACATCAAATGTCCAGTAGATGAATTAGTAGTAACAAAATCATGAAGTTTCATGGCAGCAAGATCAAGTCTTTCGGAATCAACAATTCATCAGAAGGATCACAGAAGACCAAGATCAGCTAAAACACGTGCAGCAATAATGCCTCCAAAGATGGGACCTTTGGCGGCAAGGCGGCGAGCAATCAAGGCACCAAGGTTGTAGGTTTTATCATTTTTAAGTGCATGAGCAAGAAAAGCTAGATGATAGCAAGAAATATTACTAGTGTTCTCTCTAGCAAGACACTCGTGGCAAGATAATATGTGAAGTACCTGATGGCTGGAAATTGAATGTTCCTTATCTTACCACGCTGCACTCTACGGTGATCATCATAGCTCAGCTCATGGTAAAGATCCAACAACTCGGCGGCTGTGATTTGATCTTCCTTGCTGTCCCAGATGGAGCAACACCTATGACCCTGCAAAATCTTTTCAAGTCCATGTTGCATGCACGATCATAAATCTTAAACTCAACAGTGGGGTTAAAAGTAGAGTTATTAAACTTAAAGCTTTCAACAAAAATCTTAGTGAGGTTAGCATATTGTGGCCTCTCATCCTGCATAAATTCCATCAACCAACATTGTTAATCATCCTTATGAAGTCATCATAAATCCCTGCATCTCTCATAAAGTTAAAGCATGGAAAAATAGATGGATGAGGAACACCATCATCTTCCTCTTCACCGATTCTTGGTGCCAAAAGATCCTCATTGTATGATGGCCTAGGTGCACCTCTTGATCTTGAAGCCCTTGTTTCCTTGAGGAGGATGGTGTTTGCCTCTCAAAGATTTCTCCATAAGTGTGTTTATCCATCTTCCTTTTCTGAAATTTTAAACAAACCTCATAAAAAATGATTTTGGAGTGATTAATTCAAGGGAAACACTAGGGAGACTTGCTAGGGACTAAACATGCATCAAAACTAGTTAATCTAAACAAGAACAAGCATGCAAGCTCTAATAACATGTCACCTACAGTACCAAAATGCAAAGATATAAGCAACTAAACAAAATTCTATTTGGATAATCGGAGGAGTCACATACCGGAGAGCAATTGATCCAAATTTCAGCAGCAAAGATGGGCTGAGCAAGTAGATCGAAAAATTCGAGCAAGAGCAGCAAGAACACGAGTTTGAGCAATGGTGGTGTGTTGGTCGGGAGAGAGAAAGGAGTGGGAGAGAGATGAGTGAGTGGAGGGCCAGGTGGACCCCACACCAGGGCAGGGCGCGGCCTGCCCTCCACCGCGCCGTGGGGCGTGTGGTGGCCTGGTGGGTCCCCCTGGTCATCCTCTGGTACTCCCACGTTCCTCTTTAAAAACTAGGACTTGAAATTTTTCAGAATTTTTTTGAAAACTTTTATTTCTGACATTTTCTGGGTGCTTTAAACAATGAAAACTAGACAAAATGAATTTATGTAAAGACCAAGCATTACTTAACTTTGCAAATTACAGTAGCAAAACAGTAGGTAAAACAAAGTGAGAAAGAAAAATGTTGTTTAGCAATTTTATGCATGTAAAACATATTTGTTAACAAGGTTGATCAAGTCTTGCCACCAAATACATTTTATATGACATAAAAGAATTAAACCACATTGAACAATCATGTTACCTTAAATGGTATAGCTATAGATCCAATCATAATATATGAAGTTCTTCATGAGGTTCATATATAGGGCAATCAATACTTCCCACTTTGATACTTTTAATATTGGTAATTGTATTAACTCCAAATATTTGTCCAGCTTCTTGGGAAAATAAACAGTATGCTCTTTGTCATTAACATGGAAAGTACTTTTCCTTTGTTGCAATCAATAACAGCCCCTGCAGTGTTAAGAAAAGGTCTTCCAAGAATAATAGACATATTATCATCTTCAGGCATTTCAAGCACAACAAAATCAGTTAATATCAAGCAATTATTAGCCACTTGAACAGGAACATCTTCACATATACCAACAGGAACAGCAGTAGATTTATCAGCCATTTGCAAAGATATATCAGTTGGTATCAATTTTTCCAAGTAAAGTCTCTTGTAAAGAGAAAAAGGCATAACACTCACCCCTGCACCTAAATCACATAAGGCAGTTCTAACATAGTTATTTTTGATTGAGCAAGGAATAGTTGGTATACCTGGATCTCCAAGCTTCTTTGGAACCTTACCATTGAAAGAATAATTAGCAAGCATGGTAGAAATCTCTTCATTAGGAATCTTTCTCTTGTTAGAGACAATATCTTTCATGTACTTTGAATAGGGAGGTAACTTAATAGCATCAGTCAAAGGAATTTGCAAAAACAAAGGTTTCATCCATTCACAAAATTTGTTATAATGTTCTTCTTCCTTAGATTTGAGTTTCTTAGTAGGAAAAGGCATTTGTTTTTGCACCCAAGGTTCTCTTTCATTACCATGTTTCTTAGCAAGAAAATCTTCTTTAGTGTACTTTTTGTTTTTAGAATGCTTTTCAGGTTCCTCTTCACTTTCCTCTTTATCAGAAGCATCATTCTTATCTTTATCATTAGCATGTTCATTACCACTCTCAGTTTCAGCATCAGAGATAGATATACTATTTGGATTATTAACATGCTCATTGTCTTTAATAGGTTCAGGAGATTCCTCAACATGTTTATGTTTCTTCTTCTTCTTTTTCTTAGAAGGAGTAGTAGTTTCATTAACTAGTTGAGAATCTTGCTCAATTCTTTTAGGATGTCCCTCAGGATAAAAGGATCCTGAGTGGAAGCACCACCTCTAGTTGCTATACCAAAAGCATGTTTATCATTTTCTCTAGAAGCATTACCTAGCAAATCTTTTTGCACTTTAGTCAATTGCTCAATTTGAGTTTGAACCATACGAAAATGTTTAATGAGTATTTTAACATCATTAGAAGTTCTTTCCAAAACATCATGCAAATGATTAATGACATGAGAATTCTTTATGAAGCTATTTTCTATTCTCCAATTGAAATTGTTTTGCTTAACAATGAAATTATCAAACTCATCTAAGCATTGATCAGGAGGTTTAGAATAAGGGATATCTCTATCATCAAAGCGTTGGAGAGAGTGTACCTCAACTGTAGATGAGTGAGGAATTGGCTTACACAATTCTTCTATAGGTGGAAGATTTTTCACATCTTCAGATTTAATACCTTTCTCCTTAAGAGATTTCTTGGCTTCTCTCATTTCTTCATCATTCAATTCAATTACTCCTCTTTTCCTCGGCGTAGGTACCGGAGTTGGTTCAGGCAGGGTCCAATCATCATGATTTTGGCTTATCTTAGCCAATAATTCCTCGGCTTCATCTGGAGTTCTTTTCCTGAAAACACAACCAGCACAACTATCCAGGTATGTCCTAGATTCAACAGTTAGTCCATTATAAAATATATCAAGAAGTTCATTTTTAGCTAGTTGATGTCCAGGCCGAGCTCTAAGTAAAGAACAAAACCTTGCCCAAGATTCAGGCATTTTCTCTCCCTCATTTTGCTTAAAGTTAAAGATTTTCTGTAAAGCAGCATGTTGAGCACTAGCAGGAAAATATTTCTGAAAGAAAGCATTGACTAAACCCATCGGGCTCTCAATAGATCCAGGAGATAAATCATTAAACCAAGTTTTAGCTTCATCTTTCAATGAGAAAGGGAAAATTTTAGTAACAAAGTAACTGCGTTTCTTAATATCATCAGAAAACAAACTACTCAGAGTAGAGAGAGTGTTCATATGTTCTACAGCACTTTCATTTTCAGTTCCTCGAAAAGGTTCTTTCTCAGCAATAGTTATAAAAGACAAGTCCACAGAGAAATCATAATCTTTATCTTTTATATTTATGGGAGATGTAGCGAATTTAGCATCAGGAGAAAGTTTATAGTTGACAGCACGTCTTTGAAGAAGATTTTTAATAGCATTAACATCTTTAGAGGTATCACAATTCATGCATTCATCAATAAAGTCATCATCAAGTTCAACATAAGTTTCCTCAAGATCATCACTAGTAGTTTCAGGTGAATAAGCAGGTGTAACAGGAGTTTCATTAGGTGTTTCAGTATTTTCAAGTTGTTTAGATTTAGCAATTGTAGCATCTAGAAAAGGACCTAGTGAACCTCTTTCATCAAGCACAGTAGAAGCATCATCAAATTCATCAGAAACATTCTCAGATTCAGCAGAAGTAGCAGCACGTGAAGCATGTGCATGTGGTGGTGTGACAAGTTGACTTATAACAGACGGTGAATCAAGAGCAGCAGAAGTGTTCAGAGTTGTACCTCTCCTTGTAGTGGATGGCAATATGCGAACCTTATCATCACGAGGTTTACCCATGATGAATGAATTGCAGCGAGCAGTATGACTCCCTGGTGAGCTTATAAATAGAGCTATGCTCCCCGGCAACGGCGCCAGAAAATAGTCTTGATGACCCACAAGTATAGGGGATCGCAACAGTCTTCGAGGGAAGTAAAACCCAAATTTATTGATTCGACACAAGGGGAGCCAAAGAATATTTATAAGCCTTGACAGATGATTTGTCAGTTCAGCTGCACCTGGAAGTAGACTTGCTCGACACAGTTTATCAGTAGCAACAGTTTTATGACAGTAGCAGTAGTGAAATAATAGCAGCAGTAAAATAAAGACAGCAGTAATAATTGCAGTAGACAGCAGGATTAAAATACTGTAGGCATAGGGATGGATGAACGGGCGCTGCATGGATAAGATAATTCATGAAATAGTCATACATAGGGCAATTGCAGATAAATAATAATAAGGTATCCAAGTAATAATCAATCATAGCATGTGTTCCGTATTTAGTCGTACGTGCTCGCAATGAGAAACTTGCACAACATCTTTTGTCCTACCAGCCCGTTTGCAGCGGGGCCTCAAGGGAAACTACTGGTAATTAAGGTGCTCCTTTTAATAAAGCACCGGAGCAAAGCATTAACACTCCGTGAACACATGTGATCCTCACGTCGCAACCATCCCCTCCGGTTATCCCAATTTCTGTCACTTTGGGGCCTCGGGTTCCGGACAGTGACGTGTGTATACAACTTATAGATATGATCCAAAACAATAATTATCTCATGATTCAATAACATGTTCAGATCTGAGATCATGGCACTCGGGCCCTAAGTGACAAGCATTAAGCATAATAAGTTGCAACAATGACATAAGTACTACCGATGGATACTAGGCACCAAGCCCTAACAAATCTCACAACTATTACATGAATGATCTCATCCAATCCCTACCATCCCCTCAGCCTACAGCGGGGAATTACTCACACATGGATGGGGGAGTCATGGATGGTCGATGGAGAGGTGGCGGTGATGATGATGGCGATGATCTCCTCCAATTCCCCGTCCCGGCAGGGTGCCAGAACGGAGTTTCTGATCCCCGAAATAGGGTTTTCGATGGCGGCGGAGCTCTGGAAGTTTTCTGGAAAAAGCGTCGATCCCCCGAAGTTTTTAGGTCAGAGGCTTTAAGTAGTCCAAAGGGGAGCGTCGGGGGCCACACAGGGTGGCCACACCACCCCTGGGCGCGGCAAGGGCCCACCGCGCCCTGGGTGCGTGTGGTGCCCCTGTGCACCCTCCTCGCTTCGTCTTCTGGCTCCGTGGGTCTTCTGGAAAAATAGAATTTCTGGAATTTTCCTAAAACTTTGACTTTCTGCACAAAAACGAGACACCAAGGCAATTCTGCTGAAAACAGCGTTAGTCCGTGTTAGTTGCATTCAAATCACACAAATTAGAGGAAAACAATAGCAAAAGTGTTCGGAAAAGTAGATACATTTTGGACGTATCAAGTACCTCTTGGACACACATCAAGCTTGGCAGGATTTAGAGAAAATGTTAGTATCAAAAGAGGAAAGGGTAACCAAGGCCTGCGAAAGGGAAAAGGGTAACATCAAAATTTGTCAGGCCTACAAAATGGAATGGATATTGATAGTGCTTCATAAAATCAAAATTTTCTCTGCTAGTAACTCATATCAAAGAGGTACAAAACAATGTCAATTCTAGATATTTGAATTTTGAATGAACCTAAGCAAAATATTACACAACTTTCTTTAGAAAATTTAGACCACATACATTTCTTAGGTTAGAGCAATACCATGTTTTGTGATGGGGTGGAGATGACGAAGTTGCTGAACAGGCAGCCCAGCTCTGGAGATTCATTGACCTGAGTTCAGGGCATAACCAATCAGAGGGTAACTTTCATTAGCACTTTTAGAAAATATTAGTGATACTCTACCGAACAAACAAGAAAATCATCTATAAGTAAAAATTTAATTGACAGAAAAACCATTTTCGGTGATGTGCTTCTGTTCACTTAAAATTAAGTATGGCAAAGGGGGAAATCATATAAACCAAATTCACAAAATGATAATTTCCCCAACATTTGAGACCTTGCAGGGGCAGCATGACTGAGATTTATCTCAAAGAAAACAAGAGATATTAGGCAAAATACATAGTAATTCAACAAATGAAGATGCAATTTCAGGAAGAACGGAGGAAAGCAAAGAAAGAAAGCAAGAGCTCTACCTGTATGGGTCTCTATCCCCGCCGCCGGCCAGAGTAGATCTCGAGCCCCAACTGTGGTGGACGAACTATGATGCAGTGTTCATGCCGACAAGGGTAGGGAGCTCTGTGCTCCACAGCAGCAGCTCCGTGCTCCACGACTGCAACAACCTCTGTGAAGAAAACAAGAAACCGCCTGCGCCATGGCGTCGCACCAAAATCCACATGGGAGATCAAATCCTCCACACCATTGAATCCAATAAACAACGCCCTAGACCCAGGCTAAAATAATCTAGGGTTTGGGAAGGCATACTGTCGTCGCGTGCCTGACGCCGGATCGTAGGAGGAGGAGAGGAAGCAGGGATTGAGGGAGTGGCGCCGTCCTGCATCGCTGTTCTCCTCCTTGAACTAAAAAAATGGAGCTGCTGGCCGAGGCCTGTCCGTTCAACCTCGCTGTCACCGCCAACGCTCGCTGCCGCCCGACCACTCGCTGTCATTGCCGCCCCGCCGCTCTCTGCCATCGCCGTTCATCGCCGCTCGTAGCCGCTGTCCGCTGCTGCTGCCGCGTGGAGCCGCCTAGAGGCGGAGAGAGATGGCGTCATGGGAAGGGTGGATTGGCCCGGTGCGGGAGCAGAAGAGGAGGCCGAAGAGGCCGACCTGCTGCGAGCGAGAGAGGCAGCGGTGGAGGAGGAAGCGCACGGCGGCGGTGGAGCTCACAGGAGGAGGAGACGGGATTGGGGGAGAGGCACACGAGGGGATTGGGGGCGTGCGGGGACGGGAGGTCATTGGTGGCTAGGGTTTCACCGCGCGTCGTCCCCGCGAAAAGAAAGGGCGACGCAGGCGACGTGCTGCAGGTGGGCCCGCCCCGGTGCAAACCCCACATCTCATCGACCTTCCGTGTGTGGCAGCGAGTGAAAAACGGAAACAACCACGATCCAATGGCCAGGGTGAAAATGACGGTGAAAAAAAATCACCGCGTGGGGTGGATGGACGGCCAGGATAGTCTGCCTAAGGTGCCTCAAACCGGCATGCGGACACGCTGTGTTGGTGCTGAACATTTATAGGTTTAATAAGATGATCAATGCTTGTGGTCGTTAACAGAACGTACATTGCGACGTAGACGTACGCCGGCTAAGTAGGGGTATGTATGCCGGCCGGACCACCGATCGGAAAGATCCGCTTGGACGGGTAGCTAGCAGCGGCATTAACTTGTGTGTACCTGCCGCAAGAACAAAACGAAAGAACTCGTCTTTAAAAACTCTCGCGCTCCCGACCCCTCGCGCTGCCCCCCCAGGCGGCGCCAGGGAGCAACAAGCGCCGCCGAGCCCTGATACGTCCATTTTGCATCACTATTTTATAGCATAATTTACTGTTATTCAATGATATATTTCATATTAGGATGAGTTACTTATGTTATTTTGTCTTATTTTGCATGTTTGATGATCATTGGATAATTAACCGCCGGAGTCAGATTTCAGCTGGAAAAAGCATCGTCAAGGCACTATATTTCTGGAGCACTACAAATATTTCCGAGAAGACAAATGTTCGTATTTTATCAGAAGATGGATTAAGCCAAAAGGGGAGGCTGAGATGGGCCAGGAGGGGCCCACACCACCCCTGGGCGTGGGGCCCACCTTGGCCGCGCCCTAGCCAGGTGTGGTGCCCCTGGCCTACCTCAGGCGCTCCCCCTTCGCGTACTTCATCCCCCAGAAACCCTAAGACACGAGGAGTCCGTGAGAAAATATTGCACCGCCTCCACGAGGCGGAAACAACAGAGAGAGAAAAGCTCTCCGGCAGGGAGAAATCTGCCAGGGAAATTCCCTCCCGGAGGAGGGAGATCATCGCCATCCTCATCGTCATCGTGCTAGACTTCATCGGGATCATCATCATCATCATCATCTCCACCGCCATCACCACCATCACCGCTGCACCATCCCGTTCCGCTGTAACATCTAGGGCTATACTTTGTTTGGTTCATAGGGGAAACTTTCCCGGTGTTAATTACTCCTTGTGGTTGATGCTATTGAGTTTTATCGGTGAATTAAAGTATATGTTCAGATCGCTATCCATCATTATATCACCTCTGATCATGATCCATATGATGTCTCGTGAGTAGTTCGTTTAGTTCTTGAGGACATGGGAGAAGTCATGCTGTTAGTAGTGGAATTATGTTGAGTAATATTTAATGGTTTGATATTTAAGTTGTGGTGCTATTCTTCTAGTGGTGTCGTGTGAACGTCGACTACATGACACTTCACCTTTATGGGCCTAGAGGAATGCATTGTGTATTTGGTTGCTAATTGTGGGGTTGCCGGAGTGACAGAAACCTAAACCCCCGTTAGTATACCGGTGCACAAGGGAGCGTAGGATCTCAGAGTTTAAGGCTGTGGTTAGATTTATCTTAATTACTTTCTTGTAACTGCGGATGCTTGCAAGAGGTATAATCACAAGTATGTATTAGTCCAAGTAAGGGTGGTGCATTAGCATAGGTTCACCCACACAACACTTATCAAAACAATGAAGATTAATCAGCTATATGAAGCGAAAGCACTTGACTAGAATCCCGTGTGTCCTCAAGAACATTTTGTCATCATAAGTAAACCAACCGGCTTGTCCTTTGCTCTAAAAAGGATTGGGCCACTCGCTGCAATTATTATTACTGTCTTTTACTTACTTGCATTTTATTTACCTGCTATATCAAAAACCCCTAAAAACTTGTCTGCTAGCATTTACAGTGAAACCTTTACCGAAACTCCTTGTCAGCACCTTCTGCTCCTCGTTGGATTCGACACTCTTATTTATCGAAAGTACTACGATACACCCCCTATACTTGTGGGTCATCAAGATTATTTTCTGGCGCCGTTGCCGGGGAGTGAAGCGCTATTGGTGAGTGGAATTGGTAAGGGAAACTTTTACTGTAGGTGCTATTTTTATTTCTGCTTGCTACTTTATTTTATCATGGAGAGATCTCCATTTGAATCCCTGTTTGGAAATACTACTACCACTGCTACGGTAGTAGAAGAGGAACCACCTGATCAAGTAATTCCATTTAAAATACCTATGAAAATTGTTGAACGAGTTACGAATAACCGCTATGCAGGAGATGGAACTGTCCCTCCTGGGGATCATTTGCTATTTATTCATGAATTATGCGAGTTGTTCAAGTGTGCAGGTATTTCAATGGAAGAGGTCAAGAAGAAATTGTTTTCTATATCGTTGACTGGTAAAGCTGCAAAATGGTATAGGATGCTGAAAAATGGGCGTTCTATTGGCTGGGAGGAGATTGTGCCTCTCTTTTATTCTAAATTTTATCCTCCTAGTGAAATTCATCAAGATCGGAATCATATATATAATTTTTGGCCTCATGATGGAGAAAGTATTGCCCAAGCGTGGGGGAGATTGAAATCATTAATGCTCAAATGCCCCATTCATGAGCTTCCTGGTAATGTTGTTATTGATAACTTCTATGCAAGGCTTTCTCTTCAAGATAAAACTCTATTGGATACCTCTTGTGCTGGATCATTTACGCGTAATAAAGAGGAAGTTAAATGGGACCTTCTTGATCGGATTGAGGAAAATACTGAAGGATGGGAGAACGACAAAGGTAGAGAATCAGGTATAAAGTATGATTACGAATGCATTAAACTTTTATGAATACTGATAATTTTCGTAATCTCTATGATATGTATGGTCTTGATTCTCAAGTTATTGCAAACTGTTACAAGGCTTTTGCCTCTTATCTTGATGTTCCTAAAGAAAGTTGCAATAAGTATCACTTGCCTTACAAAGATAATACTAATTCTGCCAATATTAAAAACATTGAAGTTCATACAGTTGATCGTATCTTGCCAGAACCTTATATTGAGAAACCACCTTTTCCTGTTAAAATTAGGGAACATTCTATCATAGCTAGTGTGGTTAATAAAAGTGCAAAGAAAGCTTTAGAACCTGCTGAACAAATAGCGGTTGAACCCACAATAGCAATAGTAAAGGATTTGGTAACTGAAAATGTAGAAGGAGGACATATTATCTTTTGTGAAGATGCCTCTAATATTGTTTCACATCCCAGTAGAGCTAGGAAAACAAGTGTTCCTGTGCTTTCAGTCAAAATAGGAGAACATTGCTATTATGGTTTATGTGATATTGGTGCAAGTTCTAGTGCTATTCCTTTTGATCTTTATAAAGAAATTATGCATGAAATTGGTCCTTGCGAACTTGAGGAGATTGATGTGGTTATTCAGCTTGCTAATAGAGAAACTATCTCTCCAATTGGTATTGTGAGAGATGTTGAAGTTTTATGTGGTAAGACTAAATACCCTGCTGATTTTCTAGTACTTGGTTCTGTTGCTAGTAAAGCTTGTCCCATTATTTTTGGTAGGCCTTTCTTGAATACATGTGGTGCTATTATAGATTGTAAGAAAGAGAAAATTTACACTAAATTTAATGGAGAATCTTATGAGTTTAATTTCTCTAAGTTTGGTAAACAACTTTATGAAACTGATTTGCCTAATGAGGACTCGAAATCGAACAACTTGCTGCTATTGCTGTTGCTCCTAACAATGCCTTGCAGCAATTCATGGAGGAACACGAAAGTGAAGTATTTATGGAGGAGAGGAATGAGATTGACAATGCCTTTCTTCGTCAACCACCAATACTTAAGCATAATTTGCCTGTGGAAGATTTGGGTACCTCAGCGCCTCCTAAGGAAGATCCTGTCTTCGATTTAAAACCTTTACCTGATAATCTTAAGTATGTTTATCTTGATGAAAGGAAAGTATATCCTGCTATTATTAGTTCTAAACTTTCAGGTAATGAAGAAGCAAGGCTATTAGAAGTACTAAAGAAACATCGAGGAGCTATGGGATACACTTTGGATGATTTAAAGGGGATTTCTCCTACTATATGTCAACATGCCATCAACATTGAACCCGATGCAAAACCTGTTGTTGAGCATCAGCGTCGCTTGATCCCTAAATGAAAGAAGTGGTAAGAAATGAGGTATTAAAACTTCTTGATGCTGGTATAATTTATCCTATTGCTGATAGTAGATGGGTAAGTCCTGTGCATTGTGTCCCTAAGAAAGGAGGAGTTACTGTTGTACCAAATGAAAATGATGAACTTATTCCTCAAAGAGTAGTAGTTGGGTATAGGATGTGCATTGATTTTAGAAAGGTCAATAAAGTAACTAAGAAAGATCATTATCCTTTGCCTTTTATTGATCAAATGTTAGAAAGGTTGTCTAAGAAAACCATTTTTGTTTCCTTGATGGTTATTCTGGATTCTCACAAATTGCTGTTAAAGCACAAGATCAAGAGAAAACTACTTTTACTTGTCCTTATGGAACTTATGCTTATAGACGTATGCCTTTTGGTTTGTGTAATGCTCCTGCTACGTTCCAAAGATGCATGTCTGCTATTTTTCATGGTTTTTGTGAAGAAATTGTGGAAGTATTCATGGACGATTTTTCCGTCTACGGAACTTCCTTTGATAATTGCTTGCACAATCTTGATAAAGTTTTGCAGAGATGTGAGGAGACTAATCTTGTTCTTAATTGGGAGAAATGTCATTTCATGGTTAATGAAGGAATTGTCCTAGGGCACAAAATTTCTGAAAGAGGTATTGAAGTGGACAGAGCTAAAGTTGAAGCAATCGAGAAAATGCCCTGTCCAAGGGATGTGAAAGGTATCCGTAGTATTCTTGGTCATGCCGGTTTTTATAGGAGGTTTATTAAAGATTTCTCTAAAATTTCAAAACCCCTCACTAATCTTCTTCAAAAAGATGTACCTTTTGTTTTTGATGATGATTGCAAGGAAGCTTTTGAAACTCTAAAAAAGGCTTTAATCACAGCTCCTGTTGTTCAACCTCCTGATTGGACTTTACCTTTTGAAATAATGTGTGATGCTAGTGATTTTGCTGTAGGAGCTGTTCTTGGACAGCGGGTAGACAAGAAGTTAAATGTTATTCATTATGCTAGTAAAACACTTGATGCCGCTCAAAAGAATTATGCTACTACTGAAAAGGAATTTTTAGCAGTTGTTTTTGCTTGTGATAAATTTAGACCTTATATTGTTGATTCAAAAGTTACTATTCACACTGATCATGCTGCTATTAGATACCTTATGGAAAAGAAAGATGCTAAGCCTAGGCTCATAAGATGGGTACTTTACTGCAAGAATTTGATTTACATATTGTAGATAGGAAAGGTGCTGAAAATCCTGTTGCTGATAATTTGTCTAGATTAGAAAACATTTCAGATGATCCTATACCTGTTAATGATAGTTTTCCAAATGAACAATTGGCTGCGATAAAGGTAAGCTCACGCGAAAGTCCTTGGTATGCTGATTATGCTAATTTTATTGTTGCCAAGTATTTGCCTCCGACCTTTACAGCTCAGCAAAGAAGAAAGTTCTTTTATGATTTGAGGCATTATTTTTGGGATGACCCACATTTGTATAAAGAAGGAGTAGATGGCATTATGCGAAGATGTGTTCCTGAGTATGAACAGAAAGAAATATTGAGCAAATGCCATGGAAGTGCTTATGGAGGACATCACGCTGGAGATAGAACTGCGCAAAAGGTTCTACAATCAGGTTTTTATTGGCCTACCCTTTTTAGAGATGCTAGAAAATTTGTTTTATCATGTGATGAATGTCAAAGAGTAGGTAACATTAGTAGACGTAATGAAATGCCTATGAATTATTCTCTTGTTATTGAACCTTTCGACTGTTGGGGATTTGACTTTATGGGTCCTTTTCCTCCTCAAATGGTTATACTCATATACTTGTTGTTGATTATGTTACTAAATGGGTAGAAGCTATACCAACTTCTAGTGCTGATGGTGAGACATCATTAAAAATGCTTAAAGATATTATCTTCCCTAGGTTTGGTGTGCCTAGATATCTCATGACTGATGGTGGTTCTCATTTTATTCATGGTGCTTTTAGAAAAACTCTAGCTAAGTATGATGTTAATCATAGAATTGCTTCACCATATCATCCCCAAACAAGTGGTCAAGTAGAATTATCAAATAGAGAGATTAAGTCTATTTTGCAAAAGACTGTTAATAAATCTAGAAAAAATTGGTCTAAAAAGCTTAACGATGCTTTGTGGGCTTATAGAACTGCTTATAAAAATCCTATGGGAATGTCTCCTTACAAAATGGTTTATGGAAAAGCTTGTCATTTGCCTCTAGAATTAGAACATAAAGCCTATTGGGCGGTGAAAGAACTTAATAGAGACTTTAAACTTGCCGGTAAAAAGAGATTGCTTAATTTGAATTCTTTAGATGAATGGAGAAATGCAGCTTATGAAAATGCTAGGCTCTTTAAAGAGAAAGTTAAGCAATGGCATGATAGAAGAATTCTTAAGAGAGAATTTAACGTAGGTGAAAAAGTTTTATTGTATAGGTCTCGTCTCAGATTTTTTGCAGGAAAATTACTTTCAAAATGGGAAGGACCTTATATCATCGAGGAGGTCTATCGCTCAGGTGCGATTAAAATCAATTCACTAGATGGGGACAGACCACAAGTGGTTAATGGTCAAAGACTCAAGCATTACATTTCTGGAGATTCTTATAATGAAGATGTTGATTTATCAAAGTGGTAACTCCAGAGGATTTTATAAAAAGTCAAATTCAGACAACTGCAGAAGCTGATTTGGAATAGGTAACAGTTTCGGTAAGAAAAAGTTCGCGATTTTTTTCCAACTTAAATATTTGTTGTTTTTACATAATATGGAAAATTTGAGTCGGAAAAGGGTAGGAAACGGTGCCCGAGGGCAACACCACCCCTGGCGCGGGC